>JAIPUX010001880.1:60172419-60189272 GCA_020142125.1 Phrynosoma platyrhinos | reverse complement strand
GATTCCTTAGCACTGAGCCAGGCCAGTTAAAGTGGCCTCAAGCTGCATCATCATTTTGACCCTATCATGGGGGTTTTCTTGGCAAGTTTCTTCAGAGGAGAGTGGCCATGGTTATCTTCTGAAGCTGAGAGGGTGTGACTTGCTCAAGGTCATGTTTTTGATGTTGTTGTTGTTGTTGTTGTTTACTCCGGTCCGCCAATGGTCTGAGGGATGGCGAACGAGCCCCCAGCTCAAAAAGTTTGAGGACCCCTGCTTTATGGGTTCCATTTTGGGAGAAAGGCTGGATACAAGTGCAGTAAATAAATAAATAATATTTACTGTCCCAAACTCATTTGTAAAACTTACATAAGAGGAAGATCTTTATGTAAGACAGTGTTCAGTATCAGATCATTCCAATTCCTGGTCTTGGTTTCCTTTTCTCATTTCTTTTTATGGCATTGCATGCATTATATATGCTTGACACTGTGGAAATCTTATAAGGACAAAATAATTTTCTTTGTTTTACTAGTGTTGATGAGTTCTGTTTTTAATTGGTGTTTTTGCCTATCCCTTAAACTAGCAAAATAGGAGTGGTTTGTTATAGTTCAGGTGTTCTTTACTGTTCAGGACTTTATAGCTCTGTATGTAGTAGACAATACAATTTCAATTTATAATTGTATTCTGAATAAAACTGTAGTCTTAGTAAATCAGACATGATAATTAATTGCATGTAAACATGTGGACCAATGTTGTTGCTAGAAAAACTCAAGATGGCTCATTATATATGATGAGGATTCCAAGATTGTGCTTTGTTTCCTGTATCTTGAAAACTGATTGTTTACATAAAGCGCAATAACACTAAAAAAGGATGATTTTAGGGCAAACCAAATTATATGTAATGTATTTTCAAAATGACTTTTAATCTGGAAAGAGTGCTAACATTGAATTTTGTAGTTTTTCTGAAAAATTCCATTTGTTTTTTTTAAAAAAGATACCCCTCCCCCCTCATGGCTTCAGAATTTCTGGAAATCTTACATATCCTCTTTGGACAGTATCTGAAATGATGGCAAGCAGCTGTATGAGAAACTACTTGTCATTATACTTCTGTGACAATATCCGAAAGTGAACCTCTGCAGTTTAAATTCAAAAAGGATGTGGAGAAACTGGAGTGTGTCCAAAGGAGGGCAACTTAAAATGGTGAAGGGTCTGGAAACCAAGCCCTATGAGGAACGACTTAGGGAGCTGGGGATGTTTAGCCTGGAGAAGAGAAGGCTGAGAGGTGATATGATAGCCATGTTTAAATATTTGAAGGGATGTCATATCGAGGAGGGAACAAGCTTGTTTTCTGCTGCTCCAGAGACTAGGACCCGAAACAATGGATGCAAGCTGCAAGAAAAGAGATTCCACCTCAACATTAGGAGGAACTTCCTGACAGTAAGGGCGGTTCAACAGTGGAAGACATTTCTCCCTCGGAGAGTAGTGGAGTCTCCTTCCTTGGAGGTCTTTAAGCAGAGGCTGGATGGCCATCTGTCACAGGGGGTGCTTTGATTGGGAGTTCCTGCATGGCAGGGGGTTGGACTGGATGGCCCTTGTGGTCTCTTCCAACTCTATGATTCTATGATTCTACAACTCTGTGGTCAACATCTGCCAGAGGTTGACCATAGAATCACGTTGGAGGACCGACAAATGCCTAGAGAAGTATATGCCAATTTCCCACTGGATGTTATACTAATAAGTCCAAACCCATTATTAATGGTGCATAGGTATATACTCATTCTTTCTTTTGCAGAAGAGTGTACTTTTCTTCCCCTGTGTGCTTTTGGTACCATCTATGCCAGGGGTAGGCAACCTAAGGCCCGCGGGCCGGATGTGGCCCAGCAAGGCCTTTGGACCGGCCCCAAACCGGTCCTGCCGCCGCCCCCCCCCCACTGCCGCCGCCCCCCCATGATGATATTGATTATGGTTGTTATTACTTGTTCTTGGGGTTTTCTTGGCAAAATCTTCACAGGGGTTTTGCCATGGCTTTTCTGGGGCTGAGAGAGTGTGCATGCATTTTTTTTAAATTTTTAAATTCTTTTTTTAATTTTAATTTTAATTTTTATTTATTTATTTGTTTGTTTGTTTGTTTTTGGTGCTTCGGCCCGTCAATTGTCTGAGGGACAGCAACCCGGCCCCCGGCTCAAAAAGGTTGCCTACCCCTGATCTATGCCCTATGAAGAAGCCAGTGGGCTTCAAAAATTTTGCACCAAATAGAAGTTACATCATAACGTGCACTCTGGATTTTGAATTTTGTTTTATGATTAACATGGGAATCTCTGCAATTTTTTAAACAGCACAATGAAGAAGCATTAAACAGACTTTTAGCATTGAGAAAATTGTAATCAGCAAAAAGGCTCTAGTGCTAGACAGATAGCTGTAGAAGTCTTTAAAGCATCCAGTTCTTTTTGGAAGTGTCCAGACATCTTAGTGAAACCACTATACAGTCACCAATCACTACTGAAGTTATTGTTGTCAACCGCCCGGATTGGTTCGCCACAGGGCGGTATACAAATAATTATTATTATTATTATTATTATTATTATTATTATTATTATGAAGCCTTATTGCAAGGCTTTTTAAAATAACCTATGAAGAAGTATTAAATTGTGACTCTCTCTCTTTTTTTTTTAGAAGAGCCGCCGCCTCTTCCTCCTCCTCCTCCACCTTCTTATTGTTTAAAGCTTCTTTACATTAGTGGGAATCTTTCCTGCTTTATCATCTCATTATACTTTTACACTTTATTGTGTTTATCTTATTGATTTTACTTTTGGGGGACATTATAGGTTGGAACAAGTTTTGATTGTTTAGTAAATAACTACAGTATGTTCCGTTTTGCTGTTGTTGACACACCTTAAAATCAATAATAGTTCTCAAAGAAGGGTTAAATAGGGTTCTTTGGCACTTCATTAAAAACACTTACATAACTTGAAAATATTTTCCCTTGTTGCTTGGGTCACTTAAAATTAGACTAAGCAAAGCCTTGAACACCCTGTAGGGGATGAACAATCCTTTCCTGGCTGAGGTGATGGATGTGTATGTGTGTGTGTTTGGCTTTGTGAGTATTTTCTCATTTTCTGACTGGCTTGGATGTGTAAATGATTTGTTCATCAGTTTTGAGTCTGTTTGATTTTCTACTTTTCTTTGTAAAGCAACCCCATTTAAACAACTGCCCAGGGGTAAAGGCATAACTGTTAGGTGACAGATAGTAATTTTCAATATTATTTCAATTTTATGGGCTTTGGTGATGGCTTAGGTTCCTAAACTGACAACATATAGTGCATATAATGGACAGATAGGGGGTTTCTAGTTATTTGAAATTTGATTTGTTTAACACCTTTCCTGCATGGGATGGGGAGAAGCTAGCATTGAAAGGAGGTTTGAAATTATTGCCCATTGTTTTCATTCTTTGCATATAAAGTCCTGCAAATGACAACAGGGTTTACAGGAAAGGTGATCTAAAGTCAACACAATAATTGTGAATTGAAGAAAGAAAACAATGTTTTTAAAATAATATTTTCCCCCCAAAGGGAAGGAAATTTTAGTGACTAGGTTATGGCCCTTGAGTTGGATATGGCCACTGGCTTAATTTCATCTGGTTCTTCAAAGCTGTCCTCAGGTGGGAGGCTGCTCTGCACTGGAGCACCTGTAGCTTTAAGATGTAGCATGGGCATGCTGACAGATTATGCTTTCATATGTAAAGGCTCTAATCAAGCTGGTTGGCAGTTGGCTTTTTCCATGCTTCTTTAGATGGATCCTTCTTTTTACTTGTTTGTGGCCCCACATTGATCCCCTCCACAGAAGAAAAAACCTTCTTCTTTGATAGGAGAAGGTTTTCCAGCCTACATCTGCTTTGATTGTCCATAGTAGTGTGAGAGTCGCCAGCCTCATCAGATGTACATCTACATTCTGTGTCTTCCGTTGGCATATGTGTACAATATTTTATAACTGAAGTATAGTTACTACCTTCTAAAAGTATAGTAAATATTTACACCTAGGGGAGATTTTAAAAGACATAAAAACACAAATCTCTGAATTCCATGCGCTGTATGTAAACTGTGCTTTAAGTATGAATTTGAGAATTCCCAGATTTCTAGAACAGGTAGATAAACAGTTTTCTTCAAATGAACTTAATTAAAGTTAAGTCTAGCCATTGACTAGAACATTAGGTTTTAAAATTAATTAGATAATTGATTAGATTAATAACTAGTAATTGACTTCATTTATTTTGACAAACTATCAATAATTAATTATTGATTTAGATAGAATTCCGAGACATAGATGTGTTTAATCTGGAATATCAGTATGCAAAGAGATTTTATAGCACCTTTGAGACAACAGTGTGAAAGATATTGTAGCATAAGCTTTTGTTCACTTTGGACTACTTCCTAAGATGCATGGAGTGAATTGTTGACAATATAAATGGTGTTACAATATGTATAGTGTACCAGGAAACCATTGCCACTAGTTCACTCCAACCTCACAAGATTGATCTTAGCCACTTTATCATTATCTCATTTCTAGTTCTCAGCCTGCAAACACCATATTCTAAAACTCCTTCCACTATTCATATGGTCATCCACTCACTCTGGCCTTAGGCAACATCTTTCCCCTTACTTTTGTCCCTCAATAATCATAGTTAGATTTGCACTTCTCACCTTATGACCATACCCACAAGTTTTGCTTTTCTATGGCTATTCATATAGTTTAAGTCAGGGGTAGGCAACCTTTTTGAGCCGGGGGCCAGGTTGCTGTCCCTCAGACAATTGGGAGGCCAAAGCACCAAATAAATAAATAAATAAATATAATTTTTAAAAAATTAAAAAAAATTAAAAAATATGCATGCACACTCTCTCAGCCCCAGAAAAGCCATGGCAAAACCCCTGTGTCGATTTTGCCAAGAAAACCCCAAGAACAAGTAATAACAACAATAATCAATATCATCATGGTGGGTGGCGGTGGCAGCGGCAGCGGTGGCAGGACCGGCCTGGGGCCGGTCCAAAGGCCTCAGGGGGCCACATCCGGCCCCGAGGCCTTAAGTTGCCTACCCCTGGTTCAAGTAGAGGGGTCTTTCCTGGGCAACAGTTCACTCCATGCATTTGAGGAAGTAGACCAAGTCTACAAAGATTATGCTGCCATTTCTTTTGCACAGTTAGTCTCAAAGGTGCTACAAGATCTCTTTGCATAACTGATTTAGATGTTAGTGTTGGGCCAGATCAAGGGATTTATAGAGAATGATGTGATGGAGATTGTCATTGTTGAACTTAAAGGAGCACATTTGTAGGATCAGAACCAGTTTCAAGTGGGAATGACAGTCATATAACCTGATCAGGAATTTACTTTAAATCATAGTGGGAATGAGGCCAAAGTTGGCCAAGTCAATACATATCATTAGGCATGTTTTCTGACTTTTTAAAAAAATTATTTATTACAGTTTATACATGCAGAGACCAAATCAATGTCATGTGAAGAGAGACTGGAAAGAAGAATGTTTTTTAAGGAAAACCTTTATTCTAAGCAAATATATCTTACATTTGTAAGGATGTCGTGGTCCCCAAACTGTGCTCTTTAAGGGATTTTGGACTTTAGCTCCCAGAATCCCAGGCTATTGGCCAACATGGCTGAGGCTTCTAGGAGCTGAAGTCCAAAATCTCTTAAAGGGCACAGTTCCTTCAGGTGTTACTTGGGAGTGGCTACAGAGGTCCAAAACACACTGCAGAAATAATCCAGTTTGAGACTGCTTTGACTACCCTGGCTCAATGCTAGGGAATTCTGGGATCTGTAGTTCTGTGAGACATTAGCCTTCTCTGTCAGAGAGGTCTGGTGCCACAATAAACTACAATTCACAGCCATCCAGTCACTGGATTCTCTACGACTGAGCCAAGGCAGTTAAAGCGGTCTCAAACTGGATTATTTCTGCAGTGTGTTTTGGACCAGAGGTACAAAAACACACTCAAATTTAATTAAGCCAAGGTTAGAAAGAAAACATAAACCACTAATACAACTAATTTAAACACTCCGATTCTACTTACAGTGTAGGTGGTATTCTGGGTCTTTGGATACACATCTGAACCTCCCTGTCCTCCCTGTGACCATGCATCCCTAAGGCTGATGAGATAGACAGGATCTTTCCTACCCTCCTTCGGTCTCAAGGGTCTCTCTCACACCTTGTGACACCATGTTCTATATACTCTCACCTCAAAGGATCTGGAAGTAGGTCATTTACATTGGATTATTGACTCTTGCCGTTTCTGCAGATTTTACATGATTTTGACCCTAAGAAATGTAACCTTCCATTCACAGTGCTTGTTGGACCAAACAGTCCAAGAGCAGCTTGTACATGTGTCTATAATTAATTGTTGCTATTCAAACAAAAAAAAATGTATTTGGTGATAGTCATCTTGTTTTCTGTACTAAATTCATTATCCCATTATTTCCACCTAGAGATATCTTCAGACAGTTGTAGTTTTGAAAGTATTTTAAAAACAACAATTTTTGGGGGGATGTACAACCTATCCTTAATCCCTAGTTTCCTATCTTAATATAATTTGAAGACAGTAAGTATTAAAACCAGTGTAAACTTTAAAATGTATGTATGTATGTATGTATGTATTATGTATTTATTTATTTATTTATTAAAATATTTATATCCCACCCTTTAAGAGGCAGCATTAAGAGGCAGTGTTTTGAGCATTATGTAGTGTTTGACTTCTAATCCTTGCTCAGCCATGGAAACCTCCTGGGTGACCTTGGAAAGTCACATTCTCTCAGTTTCAGAGGAAAGGCAAATCCCCTCTGAATAAATCTTGCCAAGAAAATCCCATGATAGGATGACCTTCAGGTTGCCATAAATCAGAAGTGGTTTGAATGCACATACACACACATCCCACCTTTCATTCAGAGAGCTTAGGGTAGCATACAGTAAAACTGATTTGACAAATTTATAACAGAATGGATAATAAAAGTAATTTTAAAAGGTTAAATAACATATTAACAATTTAATATTCAAAAAACAGATGAAAAGAACTAGAATAGTTTTTAAAAACTAAGATTTCCCCTAATGATTCCAGACTGAAAAGTCCCAGATTTTGTTCCTGTTCTTTCCAGTTTTATATTGGGTTAAAATAAACTGACCAAGGTGGTATAAAAAGTCTCTGATCATGCCAACTGAAGAGGAGAAGAAGAAACGAGTTGTAACCATCAGTGCAACATTGGAATTAGTTTATAAAATGACTGTACAAAGTTTATAAAGTGACTATGCAGTCATTTTACACAATGGCTACACAAAGAAATGGTGAAACTTTATTAGTGAGGATTTTCACACTGCTAGCATTAAGCTGGATTTAGGCCTTAGTTTCTGGTCCGTGGAAGCTTGTGCTGTGATAAATCTGTTTCTCTTTAAATTGTTACAGTACTCTCTTATGTTTGCTAGAGCAGACTAATATAGCTGGTAATTGTTTAAATATCCCCTTTGAGATTCTTGCAGCATGACTTTTTATACGGTGTAATGTGGTGCCACCTGCTGTACTGAGGTAAGATTACATGGTATAAACAGGAATTATATATTTATTTCACATGGAAAGATAATAAATGGCAGCTCTTATGGACTCACTATTGCCTGTGTCTTTGTATGGTTCCATTATATATGAGCTTCACTCAGTTAAGGAATGCTGTAAGGCCAGTTAAAGCTGCAGATCCAGAAATTTGATAGATTTACTGTATGTACTCATGTATAAATCGAGGCATTTTAGTAAAAAAATTGGCCCAAATAACCAGTCAACTTATCCACAGGTCAATGTAAGTACTGTACTTTAATAAAAAAAGAACCATTGCATTCACTGAGCAGAGTGGAGAAAGGCAAGAACTTAGTCCATCCTGGAAGTATCTAAAAGAAGCACCCCCTACTTTTGCTGCCATGGCACTGTTTCTGATCTTTTTGAGTGCCTGGGCGGGCAAATGGCAGCTGTGGAAGCTCTTTGTTGCTTCCCTTCAAAGGAGTGCCAAGAGGAATTGGGTTTCGAAGGATTTGAATAAGCTCTGTATCCATTTGTCAGCTTTTCTGGGTTAAAATCAGGCAAAGTTATCACATTAAAGTTAATGGCTGTAGTCACTGTTTGCTTTGCTTTGCCTTTTCATCCATTTTGACATGTGTGCATTTTCTTATCTCTGCCAGTGCTTATGTGCCTCCCCCAAACATTGCACAGCCACCATTTACTGTAGTTCCCTCATCCATCCAGTCTTTAGGATGAACACAGTTATGCCTGTCAGAATTTTGTAAGTTCTTTGGCACTGTTTTTCTTTCCTTCATCCTTTAGCTCCTTTGTTACATGCCCCTAAGTTTTACCCTCAACTTATCCATGGGTCATATCAAAATCAATAATTTTGGCCCCCAAACTTGCCCTCGACTTACTCATGAGGTCAACTTATGGTCGAGTATATATGATGGGTTAATTTCTCTGCTACCATACAGCTTGCAATTCTATGTATATCTGTTCAGAATTATGTCTCACTGAGTTTAATAGGACTTACTGTCATGTAAGTGTGTTTAGGACTGTAACTTTAGTGGACATTACAGGATAATTAATGCTGATTTATAAATGCATATGCTTCATTTGATGATGACTCACAGTGAATTCAAACATGCCATTGAAAAGCACATGCATGAGTTTTTTGTTAGTACATAATACTTTGTTCACACAAGAAAGTTACCACTTTATGCTGTACTCATATGGTAATGGAATGCATGTGTTATGATCCTTTAATAAGGAAACATTGGAATGCAGGGAGTTGCCTTATATCAAGAAATGTCCTTGTTCCATCTAGGTATATAGTGTCTATATATTGATGGGACCATCTCTCCAGCTTTTGACAGGACCTCTTGCAGCTTTTAAATTTGAGAGCTTTTGAATGCAAAGCATGTATTTCTACTGTTAAATTCTTGCCCTTGCCCTTAAAAGTTCTGCTTTTAAAAACTTCAGATTCTCTCCACATTATGACTGCTCAGTTAAGTAGCATTCAGAGTACCTATAGGACAGGGCAGATACCTCTGGAACTGGGAGCCAGTGTTCTGCCACTGACCCCCACTCCCCAAGAGGCCCTGAGTGTGAAAAACAAAATAAAACCAAAGATGGGCCAGATGTTCATTTCTGATCTTGAAAAACTGGGTTTGTAAAGAAAAAGTGCAGGGCCCTCAGCTACTTATTTGAAAGGTGAACAGCCACTCCTGGATACAGTTCACATTTTTTTTTTTTTTTTTTTGGCCAGAAAAGAGGTTGTTTGAGGCAAAGAGGCAGCATGGAACGCTATTGTGTAAGAAAATTACTCACATAAGCTTCTTGTCATCTTAGAAACTTCATTTAGAAAGAAATAGCCACTGTAAACTTGCAAGTCTGTAAAAAAAATTGTAGTATATATGTTCAAAGGAAAAGTGGCATTTGTAATGAAAATAACACCCCCACTTATTTATACCACAGCAAGCTTCAAAAGGGGTCAGGAAGTCCATTCTACTGCATGGCAGCTCTTTTTCCTTAAGACAAAGTGCTTGTTACTTGGCTGCAAGCACACAGTGTGCTATAAAGATATTGTACACAGGCATACCTGGTAAAACATTATAGATGGAAGGTCAGTGATACTTGTTCATGTAGTTCATGGTGTAAAACAGGTAGAGCCTGACGCAAACAATGCCACCTAAATTGCTCTGAGTGGAACAAACTTGCTAGCAACATTTTCCACCTGCAGCTTCATGTTGAGGCCATTAAGTCAAATGAGTTTAAACTGCTGGAAAATTGCAAAAGCAATGGAAAAGGAAAAGGTCAGTGTGAATTTCAGACATTAACAGACTATTTTAATGTCTGTATGTTTTTTATTTTTAAAAAGTGATTACTGCAGTATTTGTCTGATATTTTGCAGACTGCCAGAAATAGTGCAAATTGAGACCACTTTAAGGCCTAGGGTTAGGGTTAGGGAATCATGGGAACTGTATTTTATTGTGGCACTAGAGCTCTCTGACAGAGAAGGCTCAGTGTCTGAGAAAAAAAACCAGTTCCCATGATTCCCCAGCACTAACCCTAACCCTTAAAGTGGACTCAATTTGCACTATTTCTGGCAGTCTTCAAAGGCCCTAACTTGTCTTCTACATACATTTCAGTTATGTAAGCACAACATTAGATTACCCATAAGAGGATATCTAGAAATGTGAATAGAATTCTGCTTGCAGAGCTCAACTACCATGTCTCTGCCTTTCTTCTGCAGCCTTTTATACCTGCTGAAGGGCTGCTTCCTGTAGACCCGTTGGATGATTAATGAACCTCAATAATGGTATAGGAAGATGCACATAGTACTGTAGTCAAAGAGAGGAGGTGACAGAAATTGGAGAACTTCCTGTATGAACAGAATCACCTTCTACTTGCATATGGGACAATTTGATGAATGTTCAATCCCGTCAGCCCACCACCTTAAACATTTTATCTGGTGTGTGTGCACCAGTTTCCTTCATATGTGCTGGCATAATCAAAAATTATATATCTACTATGGCAGGGGTAGGCAACCTAAGGCCCGGGGGCCAGATGTGGTCCCTGAGGCCTTTGGACTGCCCCCGGGTTGGTCCTGCCCCCCCGCTGCCCCCCGCCGCCCCCCACCACCGCCGTCACCCAATATGATGATATTGATTATTGTTATTATTTGTTCTTGGGGGTTTTCTTGGCAAAATCTCCACAGGGGTTTTGCCATGGCTTTTCTGGGGCTGAGAGAGTGTGCATGCATATTTTTTTTAAATTTTTTAAATTTTATTTGTTTATTTATTTATTTTTGGTGCTTTGGCCATCCAGTTGTCTGAGGGACAGCAACCCGGCCCCCGGCTCAAAAAAGTTGCCTACCCCTGTACTACGGTATCTTATTTTCTATAAATCTTTTTCTGTACTTGTAAAAATCTTATTTTGCCAAAGGTTATATGAATTCATGCTTGCCTTGGGCCATGATAAAATACTGGTAACTCTCTTCTAGACTTAACATTTATAAATCATGTCGTGTTCAGCTGTTGGATAGTTTGCACATAATGAAGGCTTTGGAACAAGTGCTTACTCTTTGCTTGACTATTAATTCATGCCAGAATGTAAGGCCAAAAGACAGAGAGAGAGAGAGAGGAAAATATTTGGTGCTTATGTTGATTTATTATTGAAGAGTGGTAGAACAGTTCTCACTAGTGAAAGACAATGAACAGTGGTTCTCAAACATTTTACCCTTGTGACTTCCTTTGCATCTACATGCACAAAAAGAGTGTCACAGTGTACATGTGTTTGAGAGAATTAGTGTACATGTGTGTGAGAGAGTTTAAGAATGTGTTGAATGAGTGTCTATGAACATGGAGAGAGACATGACTTAAGAGTTTGTGTGTAAGAATTAACTGGCTAAGGAGGTGTGACGGAGAAAGCAAGCAAGAAAAAGCATGAAGCTGAGCATGTGTGTGTCTGCCTGTGCATATGAATATGAGAGGCTTGTGTGTCACAAAGAGATAAAGGGATTCTATTTAGCATCTTTTGAGACTAAAAGAAATTCCTCTTGGAGAAATGGGTCAGTGAGTCAGAGAATTAATTTGAATAAATCCCTGTGAGAGTGAGCATGTGAAAGAAAAAGAGTGACAGAAACAGTGTGACTGAGTGTGAGAATGAGTGTAAAAGCAAAACAAAGCAGCTTCATTTATATACCGCTTCATACCGCATTATGCAGTGTCTAACTAAGCAGTTTACAACTGTAAGCTCATTGCCCCCAACAGTTGGGTACTCATTTTAGCGACCTTGGAAAGATGCAGGCCTGAGTCTAGCCTGAGCCCTGGCTCGCATTGAACTCGCAACCTTGTGGTTTATGAGTGAATGGCTGCAGTACAGGCATTTAACCACTGCACCACCAGGGCTCCTGTAGTAGTAGTAGTAGTAGTAGTAGTAGTAGTAGTAATATTTATTTATTTATTTATTACGTGTCTCTCTTCATGGTTCGAGGCATGAAACAACAACAGATCAACAATTGACAACATCAATTAAAGCACATTAATTAAAACTTGCAACGGTTTAAAAGGATAAATAAGATTTGGGCCCTCAAATCTTCCCTCACCCATGACACCTCCAACAGCTGCCCAAAGGCCTCTTTTTCTGTTCCTCCTTTCCTTGGAAGCCACCTTGCCTGCTTTACCAGACCAGAGGAGCAGCTTGTCACACATCAGGAGGCAAGAGGGTGGAGGTGGCAACATAGGGCTGCAGCGAAGCAAGGAATATGTTGTACTTCAGTGGAGTGCTTGCACTACTCCTTCTCAGCCAGCTGGTCCAACATGCTGTTCGTTCAGGAGCAGAGCCACCAAAGCTAGTTCTCTTCTGCTTCTGAGGAGGCCCAGCCAGAGCCAGGTAACAATGGCAGCCCTGAGCAAGAGACACTGCTAACATCTGCCACCGCTGGGGTCCATCCCAGATACTGGCTCTTTTTTGGCTGCCATGTGCCCAGGGAGCACAGGACCTCAGTGGACACTCTGGTTGAGGCTGAAGAAGTGTTTTATCCCAAGAACCAGGGCAGAGTCAGGATGGGTGGGAGAAGCAGCAGCAGCGGCCTGAGAAGAGTCCTGCCAGAGGCCACGTGATCCAAGAACTTTCCTTGCCTTTCTTCTCCAGGACAGTAAAATGTTAAGAACCAGAGGGGCCCAGTAACATCACTAGGCTTGGCGTCATCCAGTCTGGTAACTCATTGTGCCGCCCTCCCCTTTAGACCATGAGTTACATCCCATATTACACCATACAGAATCCTTTGCAATGTTTTTTTGACTAATGTTACTCATAAATTATAATTCCCCTATATCACTTAATGTAATGGCAATAGTTGTGACACAGATAAGTAGCAAAATCAAAATTATACTTTTAAATTACAATATCATACACATAGCCTAAATATACCTTCATGTACATTGCTTCATGTGGTTAAAGTGAACATTTGGTAAGATGTGATGTTTTAAGGAAAAATTAAAAATAATCAAACATTTACATTTCTTTTTTAAAAATTGCAGTTTTAAAATTTAATTTAAAAAACCACACCAGAGTCTCTCCTTTCTCTTCCCACTGAGCCTCGCCCCACCGACACCACCTCTTCAGCATTTTAAAGTGACGCAGGCAAACGCCACATCCCATTTCTGCCAAAAGGCAGATGTTTGGGGAGCATGGTGTCATGCCCCCAGGGTGTCACCTGGTATAGCCCATGCACCCTGCACTCCCGTAGTGATGCCCGTCAGGGTCTTTGAGGCTTAAGCTGTCCTCAAGCACCCTCCCTGGGTGTCCTGCCCCACAGTTTAAGAACAACTGGCTTAGAGGCAGTGACAGAATGTCAGACAGGAAACAGTTTAGAGTTTAGAATTTGAATCCACTAAGCATAATTTGTTCGTTTATTTAAATATCTGTATCCCACTCTTTGGGAGCCATTGTGGTTTAGTGGCTTGAGCATTGGACTGTGACTCTGGAGGCCAGGAATCAAATCTCAGCTCAGCCATGGAAGCCTTGGGCAAGCCATACTTTCTCAGTCTGAGAGGAAGGCAAGGGAATAACCCCCTCTGAACAATTCTTACTAGGAAAACCCTTTGATAGGTTTACCTCAGGGTCACCATAAGTTAGAAATGACTTGAAGGTGCACACAAAAAAGTTGGTGATTTTAGATTTCAACTCACAGAAACCCGAGGCAGCTTGGATTCAAGAGATCGAAGCTTGAGAGGTTGAAACCCCTGCACATGTGGGCAGCTACAATGAAGCAGATTTTTCATTATAGCACCTGTCCTAGATGCATCTTTTAAAGATGTCGGCTAGATCTGAACTGCGTTCCAATACTGAGAGAGCAGCAAGTTGCTCATCTTTGTAGGAGATAATAGACAACCATTGTTGCCATATAGAAGGGTAGTTTTGTTGAGGGCACAATTTACCCCTCCCCATCACAACATGGGACTTTGGCTGCACAGAGCAGCAATTGAGAGTGGGATAAACTCACATTTTTTGTGGGAAAATACTTTCACACAAAAACAAAGTGTGTGGGGAAACATCTACCTGGTTTTAAAAGAGAATTGTGCTTGTTAGAGGCTTCTGGAAGAGTGGTTCTAAAACAAGATTCATACTCTTCTGCATGCCTTGATTTTGTGTAAAAATGGGAGGGAACTTTCCAATATGCTGCTAAATTCAGTGGTTGGGGGTTTGGTTGCCACAAAAATGTGTGTATGTGTGAATGCATGTTGCCCCCAGGCTATATGTTAGCCATATATGAAAGTATGTATTATAATAATAGGATCTTCCATCTTTGTTTCTGCAAATATTTTCTTTTTCTACCTTGTTCTGTACCCTGAGAACAAAACATTTACATTGAAGCATGATTCCATTGAGATATGTGCATAGCAATAGGGCACATGTTACTTCTGGAAGCCTCATATTTAGATTAGGAATAGTTTTGTGGGACCTAACACATTTTCAGACAGTGTAGTCAGGCTTGCTTATCTGGCCCACAAAGACTACAAGTCTAAAGGAAATGACAGAAATAGATACATTTGTTTCCAAAACACAACCTTTTGGTCTAGAGAAAAGATACCTGTCTCTTGGGACAGATGAGAGGGCCCCCATATCCCCTATCTGTCTGGGCTGAAGGTCTCATGTCCTTTGTCTCCAATAGAGTCTCCTCTCTTATCATTTACTTTACAAAAACAACCCAAAAACATTCCAGCATATGTATATTAGCACCAGAAAAGACTGAGGGATGGATGTTTTATGAAGAATCTTTATTTATAGGAAAATGGAGATGAACCAAAATAAGATGGGAAAATTGCAAGTCTTTAAATACTCTGGGAAGGATGGAAAATGGGTGGCTTGTGTTGTCCCCAGGGTTCAAGAGGCTTTCTCATGAATAGCTTGTAGAACCCAGTGGGTAGCTCTTTCCATCAAACTCAGCTCCTTGTATGTAAAAAGTTATCTTCTCCTATATTTGGTGTTACCATTAGGGCCTATATTCTGTCTTTAAACATTTTTTTCTCATTGCAGTTATTGCTCAGGCTTTCAGACATGTAAATCTGTTTGCTTATCTTTTAAGATGATCAGTAGTAATCTCTTAGCTGTGCTTAGATCCAGCACCATCATCAACTCAATTGCTGCTTGTCAGACACAGTTTGGAAAACCAAAAAGTAAGACACTTTATCAATACCTGTGAAGGAGTGCTCTTTATATTCCAGAATCATCCATTAGAGTTTACAGGCTAAGCACTGGACCATTCAAAGAGGGAAATTGAGCCCTCCGAGGAAAAATGTAAGGACTGAAAACACCTTTGGACAGTAAACATGGCAAAATGGATCAGCGATAGAGTGGCTTGCTTGTGTAATGGACAAATGGCATTGCAAATTCTCACTCTGCCAGATGGGAAAAATCTTCAAAGGATAAGAAGACTTCCTGGTCTGAAAAAGACTATGAGGATGAAGGGTCCAAAAAGACCTCCAAGCATAAACACTTGGAGGATAAACCTGCCCACTCAAAGGGAGATAGACTGGCTAATCATTCAGCCTCCGAAAGGGCCCACTCTGCTTCTCTGCTGGGGAAAACTAGCCATGAAAAGTCTATGGCTTTGGCTAGAACTCTGTCTGTAGCTCTTGGATCCAATCCATCCCGAGCGGCTTCTCTCTCCCAACTTGAAACGCTCCCAACTCCATCAGGAAGAGTCTCCCAGGTCATCTACATCAATACCGAGTCAGAGGGAGAGATCCGAGAGCTGGAACCACCATCCCTGACCCTGTACTCAGCCATTTGGGTCAACATTGGAAGCTCTCAAGCTCAAATCCAGACCCTTGATAGACCCCTGCGTCAGGACCGAGCCACCCTTGGGGGCAAGGCAGATGAGGAGGCTAGGCTACAAGAGGAGTCTTTACCTCAGGATGATTTCCGACAGCACTATCCGGACTTGGTATACGACTTCCACAGATGAGAATAATCCTGTCCTCATCACTCCATGGTTTGCTCCATTCTTACACCTCTCCCAGGAGGAGTATCGTACCCTAATTTCCGTTCAGACCTTCTGTCCCTTGCCAAGTCTGACATCCAGATATCGAGACGCATCCTCTGGTGGCATGGAGAATCTGTCCCTAGAGACCCTCCCTGACTCAGTACGGACTGTCATCGGGGCTGCCCAAAAGCCTTCCACAAGAAAGTCCTATCTGTTCAAATGGAACAAGTTCATGGACTTTCTCTCTGCCAAAGACCTATCTCCATCCCTTGTCTCGGTTCCAACAGTCTTGGAATTTCTAATGACCCTTGCTGACTCGGGACTGTGTCTCACATCCATCAAGTGCTATTTGTCTGCCATCTGCTCACACTACCAGTTCGAGGACAGACCTTCCTTTTTCAAGGAACTCCTTGTAAAGAGATTCCTTAAGGGGCTCAATAACTTCCACCCCCCATCTTCAGTACTGACCCTGGTGTGGAGTCTGGACCTGGTGCTTTCCTATCTTTCAACGAAGCCTTTTGAGCCCATGGCCACCATGGACTTGAGATTGCTGACCTGGAAGACAGCTTTCTTAGTGGTCATCACCTCTACTCACTGTGTGGGTGAACTTTGTGTCTTGGGGATGGACCAGTCATATGTCCACTTTCACAAGGACAAGGTGGTTCTCCGTACTGACATCACTCTCCTTCCGAAGGTGGTGTCTGCTTTTCACATCAATCAGGACATCGTGTTGTCCACCCTGGCCCCGAACCAGACAACAGATGCCGAGTACCTCCTGCACCCCATCGATGTTCGGAGAGTATCCGGAAAACGACGTACATCGAGTGTATGTACCTCAGCCTGAAGAC
>JAIPUX010001880.1:60157649-60172319 GCA_020142125.1 Phrynosoma platyrhinos | reverse complement strand
CTGATTCTATTCTATGTCTTTATCTGTTTTTAATTAATGTGGCATTTTAAATTTTGATTGTTGTTTAATTCTATTTTAAGAGGACGGGAGGGTGGGATTATGGGATGAGGGATTGATTTTTAACTTTGCTGTTCCCCGCCCCGATTGACACGCAGAGGGGCGGGTTATAAATAAAAATTATTATTATTATTATTATTATTATTATTATTATTATTATTATTATTATTATTATTATTACTGGCTTTCTATCTGGACAGGACTTCGAGTTTGAGACACACCAAGAGACTATTTGTTTGTTACTTGGAAGCAAAAAAAGGACTACCCATGACTGCTCAGAGATTTTCTAAATGGGTGGCTGGTACCATCCACTTGTGTTATGAATTGTTGGGTAGAATCCTTCCGGCTTGGGTGTGAGCACATTCAACTAGGGCGGTAGCTACAACCTCCACCTTTCTGACTGTGGTGCCTTTGGAGGATGTTTGCAAGGCTGCTGTTTGGTCCCAGCCATTGACTTTCATCAAACATTACAGGCTGGACACCAGGGCCAAGCGGGATGCAGCCTTTGGGAGGGCAGTGTTGCATTTAAGTTTTTTATTGCATTGCATGTTTCATATGTTTTGAAACCAAAACAAATGACACTAACAAATACACTTTTGAAGTTTCCAAGTTTTATTGTTGTTAATAAAATACAACTTGTTTAAACTTTCAAATTGGTGTCATGACACTCCCTCCTCCACTGACTCGGACTGATGGGAGGGCAGTGTTACTTTCTGCTTTGCACTAAAAATGAGTTCAATGACTATGCTTATGCATTGACAAGTTTACAGTTTCTTGCTCACAATAAATGTTACTTGTTTGACACTTTACAATTTTGTGTCAGGACACTCCCTCCTCCGCTGACTGAAGCTTGTCAGTCTGATTAACCAATTTGTATGATTCACAGAGACCACGAAGAAGGAGGACAGATTGCTCACCTGTAACTGTATTTCTTCGAGTAGTCATCTGCGAATTCACACAAATCCTGCCCATCCTCCCCTCAATCGTGTCCTGCTCACTGCTAAGATTCTTCAGTTGTTGCTATATGGCATATGTTACGGAACTGGAGAAAGAGGGGGAACGCCAGGGGTTTTATAGGGATGGGTGGAGCTACCGCATTTCAAACAGGAAGGAACTCAGATAATGAGTTTCTCCTAGTTTATGTTCTCTGTGATTTATAATTGTAAAAGAAAGCCAACCTTATCTACCCTAGTGTCCTCCAGATATATTGGATTACAACTTTGATTATTTCCAGCCAACAAAGGGCCTGTACAGATGGCCGCCCCTTTCCTTGCTGGATCAGACTGTGACAACCACATGCCACAACCCCGATCTGGCCTTTCTGTGGCTCCTTTTTGTGCTGCAGAAAGAGTGCCCTACCTGTGGCGGCGGCTTTTCGCCGCTTCTTCGGCGTAGCACATGTAAACGCTACGCCAAAGACACACCCTTTTGCCGCCTGCTATGCGGTTGTTTGGGCGGCGAGAGGAAGACGGGGCAGAGTTGGGGTGACTGGTATGTGGTCACCATCCCCTGACTCCATCCCCAGGCTGGCCCTTTTGGCCGGTTTGTACAGACCCATAGTTATTGGTTGGGGAAGCCTGACCTAAGCTATAAAATTGCATAGGTAGAAGCTATTTTAAAACAAACAAACAGATAGACAAGAGCTTATCTTGTCTGCCTTCTTGCTATGAAGTTCAGATTTCACAAGTTCACACATTTATGTGCTTTGAAAAAGTTTGAATCAAAGATAGGTAAATGTGACCCTACAGATATTCATGTTGGTATAAATACCATTATTTGACAATTAACAAATCAGGGATGAAATATTAGCCTTGTTTAGAGTAGCCCCATTGAAATGAATAAGATTTTTTAGGTACAACTAACAAGTTCATTTAGTTCATTGTGCCTATCTAATATTTGGATTTAATTCTAAGAGTTGTGCTTGTTTACTTCATTTATGGCCCCATCTCTCCTTCAAAATTCTGTAGGTTACAAAGGTTATTGATCTATTTTGCAGTGGTGGTCTGTTTTAAAAAGCCAGTGAATTAACAGTGTGATCCTGAACTTTAAGTAAAAATCTAAGAAATACAAGTAGTAGCTGAAGTTATAAATTGGAAACATTAATTCTTTCTTCCTCCTCCTCTTTCTTCTTGCTGTAACTGCATTTTTCAGTAAATGACCAAACTTCTATTTATATACTTTGTGATTGCTTTTATAGAAACAGTATGAAATATTTGTCACATTTTCTACTGGTGGGAAAATGTGTGTGGAAAAAATGTGTTTTGTTCTTGTGGGACAGTAAGGTAAAATAGCTATTTGTGTAATCTGGATCCTTTTTTTAGATAGTAATTGCAGAAATAAACCATAGCCCCACTGTGAACTTGGAAAAACATTTCCTTTTTGTTAGGATTAGTTGGCCTGTTTCTTTATCCCATATTGAGGTCATGACTATGACAGCTGATGCTGTCTTCACTGGGCACAGAATGGACCAATAAATAATATAACACACCAAAATAAGAAGGGGCAATTTAGTTTTGCTCTTTCATTTTCAGTTTTAGAGAATCAGGTGTAATGGCCATTCTGTCCTTTCCTTTTGTCAGCAGGCATTATTTAGACAGGCATTTGACTTATAATTTGTGACAAAAGAGCTTTTAATGGCGGGGTGTTTTAAACTGTTTTTAATTTTTTCTTCATCTTTGACTATATTGTAATTGTGTATTGTTTTATGAGTACTTTTGCAACCTATACCATGGTGTGTGTGCAGATGGGTAGGTCTGGGCCACCCTGGAAAGCGGTGGATTGGGGCCACGGCTACCCCACACCACGGCCCTGATCCTCCCTTTTGTACCCCGAAAAGAGTGGCAAAATCCCTCTCCTTTCAGGGGTGGCAAAATGCTGCCCTAAGAGCCAGCGCACAACTCTTCAGAGCCCTTTTCGGCACAGCCTGTCAGAACACTGTGCCAGAAGGGCGTCCTGACACCGTGCGCCATGCGTAATGAGCACAGCGTCAGGACGGCGTCGGCATGGGGTTCGGATGGCCGGCATGCGTAGTGACAAATGTACAAACATTTAACTTCTTAAGGAGGCAGTCCATAGCTGTTTACTCTTAAGCAACTAGATCTTTGAGAAAACCATCTTTTCTGAGCTTACCAAAAAGTTTAATTGTGAAGGGCAATTAGAAAAAGGTTAACAGCTTCCTGTGTTTTTCTGATGTATTTCCACTTCTGTATGTTTGTTTTTCTGAATTGTGTCTACTCTGTAGACTCAACATATTTATTTGGCAGAATTAGTCCTTCATCCCCTTTCATTCTTTCCCTGCTCCCCCCACCCCTGCCGCGGTTCATAGGCTTTCATATTAATACAGATTTGAATATATTTCCTCACCCATGGCTATCATGCTAGATTGGATGTACCTTTATTTTTCTAAACACTTGCAAGCTGCAGCCTTACAGTCTCTCGCAAGATATGAACCAGTGTTTAACAATGTGTATCACAATCCTAAGATTTAGGAACTGGGGACAGTGACCTTCAACACTAAAATACTCTGTTTTGTAAGCCATCTAACTAGATACTGTGTTGCTTCTGTGTTCTAAACAATATTCAGCTGCTTTTTGTGTTCAGATAGTAAGACTACATTTTTGAGGTGATATTCCCAGAAGGAGGGAAGTTGATTTAAAATTTGTCATAACAAATTTGCTCTTAATTTGCACTCTAGATGTGAAATAAAATGGTAATTGAAGTGACAAATAAAGTAATAAAATAGTTATCTAGATTGACTGCATGGATAAGAGAAATATTTCATAGGAAAATTTGAATGACTTGATGTGTCATATATTATCTGTATCTATTAAAACCTACTTTGTCACATATATCCTAAACACAGAGGTCAGTGGGACTGATTTTTGTGTAAATAGCCCATTCATCAGCTCTAGGTTATTCCAGCATATACCTGGAACTTGTAGAAGCACAGATTCCTCACCAGTGTAATTTCCATTGCATCTACAGGTATGCAATAGCAGTGGGTATGTAAAGTGGTTTCCAGCGTTTCAAATGGGTTTGTGTGGGAGTGGAGTTTCCATGATGATGTGCCCTAGTTCAGTTCTAGTTCAAGACTTCATTGCGATAGAGTTGCACTAGAGGACCTAAGATATAACATATTAATAAAATCCATGAATAATCAAATCCTCAAAAGTCAAAGCCACAAATGTAGAGGGGCGAGTGTACACTGAATTACTGAAACTTAGTAACCTTAATAACTTGAGTTGGGGATTATTGACGAGAGCATTATATTTCTTTTGCTTCAAACCAAGTGGCGTTACTAGGGGGTGCGGTGCACACCAGGTGACACCCTAGGAGAGGGGTGACACCTGGTGTCCCCCCCATGCCCATCTCATCCTTTTTCCCATGAAGACAGAGCGGCACTGAGGGAGGCTGCACACACCGCCCCCAGAAGTCGCAGTCCCAGAAGCCTTGCCCTCTGCATTGGCTGATACCAGTTAGGACCCATCAGACTGGGAATATTCCTAATGTGGTAGCTAGGGTTTGTTAGTCTTAGACTGGGGACTCTCTGGCAATAAGGCTTTAATCATATTTCTCAGACTTTTAATCAGGCTACAACAATTTGCTGTAAGAAAAGGATTTTCACCTATAAAGATCAATCCCGTTCATGCATTGTGTAGTTGTACACGAGAAATCGGAGATTCTGTGTTCAACCCTGGCTTGTCACATATGACAAGCTGGTAAATGCCACTTAGTTGCTACCAATTGGAGTGTGAACAGCTGAACATATGGAGCTTCACTTGGTTTGTTGTATTGTGTATTGTGTGACAGTGAGTAGCTTCCCTTCCCTCAAAAAATTGAAGGAAAAGCCAAGAACAAACATTAGCTTGTTTCTCTGGTATCTTGGGAGGGAACCAGTCAGAGAGGCAAGGGTGTTTGCTGTCAGATGACATGATGAACACACTGCGCAATGAAGCCTATACTTTTTCTAGCTATTCCTGCTTCAAGTAAGAGTACTTGAGCAGCATTCACTAGCACATTGCTTATACATGACAAGTCATGATTCCTGGCTTATAATGATGTGCAAATAATGATGTGAACAGTGCTTTGATTGTGGTTTGCTATGCCTTCAAACTTGGTATTATTTAATGAAGTGTTCTAGATTATTATTGCCAATGCCATAAATTCATTTAGCTTATTTTTCAAAATCACAATGTAAAGATTACATGGCTTCAAAGAGAGATAAGTACATGTTGCTGGTGAGTACCGTATGTGTTGCTGACAAGAATATTATATAAAATATTCATGTGTGAAGTGTTTCACACCTTGACATCTCTTGTTTTCTGTCTCAGCATAATAGTGTATTTCCTAATGTTGTACATATATCCCCAACCTAGCATGTTTAACAGAGTATTTCCAGTTCCCAGGCCATTTTCTTAGGAGACTATCAGCCTGTGCAGACCAGCCTAAAGGGCCAGCCGCCCTTACTCCATCCTGATTCCACTGTCACGCTGCACACCCCACCGCACGGCACATGGCGTCAGGGTGCTCTGTTGGCACAGTGTGTAGACATGCTGCACTAAAGGGGTGCGAAAGAGCCACGGCAGTAGTGCTAAGGGCGGCAGTAGTGCTAAGAGCAGCAGCATTTGCCAGCTCTTTTTGGAGCAGTAAAAAGCTGGATTGGGGCTGAGGTGTGTGGTTGCAACAACCCCAATCCAGTGCTCCCAGGGGCAGCTTAGAAGCCGTCTGTACAGCCCCTATGTCCATGTTGTTCTCATATTAACCAAATATACATTTTCTCTCCTTTTGATTTATAATGCCTGTGGGGAATCATATTTAGACCAAATGATCAAAATTATGGGATTGTTTTAAAAAGGCTCACTGGTCCAGCTTCTGTTTTGTTTACTCCAGTTTCTATTTTCCATCCTGAGGTCAAACACAATGAATTATTCTGTTTCTTGGCTGTCTTAGGCTGCATCTACATTGCAGAATTAATGCTGCTTGACACCACTTCAACTACCATGGCTTAATGCTATGAAATCCTGGGATTTGTAGTTTTATTACATATTTAGCCTTCTCTGTCAGAGAGCTCTAATACCACAACAAACTAAAAATCCCAGGATTCCATGGGATTGAAGCAGGACAGTTAAAGCAGTGTCAAACTGTATTAATTCTGCAGTATGGTAACAGACTTTTGTCATATATTTTGAGCAGAGTTTGTTAGTATTTGCATGTGGTTCCAGGTTATGAATAGGAACAAACTGGAGCCCTGCTGAAATATTCATGACCATCTATAAGATGAAAACCATATTAATTCTTCCTATACTGGGCACCAACTGTCTTTAGAAAAGAAATCTAGAAATTATCACAAGACCCTACACAACTGAGATTTAAAACCATTGTTCAGAGACTGGGAATAGTAAGAATTGATGTAGCTGTTGCCAGACATGGAAGTATATTCTGGTGAACTAAGTGCCTGAGAAAGTCTTCATGAAGATAAAAATCCAATTTTCCCCCTGAAGTTTCCCCCTGAAGTTTATAGAAATTATATAAACATCAAAAGCACAGCACACCAGTTCCTCTTGCATAGCCACAGGAACTGCTGTCATAACCACTAAGCGCCTCTGTGTTGTAGTCTTCAAAAGAATCCACCTCACTTGAATTCCTATGGGATTAAACCCTAAGAACAAGACATGCCAGTACTGTATTGCACTTTTTTTAAAGGTGGCACTGTCACAGAAAAGGTCAATTTGAAGCATGCTTGTGGTACATTACCACTGGTAAGATTAACTATGTTGTGTTGTTTTTATTTTCTATATTTGTTATTAACTGCCATCTTAGAATTTGAAAGGCTTGTTGGGAAGTCCTGTAGGAAAGATTTTGCAGTGTATAGCTTTAAGGTGACTTGTTTTTTTAAAGTGGAAGGAATTTGTCACTACAGCAATGACAAAAATCCCCCGTTTATTCTACTACTTGTTGTTCTGTCATACTGGTTTACTCTTGCTATTATTTTTTCACAGACCTGGGCCTAGCTTAGCTCACCTTTATTCTTCCATTTCTTTCCTTCCTTCTCGCTTTGTGTGCACTCATCTCTTCTTCATGCACTCGGAGAAGTATACATAAGAGCTGCAGAATGTAATTCTTTGACTCATTTGTCTCATAATCTCTACTTCTGTTTCTCATTTTACCCCTACTTTTCAAAGGTGACAATGATGGCCATATCTAGTGCAATTCTTGTCCTGGGTCACTTCCCTTTGTCCCAGTCTTTCCCCTCTTACCTTTCTGTGTGTAGAAAGTGCCTGGCTAGTGTAGAAAGTAAAGGGGAAAAAGTAGCATCAGAAGTAGCAGAATGTCATGTCTTGTATGCTCCTGTTTGAAGAGCTTGGTGATAATCCTAAAAGTGTTGCTGTATAGAGAGATTTAGAATCCAGAAGCCCATTTTTTATCATTATGTTTTCAGTGGCAATAGTACATGTATTAATTTGAAAGAGAAATCATTTTCTATGGATTCCTGATAAAATAGAGATGTGTTATATATCATTAGTTCTTTTTTCATTTGCTTTGAGTATTGATACCTGTTGCAAGTTCAGTTAATGATAGTAATAAATTACATCATTTTTATACTAACTGCATTATGACATTTGATTCCATATTCTGTTGCTCTTGAAGATATTTTTGTCAAAACACTTTGAGGTGCATACAGTAATCTACCATTATCCATGATTTTGCTTTCCAGGGTTTCAGCTACCCATCCAAAAGCCACGATCCAAAAATATTACATAGTCCCTCTCTTATCTGTGTTTTTGCTTGCCACGGTTTCAGTTACCCGTGGTCAGTTGCAGTTCGAAAACACAACTGGTATAGTGTTTGGTACTATCTGTAGTTTCAGGCATCCACTAGGGACCTTGGAATGTATTCCCTGTGGATACAGGGGATGTATGAGTTTTAATGAGTAAATTTCCCAAATGGAGGGTTTGATTATCTTCTTCTCTCATGTACCTTTACTCATCCAGCACTCTGAGGTTGATTAAAATGTAGCAATTTTGCTATTTCTAAAGCTTTTCTGTTTGGGGAAATATGCAAACAGTGAATGGATTGTCAAATTTTAATGTCTATACATTATCTGCTTGCTTTTCCTTCACAGAAATACTATCCACATAGATATTCAAAATAGGAAGTAGTTTGTATTACTTTCTGTGTCATTCAGACCAGAAGCTTGGAAAACCTGCTTCCTTCACTGCCATCAGTGTTCCAAAATGTACCACTGTGAAGAGTTTTGAGACCTTGAACCAAAATCTTTCTACGGGCAGATACAATGCAAGAAAAACTAAAACTTCAAAGCCAACCTTTTTCTTTCTTCAGTCCCCAAGTGCTTAGTCTCTTCATCCACACTTTTTAATTTAAGGATGTGTACACATTCATGTAAATTACCAAGCTGGTAGATACCTTTGCAGTAAAGCAACTCTCCAGATTTTAAGAAATACACCTGTCTGCACAGTTTTGGTGTTCTTGCAGCTTTTAATTACATTTAAACACTCAAATAAGAATATGAGTGCTCAGAAGAAAAAAATATTGATATTAAGTGAGAATAGGCTTGTGGGCCTTTATGCGGTTGTGTTAGGTAAAAGTAAAGGTATTCCCTGGTGACAGGGTTGTCAAGTTGTGTCCGACCGTAGGGGGTGGTGCTAATCTCCGTTACTAAGCCAAAGAGCCAGCGTTGTCAGAGACTACTCTGTGATCATGTGGCCAACATGATTCCACAGAACACTGTGTGTGTTAGGTACAGGCATGTAAATTCAAATTTCCTGTTAACTTGCTAACCCATTGCATTATAAATTTTTAATGACATCAATAAAACCAAAGGTTTGCATGCAAAACACTTCCATTTCTTTCTTTTGTGGACTTCCCTTTCAGTAAATTTTTAAAAAAATTCCTGAACAGATAATACATTTTGTCTATAAATTTGAAGAGAAAACAATACGATGATAGCACATCACATGCTTCAGTGTCTTTAATAGTACTTTGATTTCTATAGAGATTCTGTGTCTTTCCTGTATCTTCCATCTCTACAGTTTTGTCATTTTATGAAAGCTATAATTACATAAGATTGTGAAGATGTATTTATTATTAAGGATTACAAGTTTGAATTGAATCTTATTTTATTTCTTGTGCTGAAAAATAAAGAAGTTGCCTCACCTGTCATTCTGTGTTGCAGTTACAGATTCATAACATGGAGTTAAAGATCTGTAACTGTTTCATATTCACTGAGATTGTATAGCCACTATCATGACACTATTACTATGATCATAATTGCCCCTCCAGCCCATTTTAATACCTAGCACCTACACCAAAGTGAGACTATGAAAAGAAATTGTGACATGGCTCCTGCTTCTGATTGTCACAGCTTCTTTTGCTGCTAGGAGGGGGCTGAAAATGTCCTCCTTGCCATGATCAGTAGGCACAAGCTTCCTTTGCTCATTGTGGTGGTTGGCTGTTAGGCGGCATTGGAGAGTTAGTCCAGGAGATGTTACTTATGCCTTCATAGCTAAGTAACCAATCTAGAATTTCAACAGTAATTTTTAATGTGGAATATTAAGGGCTTTTTGGTCTTGAAGGAGCTTGTCAGACTTATTTATTCTGTGTGTGTGTGTGTGTCTTATACACTCGTCCCTCCACATTTGCTGGAGTTTGAGGCACAGGACCCCAGTGAATGTGGACAACCCACAAATAACAAAAACACTATGTTTTTACCTGAGAGAACACCTCTCTAGGAATATCTAGGTCCTCCAGTGCAGCTCTGTGGTCAACGTCTGCCACACATTGACCATAGAATTGCGCTGAAGGAGCTACAAATGCCTAGTGGAGTGTTCTCTCTAGGAATCTCTACACAATGTGACTTTTGGTTAAAGTTGACCATAGAGCTGTGTTGAAAGACCTAGATATTCCCAGAGAGAACAATAAAATCCGTGAATAATCAAATCCGCAAAAGTCAAATCTGCAAATGTGGAGGGACAAGTCTATATCTTATTGACAGATGATATTGAAATGGGAGGTATCAGGAAAGTTGTGTTGTAGATGGAACAATTCAATATCATCATGTATCTCTGTGCTTTTTATACTCTTCTGTTGACAAAAAGTCTGATTTTGGTATGTTCTGTGGACATGGAGTGTCTGTGTGCAATAATATAACATATGATTAGACTCTATATAGTCACATAACAGGCGTTGTATCAGCACTAATAGGCTTGCCTTGGAACCTCCAAGACTAGACTGCAAACAGCTAGCATAATGATAACTGAGCAAGAAAGTAATTTGACCATTGTCAGTGCCTTGAACAGTTTATTATCATGTGCATAATTTTAAATACAAGCATTGATCTAATAATGATCTCAATTGTAAAACAAGGTTTCTTCAAGATAAGTCTTGCTGGTGCTGTGAAGCTGGTATTTGAAGTATGTCCATCTGCATCTAAACGAGTAGCTCCAAGACAATCAGATTATGTAGTAGTTACTTTGGTGAGAATATCGCGTAAGTGGAATGGAAACTTCATTTTGAGTCTAATATTAGACCCTGCTTTGGAAAATTCCTTTTAAATGATCACAAGCTGGGAATAGCAAAAGAATTTAGCTTTCAACAGACAGCATTCACAAAGAATTTGTTTTTAACTGCTTATGCTGGGTTCCTGGGAAAGCAGATGTGAAGCTCACCAAGCTGAATTGGTTTGACCTGATGCCGTGTTTATGACAGTTCTTGATAAGGTCCCCTCTGTGGTCTGATTTTTCCAAGATATCTTCATTCTTTGAGTATGAATGAGGTCAGATAGATAGTTTGAATGCTTGTTGGTTTAACAAGTCTCATATTTTAATGAATTCTTACTGTCCACAAATGTGTTTAAGCAACAGTGAAATGATTTTGGATGTTTTCCCTGCATCTGGAGTATTTTAATCAGTAGAGTAATCTTGTAGCTATATTATCAGTTTTTCAGACATATGTACTTGAGTTCAATAAAGCTTACTTCTAGATAAGCTTGCAGGTTTAACAGTTGTGAAATTGGTTAGGCTAATAATATAGATATGACTCGGTTAACAAAGCTTCTGAGAGTGCAGCTCCTTTTTACAAAGGAGTTTTGCTCCTGACCAGCCTCCATTTCCTCCTCATCCTTTGTCTTACTGGGGGGATAGTCACATCATGAAAATAATCCAGGATAAATTCCAGATGAATCTCTGTTGTTTTCATGCATCCTGAAAGCATTCAATTAAGTTTGGGGGGGGGTGTGCCAAAAGACTCACTTACTACAGGATAATTTATATAGAGGTTTTACAAAAGATTCACATCGTCAGCTGTGTGAACAATGATACTAATAGAAAAGTGGATGCTGATGAAAGAAAAAGTCATCCATGGATAAGAAGTTTAAAAAAATTAAATTAAATTTTGGTAAGACTTATCTCATCTGGTTGTTTCATTTCACATGTGCATATTGTTAGTTTTGAAGTAAAAGTTTGTTAAGATATGTTGAAGTGCTCTTCTTTAGTGGTGCAAGCACCTATCCCTGTTCTTTCTCTGTTATTCCTGCCTCTGATAACAAATTTTGTTAAAGAATTTACGCCTAGGAACACATTTGTTTCATTAACTGTACTAGGTAAACTTTGAGATCTGCTCCCAAGCTGACAATATTCTCTTTTATTATCCGTAGTTGCATTGCAGGATCCATCTGTTTCATTTTGAGAGTGGATGGCCAATAATTATGCTATTGTATCTAATTTCTTGGTCTACTACTCTGTGCAGGTAAATCTCACTTGGCAATAGTGCAGCGGGTGAACAATGAAGGGGAAGGGGATCCTTTTTATGAAGTCTTGGGCATTGTTACCTTGGAAGATGTAATTGAAGAGATCATCAAGTCTGAAATTCTAGATGAAACAGATCTATACAGTGAGTATTACTCTCTATACTGTTTCCTGTGAAAATAATACGCAGCTTGTCTTTTAATAAAATTCCACCTTCTTTAATGTTTGATATAATTTGTTTTGGTAAGCAATGAGGCAAATTTGGAATTCATGTTTAATTAAAAACACTTTCCATTGCCTTCTGTGTATTTGTTGTTGTTTGTTGTTAACTGCTTTCGAGTAGATCTCGACTCATAGCGACTCTATGGATTAGACATCTCCAAGGCCTTCTGTCCTTCATTGCTCTGCTTAATTCCCGCAACCCCACACCAATGACCTCCTTAATAGAGTCCATTCATCTAGCATGTAGCCTTCTTCTCTTCCTACTTCCCTCCACCTTCCCCGGTCCTCTCTTCTCATGATGTGTCTGGAGTACAAAAAGCCTCAATTTGGTCATCTTGGCTTCCAGGGAGATTTCCAGTTTGATCTGCTCTAGGACCCACTTGTTTGTCCTTTTGGCTGTCCATGGGATCCTCAGCACTCTTCTCCAGCACCACATCTCAAATGAATTGATTTTCTTCCTATCATCTTTCTTAACTGTCCAGCTCTCACATCCACATATGGTAATAGGGAATACATTGGCTTGTATGATTCTAACTTTTGTGCTGAGTTGTATATCTTTGTATTTTAGAATCTTTTCTAGGTCTTTCATAGCCACCCTCCCCATTGCTTGTATGCTGACAGGTAAATAAGTCCAGCCCTCCCATTAGTAGGCAGATGCTTTAAGTAATGCATGTTGAGGGGCAGGGAGCTGTTGGGGGACAGAAAGCTCTATGTGTCCTGCAACTTGCCTTCTCCCTTCTTTTGCTACCCTCAAATTTGATAGAAGACATGAGCTTGTCAGTACAGAAGAGTGAACTATCAGACTGATGGGATTGTTTTAGTAGAACTGCAGAAGTGGAGAGCCAACCAGCTAGCATTGGAAAAGACATTAACCTATTTATTTTAAAGTGTCAGAAGATTTTTCTATTGGAAGCAACCTCTAGAGAGAGTTGGGCTTCACCCCAGTATTCTTTCGCATCCCTTTCAAAGTTCTATAAGCTAGAGGCAGATACAGTTTGAAAGCTGAATGGAATGAAAGCATTTCTGAAGATGTATGTGCATTATTTTGTTAGATTGTCACCTTTGGTCAAACAAGGCTTGGAGCCTTTAAAACAATCTAAAAGCCTCATCACCAGAACAAAAAGGGGTTGAGTGCAGACGCTGCAGCAACCATTGCTGATTTGTACAATCTTCATTTCTCTGACAAAAAAAAAAAAAAAAAGCCACATGCTAGATGGATGGACTCTATTAAAGAGGTCACGAGTGTGAGGTTGCAGGAATTAAGCAGAGCAGTGGAGGACAGAGGACCTTGGAGATGTCTCATCCATATGGTTGCCATGAGTCGAGATATCTAATCATAATATGTGCAGTGAATACCGCTTGAACACTTAATATGTAAACACTGTTTAACATCCACTACAGATAAGTTAGTAGCTAAACAAGTTAGTTAAATACAAGCAAATATATAAATCATAGTCTAAGGATCAAATTCCTATGAAAATGCACTTCATGCTTCTTGTTAAAGCGTGCTTGTAGATGATACTTTTTCTGTGTAGTTGTACGGCTTTATTCTGAATGATTTTACAGGCAGACCATACAAAATCACCTACATTTACAAATTGTTCCATTTTCTCCCTATTGCTTCTACTATTTTTTCCTTAGCAGAAAAGAATTTGTAGGGGAGGGAGCAGAATAGTTACATAATTCCCTTTTAGTCTAGAAATACCCCCACAATGTATAGGACAATATTTCTACAATAATTTCCCTAATCAGATTAAAATGCAGTCTGCCAAACAGATTAAAATGTAATCTCAAATCAGGTGCATCTGATTACATTTAATTTCAGGAGGCCATCTTCTATATGCATTCTCTCCATGGGCCTGATCTCTTCTTCCAGTCTTCACTATAACTTTAAAAAAGAAAAAGGAGTGATAGAAGAACTGCTAATCTTGTTCTGGGAGCATTGAAATCTCAGTTAGTGGAAGTGAAAGTGTATGAAGCAACAAATTGATAAAAGGGTTGCATGGCACTTCACTGTTTCTTTCATGCTTATTTATGTATGGCGTGTAAGTCTTGTGTGACTCTATGTTTTGTGTGGAAAGATGAAAGCCCTTTGGTGAAATTTCATGGAGATCTTAACTGTTGTAATCATTTTTATTTTAAACTGCTAGTTTGTGACATTTTGTTGTGTTGTTAAGTGCCCTCAACTTGATCTTTCCTCGTGGCGACCCTATGGATGAGACATCTCCAAAACCCTCTGTCTTGTACTGCTCTGTTTAATTCCTGCAACCCCTTAATATCTGTGACCTCCTTAATAGAGTCCATCCATCTCACATGTGGCTTTCCTACTTCCCTCCACCTTCCCCACCCAGCATTACTGTTTTTTCCAAAGAGTCTTCTCTTCTCATGATGTAATAATAATAAATAATAAAATTTATGTATATCCCACCTCTCTGTAAAATACAACCAAGATGACTTACACAATAAAACAAACAATCCCATCCCCCAATAGCCACCCCCCAAAATACAATTAAACATACAAAATATAAAAACATACTTCAGTTACAAATAACAAATAATTTAAATGATGTGTCCGAAGTAAGACAGTCTCAATTTGGTCATCTTGGCTTCCAGGGAGGTTTCTGGCTTG
>JAIPUX010001880.1:60133960-60147841 GCA_020142125.1 Phrynosoma platyrhinos | reverse complement strand
GTCGTCTTATACGCGGGTCGTCTTATACGCCGGAAAATACGGTAAATACAGGTTAAGGGCAGGAAGCTCCACATCAGGTATGGGCATCCAGTTCGGGATTTTGGCCCTGCATCATGTAAACAGGTCACAGTGAACCCGGGGGAGGGGGTGGGGTGGGATTTGATGTAAATCACCCACAGATTGCCATCATCCGTCCCACAAAATGTTGGATGTTCAAAAACATGTTGTGTTAAAGTTGAATGCAGATTGCTTATTAGTTTATTGGAAGTCACTTGAGAATCAATGCTTAGTTACTAAGCAGTCCAGAATTTGCTCAAAAGAACATAAAATATGTCTGTTTAATAATAACATGAATATATTTGCCTTACAGAGTTCAAAGGACCATGTAGGTAATATGGAAAATAGACAAATCTCCAGGATGGTTAATTGGTGTTAGTTTGTGTGTTTTTTAAAAAAAATGCTTTTGCTCATATTATATCTCACGTCAACCCTGTTAAAACAGTTTGAAAAATCAGTGCACATTTGTAATGTGCACTGATATGTACATTACATGTAATATGTAATTTGTACTACTTGAAAAAGTAACATGACAGAAGATCTCCTTGCTGTCTTTATGTCTTTACTTGCCTTGCTTCAGTTTACAAATTCAGTATATTGTTTTTAATTTGAGGATTTTCTCAAATTCTGTATATTTCAGGTTGAAGGCTACAGTGTAGCATGGTGTTTAAGATATGGCTAATTCGGTTTAGAGTGAGAAATTTTAGCTTGTTTTTAAATGCATGAGAATTGTTACTCACTCCAAGGATCTAACTAACTACGTAATGGTAATTTGTTGGAGAAAATGGCTAAAATGGGGATCTTTTATAAACTCTTAGAAATTGCTAAGGACTTTTTGTGTGAAACAATTGTTTCATCATTATACAAGAAATGTTGCAGATGTGCATGATGTGATTCTGAGATAGCAGAAGACAGATTGGCTTGGGCTGAGATTTATGGAATAATGCTGGACATTTTCTCCTAGAAAGATTAATGGCAAATAAAATATTACTTCTCTCTTTTCTGTGTTTGCATGTGCTTGACATAGATCTCAAGACAGCAATACCAAAATGCTCTAATGGCATCCCGGATGGATAAAACACCTCAGTCCTCGGACAGTGAAACCACTAAAATAGAACTGACTCTTACAGAACTGCATGATGGTTTGCCAGATGAGATGGCGAATCTGCTGAATGAACAGAACTGTGTAACTCACAACAAGTCTAACCACAGTATGCTCAGTGAAGGCGCCATCTAAGAGCAGACACACAGCATCTCATTCTTCATCTGCCCTCCATCCCAGCCCTCTATTTAGCAGGACCAATTTCTTTCCTCCCTATGCCTTCTACCTGATGGACACCATCGCGCTTACTAAGCCCTGCGCTTCCAGTGCTCTGAGACCAAAGACTTCATGCCCGTCCTGGAAGCAGAAAAAAGAAACAGGAAAAAAGTGTAGCTCAGAGATATAACATAGGACAAAAAAGAAGACACAAAGACCTAAGCAAAGCCTGGGGACAAGCCACCCTTCAGGTGTACATAACAAAATTCTTCCTAGCAAAGCAGAATCATGTTTATTTTTCCAGTTAAAAGAGAGATCATGTTTTTTTAAAATAATATCATGCAGTTTTAAATGTTGCAGGGCCTTTCCAGTTAAACTTTATTGTGTTGTGAATTTGCCCCAGTGTCCTATCTGTCCCTTGTCATTTTGTTTTCTCCCTTGTTGAAATGGCAAATTGGTACTAGAATGTTTTGTTTTGTAAAGAAGAAAGATTGAATGAAACTTAAGGAACCTCTGTCACCTCTCTGTTGGGAGATTAGGGAGGGGGCTGTTCTCTTTCTGCCTAGCCTCTATGAAAGGAGGTGTTCTGGGGGCTTTGCATGCAAAAATTCCTCTTAAAAGATTGTATGTTATAGTTCAGGAATGTAAGGAAAAAATTGGCATGTGCCAAATGGAGGCAAATGTTTGATTTTTCCAGAGGGAATACTTTCCCCAAAAGAACTGCACATGATATTTTTATTTAATCTGGGGAAGTAATGGTGGTATTCCCTGCTGCCTCCCCTGTGTTGAGTAATTACCTGGACTTATTTTTATTATTAAGAGTCCAGTACAACATAATAATTGACCTGTCCTTAAATTTGAGCAAAAATCACAGGTGGAATTCTGTTGAGGAATTACAAACATGTCCTCTTAGAGTTAAGCATTTGTAACTTTTAGTGTTCGTAATCCCTAAGTATTCCCTGGTAAGGACCATGGAAGTCGGCAGTCTCTATTTACTGGGAAGTAGTATCTCCTGCAGTTGATGAGGATCCATTCTCCTGTTGCTCAGAAAGCAGCGAAATGACCTTTTCACCCACACCCTTGCGTGAGTAATCTCCGATGAGAAGGGAAATTGTGACAGGGATCCTGCTTCTGCCTGTCACAATGGAGATCACCCACAGGAAGGTCTGAGAACTTTGGTCAGCAGCTTCCTGAGCAACGGGAACAGACCTCCATCCAGCGGAGCAGCTGCTTCCCAGTAAATGGAGGGTTGGGCCAGGAATCACTGTAAAACCAAATAACTACGCTGGTTGTGCATTCATAACTCCTCAACAGGGTTCCAGCCTGGCAAGGGTGTTTGCTGAGTGTGTAACAAGACACATGGATCCCTTGTGCCTTCTTCAGTGTCAATTCAAAACTGCACCAAATAACATTATGTGTATTTGAATGGGTTAATTATTGGTTAATCATTAATCCCTCCTCTCACATATGCTGCTACGCTGATAGCCAAAGTGAATCCTCCCAGAGCCTTTTTTCTGTAAGGTACATGTCACTGGATGTTGGACCACCCTAACTTTTTCTAGATTTTGCAAATCTTCCAGGATAAAATGAGCCTGTGTTTGATGGTTATGGACACTGGTGTGAAAAAGATGGCTTTGTCCATGATACAGAGCATTTGCAACTTCTCAGTTCTCTCTTTTTAGGAACAGTTTTTAATGAGCAATACAAGACAGCCTCCTGGGTCTGAAAAAAGGACTAGCAATCCCTTCAGGATTTTCCAGCTCCCATAGTTCAGGAGGCTGTAAATTTTGGGGGAGAGCTCTGTGGATTATGCCTTTGAGCTGCATTGCTGGATGACATTGTAATTCAGGATTGTTGTTCCCCTTTTTATTGCTTGTAACAGAGAAGACTGAATCATGTTAACTGTTACTCATCTCTTGAGAGATGGGTCTGTTCCACACAAGAGCTAGACTCCATTATCTATGGATTCTGGTTCCTACTGTCATCTTGGTTTTTCCCTTGATTTTTTTCATGCTTTGTCAGAATCCTGGGCAGTAGTAATCCCTCACATTCTTCTCTGTGGGCGGAGGAGTTCAGCATAGGTTTAGATCAGAGGTAGGCAAACTGTCCCCTTTAAGGGCCGAAGGACTTCAGCTCCCAGAATCCCAGACTACTGGCCAACATGGCTGAGACTTCTGGGAGCTGAAGTCCCTCGGCCCTTAAAGGGGACAGTTTGCCTACCCCTGGTTTAGATGAACTTGCTCATGCAAATACTTTTAGGAAAAGTGTATATTCTCCACCACCTCAACACTTGCTGTGTGTGTCTACATGAAGTTTATTCCATAATGTTTTTTGCAGTGGCTGTTAAGTCAACAGTTTGCTGTGTAAGAGAGAAAAAGTTGCTTTTTTTTTCATGGAGCCTTGTGTAACAAGGGATGGCAAGGTATGTTGAATTTTTAAAAAAATTCTATTTCATTTTTCTTCCTCTCTCCCTTTGGCAATATTTCTAGGGCTATCTGGAAGTACTTAAAGGTAAGTGCAGAGGAGCATCCAGGACTTAGAAGGTGCCAAGTTCTGTGCTCCTTGCCACAGCCATCTTACAGTGCTGCATTTGAGAATGGTAAAGTGTTGTTGAAAATGGTGTCCACATTATAAGCTGGCACAATGTAACACAGGTGAGAAAGGTGTCCACTCCCACCACTTTTTTGCAGCCTTCCAAGTATCCTCAGAGCCCCTGTGCATGCATTTGCACACACACCCTTTTTGGAGGGTGGAGAAATACCAGAAAAGACCAATCACCTCTGTTAGAGGCCTCCCGAAGATCTTTAAACAACTCTCAAGCCTCCCTGACACACACACATACCCCAAGAAATAGCAACTAGAAGTTACTTCTGGTTGCGGTCTTCAGTTTATTTTCAGCTGATATGGGGTGCAAAAATTGGCCCTTGTTGCCTACTACCTTTATAAGAAACAGAGAGAAAAAATCTTGAACAAGAAGGGGATTCTTAACTGATTTATTTCAACATTTCATGCATTTCTCTCTTAAAAATATATTATCCATAACGCACACTGAATTCTACAAAGTAATGGTGCACAAATAATTTTCTTGATCTATCTATTATAAATACCTTTTGTAGGATTTTCTTTTAAAGTTTTGAATTCTTACTACCATGTAATTGCCATGAATAAGACCTAGAGGGGAACATATGAAGTTGAGAGGTCGATGATAGGTTTCTATATCCTGGGATTTGGAGACGTCTCTTCCCAATTTTTCTGTGTAGCAACTGAATACTTAAATAAGGCCACCAGCCAAAGCCAGGTTGTGTGAGGATGTTCTCAATTCAAATAATGGACAGCATTACAGAACTTGTCTCCTTGATGTCACTTGATGTCAGCATCTTCATAGCAGTTGTCCTTTCTGGGGAGAGATCTTTCTGCTCCATAGTGCTCTAGACTTGAATGAACATATATTTATATATGTACATTCAAATGTAATACAAAAAATTCACGCACATCAGGCAATATGAATTTAGCCAGTGTCCCTAGAAATATTTCTGAATATGTTTCCCATGTTACCTACTAATTATAGCGACTATTTCAGAACTTAAAAAAGAAGTAGATTGCATACAGGGGGGAAATTATTTGCATCACTTGCGAAAGGTCCTAAAAAGGGATCCATGGAGCCCTTTCCATTTAAATGCCACAAAGCAGCTTGCAAAGTGGTCCACCAGATTATTCTGTTATTATTCTTTAGTACTCAAGTCCTGATAAAAGACTGAATTACTGGAACTGTTATCTTTCCCTAACTGACTCCTACTGCTTTTAGTCCTCCATTTTTCTTGTTAAGTGCAGTTGGTAATTTGTTAGCAAGTAGCGGCTATTCAGACTTTCTTTTATTTTCCGGAACTGGACAAAGTTCCTTTTGAAACAAGATTTTTGATAATTTTTAAACACCTAACTCTGAATAAATTATGGAGAGTATGGTAAATGCCTTTGAACAGTATGAGAGACCTTGTATTCTTGTTTTAATGTGTGTTGGCAAGTTTTGGGGAAAGAATAATTAGTTCTTCATGGTAACTCTTACAGATATCACATGAAGCATGAAAACATATGTTTAGGAGCAGGGGGAAACATCCAAACCTTTTGTCTCACCAGTTTTCCTATCTTATAAGTGTGTAGGACCTGGAGAGAATCATTGCTCTCCTTTGTGATCTCTGAGAAATCACACAAATGAGTCTTAGGGCCTACAGAGATCCTTCTTTGGGACATTCTGGAGCTGAGAAATATTTGGTGGAAATCCCACCCACATTACACATGTCCAAGTAGAAAAAGCTCAGACCATTAGGTTAGGTAGACATTAGCTAGAAAACTAGGTGGGGCTCAGGGCTAGGCAAATCAAGACCGATGTGTAAAAAGTCCCATGATACACTCATGAACTTCTAATGTCCCACATGAGTATGTATGCCTTTCCTGAAGGAAAAAAGCTTGGTAATCTCCAAGGCTACAGTGCAAATGTTCCAAATGTTCCAGCTCTCAATTTTCCTAGGTGCTTGTAGAGGCACACGATGAGGCAGTGTTGCCCAAATATGTACAAGTATCTTTCTATATATTGTAGTGGTGGTGGTGGGTCTCCCAGTCATTTTGGACATATGGTGACCCTAAGTTGAACCTATCACAGGGTTTTCTTGGCAAGTTTCTTCAGAGGGAGTTTGCCATTGCCATCCTCTGAAGCTGAGAGTGTGACTTGTCCAAAGTCACTCTGGGTTTTTATGCTCAAGGGGATTTGAACCCTGATCTAGAGTTGTAGTCCAACACTCTTAACCACTACACCATGCTGGCTCTCTTTCTGTATAGCGATACATAATTTGGCTTTATTCATGAATGTATGTATCTCCCTTCTTTTTCTTACCCACTTTTCATTTTACATGTACCTTGAGCCCCAATTCTTGAAGAACGTTGGGATACAGCAAATAGACATCTAGAAAAGGTGAAAATAGCATCCAATCCTTTCAAGTGCATGAAAAGGGGATGATTCTTTTTTTATCCTCAAAACTCACATCATATTTGCCATGGTTTAGCACTGGAGGGAACTCTTGACATTTTGACAGCTCTGTAGCAGGAAAAGGTTGAGTAGGCTCATGATAGCATTGGGAGGGAGGGCTGAATAACAACTCCCTGCCACACAACAACAACAAAAAAGGACACTGGCCTTCTGGGTCAGGGACTGGCAGATGCAAGTTGAGAGACTATTGGGGAATCCAGAGACACAATGGCAGTGGATCAGACTGAATATCAAAACAACAAAAGTAGTTTTATTCAACCTTGGTGTTTCATGTGATCTTTTTAAACAAAGAGTGCTGCTTTTGCTCTCATTGCCTGGGAGAAACCATTGAGATATGGCTGTACAAGAATGACCACCTTGAAAGCTCCTTTGAAATTGCACCTCTATAGTGATTCCATCATGTAGTTTGTTGTTTGCACATTAGCCATTGCTGTCATTTTTCTCCATGCTACTCTAAATTGTTGCTGCTGTTTTTTGGCTGCTTGTAGCAAATTGTAGGCAAACCACTGAACGTGAGTTTTAAAGTAGTTTTGACCTTAAAGTGCTTCTAAAAACCTAAAGGCACCATTATCCCATCTGATTTTGGAAGCTAAACAGTGCCAGTTGTGTTTAATACTTGGATGGGAGACAGCTAACAAAAATACCAGATGCTGTAGGCTAGATTTCAGAGGAAAGAACTGGTAAAACCATGTCTGAATATTCCTTGCCTAAGAAATGTATTGGGTCGCCATAAGCTGGCAGACAACTTGAAGGTACACACACAACATGCACCACATGGCTGTTAGAGGAAAGAGGCCAAAGATGGGTAGAAGTTCAGTTGTTTGAAACACCGATATCACCCTGCATTTAATTAGTATTATGTCGTTTTATTTCCCAAGTACAGCTCAGACAAAAGCAATGTTATTAGACTGAACCCTGCTGTAGTTACTGTGGGTTTGTTTCTGGTAAGAAAATACTAGTCTGAAAGGACCTCACATGCATACAGAATTATGACTGGGAGCCTCACGTTCCCAACTGCAATGAAGGACACAATGCACATGCAGCTGGACCTGTGCAAAACATGTTCAGACTCATTCTGCATGCATGGTTGCTGGTGGGACACTGCCAAGAGGCACATCCAAGCGAAGGGCAATGATCCTACTCCCTTCTTGCATTGATAGAATTGGTCATGGTGATTTGTTGCCAATCTAAGCAGAACTCTAGTGTCAGACATATCTCGACTGATCAGGAAAGGACAGAAACAGATATTTTGATTATACCTGCTTTACTTGGTTACCTATGGTATTCTGTCCACTTGGCAGAATGCTCACAGCACTATGTGAAATAATCTGGGCAATCCATGCTCTGGACTGCTGTGGTTTTGAGATAAAATGAATGCCAAGTAATTAAAAAAAACTTTTTAGCCTTTGGGGGGGAAAGGCCAAACCAATGTAACAAGCTTGACTAGTTGAATGCAGAACATCTGGCTTAGTTCAGAGGAGGAAATGCCCCCCTACTTTTATAATGATTCAGTTTGTCAATTTAAAATGTTTGCTGTTCTTGTATGGGGTTGGAAAACCAACTGAAGCCCATTTTTGTAGCCTCTGAAGTCCCCAGTATACCCCCAAAGCCCAGTGATTTCAACACAATTTTTGTCAGGCGAGCCCAAAAATGACCCAAAATGTGTGTGAACTGCCTGCAAACATGGTGGTTTACCTCCTTTCCCCTTATGCTCCCTTCAAACTGCCACAAACCAAGGGAAATGGGAAGCAGAAACGTGACATTTCTAGTGTACCAACACAGCTGGGAGAAAATTGTCCCTCTTTACCCTGTGCAGTTACCATCCTTGTTCTATGCAGCAGCAGGTCTTAGAAACTTCAAACCATGGTGTCCTACTGGGAAATTAAACAACTGGTAAAGAGCAATTTGATCCTGGTGCAGTGAACTCCACCACCATTGACGTTGATCTTCATTTCCTCATATGTAATGTCCATTCTGGTGCTTCTGATGATAGTCTCCATACTTGCTTGTCCTCATTGTTGGGCAAATTCCAATATATAGCCTTAGCCTATATTGGGCAGCTATATCGGGGATCCTAAAATCAAAGGAAAGAAGGAAGCTTGCAAGTTTGCTGGTTCATTCCTTCTCCATGAGTTGATGCAAAATGCATCTGAAGTGGACTCACAATCACACGTAATTCTATTATTTGATGTCTGACTCAATTACTGTGTAAGTTATCTGCATATTCACAATGGTCCTGACAACAGTCCCCCTTCAGAAGAGTTCCCCCTGCTTTTCAAGTCAACCAGGTCTACTGCCACATAACCTGAGTCTTTCTCACTGATGCTTCACCGGTTTACCTGTTTTTATCTAGTCAGTGCTGGCAGCTGGAATTTTCCCCACTGAAGTGCCTGTCTCTAGCTGCAGTGCCAATGCTGCTAATACCAATGGGTTGCCTTTTGGCAAAGTGTTCGAAATGCAGACAATCTTCTGGTGGCTTCTTTAATTAAATGAGCAGCAACTGAACCCTGATAATGTAGAAACAATGTAGGATTGCAATTCATTCTTCACACTTGTTGGAGGAACTGAGAAATACTGATTCCTCTTGAAATGTTGCCTTCTGTCTCAATTTTTCCCTTTGCAGGATTGTGATAGTGAGAAATTAAGGTTTCATTTAGATCTCTTCTGTTTCTCTCTCTCTCCTTCCCTTATATACACATGTACATACACAGTAACGCAGTGATTTACATGGTGCTGTCATTTTAATCTGAGAGGAATTACTGTCAAATTAGTCAATTATAGGACCCAACTTTTAGCGTCAAACAAGATGTTATGTGTAGATGCATTTAACATCTATTTTTTTCTTCTTAAAAATGAAAAGTAATTTGAAGACTAGGATGAAACAAATACTTTGTTCTTTTTTGTGGTCTCTGTGACTCACACAGACTTTTTAATTTTCTGTGTACCATTTTTGCCTCATACTTGACCGTGCCAAAATTCTGCCCCTCTTTTTCATCACAGTAATTTTTGCTCTCCCCTGCAGCCTTTAGAAAAGTGGGAGATCTTTCAGGAGTTTTAGATGTCATTCTTTGACTAGTGGCCATGTTGACTTGAGCTTCTAGGAGTTGGAAGTCAAAACTATCCAGATGACCAAAAGCTGAGAACCGTTATTTTAGAGCAGGGGTAGGCAACCTTTTTGAGCCAGGGGCCGGATTGCTGTCCCTCAGACAATTGGGGGGCCGAAGCACCATAAATAAATAAATAAATAAATAATTTTTTAAAAAAGAATTTAAAAAAAATATGCATGCACACTCTCTCAGCCCCAGAAAAGCTATGGCAAAACCCCTGTGGAGATTTTGCCAAGAAAACCCCAAGAACAAGTAATAACAACAATAATATCATCATAGTGGGCGGCAACAGCAGGACTGGCCTGGGGCCGGTCCAAAGGCCTCGGGGGGCTGCATCCGGCCCCCGGGCCTTAGGCTGCCTACCCCTGTTTTAGAGGTTGTGATAGTTAAAGGTTAGGAGAGCATGGCATGAATGTGCATGTTGGCAGAGCACAACTATTCACCAAAGTAGCTACCCTGTTATCTACAAGGCAGAGGCCTCACCCTCCTTGGGTGTGCAACACCAGCTGAAGGGCTCACAAGCACTGTCCCATCTTTCATAGCTGCCGATCAGCTACATGGTGTTCAAATTGCCCTTGCAACGTGGTGGGAAGAAGGAAGACGGATTTTGCTCCCAGATAAAAGTTTCTTCTTCCCCTGATGTGCAAGGGGCAGCTGGAGGACAGAGGTACTTGGTGCTCCCAACTTGAGGGTGTTGTGTAAGAAGGTACAGGAGACCTTCTTTCAAGATGTCTCAAAAGCAACATTTGCTGGCATAGCCAGGAGTTGTGCTGGTGTATGTCACCAAGAGGACTCTAGCTCTTCTAAGCCTCCCTGCAAAACATCTTGCACTTGAGGTCCTGCTTGTGCTGCTCCTGAGTAGCAGGACTCACTGCAGTCTAGGCCCACCTACCTCCATCCGTGCCTTCCATAGTGAGAGGTAGGCCGGTGCGTGTGTGTGAGACTGAAACAAGAGTATTTGTTGTGCGGAGACTTCTGTAAGTGCTGCTTTATCTGCAATGTACTTCAGGGACATCTGCTGCCTCTTGTTTTTAACTGACCATTGGTTATGCGAGTAGTTTTGTGGCTGCTATCCTGTTTGTTCACTGTAATACATTTTACTTGCTCTGAAGATGTGCAGAATACTAACCCTATGGTTGTATTTATATTCCCCAAATCACACAGTAGGAAAGTTAATCAAATATGGCAATTATCAAGAATTTCTCCCGACTGTACCTCAGTGAACTGGAGGGAATAAGCAGAAGCTACGAAAGTTGGCCCTCCATATTCATGGATTCAACTATCCACGGTTTGGAAATATTCCAAAAAATAAACCTTGATTTTGCTATTTTATATAAGGAACACCATTTTACTATGCCACTATATTTAATGGGACTTGACCATCCATGGATGTTGGTATCCACAGGGTATGTGTGTGTGTGTGTGTGTGTGTGTGTGTGTGTGCTGGAACCAAACCCCAGCAGATACCAAACTTAATAATTCCTTAAAGTACACTAATAAGAAAATATCTTTTAGAATTTCACAAAATATGGGAGTATATCATACTCTACCATTCCAAAACCAAAGGTCCTAATTTTCAAAAGCAATGTCTTCTCAGGGGCAGTGTGTAAACTATTTTCCATCTAGAGGTCACAGCATTTTGTTTTACTCCCTCATGCATTAGTCCCATATCAAAACAATCATTCCCATGGGAGTTTATCCCTTTGCTTTCAAAATCCTCATGCTGTGTAATTTCCAGTACTTATCCCATATCATGTCATTGCCTTTTAAGACTGAAATTTGTTTCCATAGACCGCTGCATTCTAAAACTTCTGTGCTTTCCCATCTCGTGGGACTGTTGCTAAATTGTATCATATTGTAAATTATTCCATTTCTTCCAGAATTGTAACATTCTGCTGACAGTATTCCACATTGCCTATGTTTGTATAAAGTCTTAAAAAGCACAAATGAAATGTATGTGTTTCATAAATGAGTAATAACCCAATGGCTTACTTAGTGGTATTGCAAATTTCCAAATTCTATTTATTTTGAACCTGATTTATCTGTATATTTTTGTGATTTTATTGAAAAGGTGTATTTCTATTAGATAAATGATTTTTCCTTGTTGTTCTTCCCTGTTCATGCTTTTTTTTTCCACTGCAAGCTTCACTTTATTTACAAGGGGCAACTTGGAAAATGTTTATTTAGTAATTTATAGAGGAGAATATGTTCTTTGGATGGCTTTTGAGAGTATTTTAATAGCCCACTGATAGCTACTGGCAGATCTGTTTAGTTTCCATTTCTAGGGGGCAGGAAAAAAAATGACAGGTTTCAGTTAAGAGTCAGGGAGAACACACTAGTTAAATTTCTTCTAACATGAAAGGGAAACTTTAGAATTCTATGTTTTAGTAAGTACTTTACGGATCCCATCAATTCTTGCCCAGATAGCATGCCAAGCTTTTGCTTTTTACCACCTGTTGTTATCACCCCATTTCTTTTTAACCTCTTCATGGCAACTCCTGGTGCCCCCTTTCTGCCTGTCTTGTTTCCATATAATATTTGAAGTGCCATTTGTTTTGTTTTTTGTTTGTAAACCTGATAGGTATGTATCAATTTTTTTCTTGAACCAATAGCCCAAGTCTTTTCCCTCCCTCACGCATGCATCAGATCAAAACTTGTGTGTTTTCTCTTGACTTTAACGATAATAGGACATGGACATAAGTGCTTATGGGAGAGATGCCAGCATCTCTTCAAAAGATGTCTCTGTTTCTGCAGGTCAGATGTAGGGTGGCCACTTGCAATTGACTGATGTCTCAATTTAGCTTACGCAAGGGGAATACAAATGTACTCATGGTGTAGCTTATTTTGAGGGAATCAATGCCACAAATCTGTTGAGTATAGACAAGTGGAAACTAACTAGAAAAGATCTTTACACGCATCTTCATGTTCCCCCCCCCCAATTATACAGTGAGTACCTCTCCATAGTTGGTCTTTGCCAATCCAAATTTTGTATCCTATGGACTTTGGCTGAGGGAAGGCAGGGAGGTAACCAGGAGATCACTATCCTCAGTGGTAGTTTCTGTATTGTGACAGAATCACAACAAGTCAAAGTATACAGAAGCAGGAAGACTTGGGGGGGGATGCAGATGGTGAAAAGCACCGTCTTCAATCCCAGGAAGGGGAGGGGCAGCCGGATGCTGGGCACCCCAACCCCTTCCCGAGGACGTCATTGGAGTGCCCGCTATTCTACATGATGATGTCCTTCCGGCTCAGCGTCCAGACACGGTGAGCCAGAAGAGACGCCTAAGAGGTGCACCCCTCTTGCGGTGCCCTTTCCGCGCCTTGCTGGATGAGCGCTATTTTAGCGCTCCTTCCAGGGCCGGTAAAGGAGTGGATTGGGGCCGAAGCATGGGGCAACCTCGGTCCCAATCCGCGTCTTCTTGGGGCAGCCCACAGCCATCTGCAGAGTCCCTTGGTGTTCTAGACTCAACTGGTCTTTTAAGCTGCCAGAAGCAGTGACTAGAAACAGTGTGGTTGTATTTATAAGAGATTAGGTAAAAGACAGTCAATGAGGACACCTCAGTACCATTATATGATTTCAAAGGGTATTTACCTGGTTAACATTCAAGTGCTGGTTTGTACTGCCTGAATTGCCCTCAAGGAGCACAGCAAAATTGGGATTGAAAGTGTGATTTAGGCCAAAATAGACTGCAGAAATAATCCATCTTGAGACCATTTAACTGTCCTAGCTCATTGATAGGGAATTTTGGGAACTGTACTTTGTTTTGGCACCAGAGCTCTCTAACAGAGAAGGTTCAATGCTTCATAAAACTATAATTCCTATAATTCTCTAGCATTGAACCAGGGCAATTAAAGTGGTATCAAGCTGGTTTCTGCAGTCTGTTTTGGTCCTTAGTCTGGCAGCTCTGCTGGATATCCAAGTACTTTTACGTCCTGTCTTTCATCCATGAAACATGGGTCCCTTTTATTCCGTTCCCCCAACTACCTTGTAAGTCATAGGAAGAGACCACAGAGGTTCCCCATGAAGGTAGCTGAACCTGCAATTCTCACAGATCAGTGGGTGAGGCAACTAGCATTTGCAGGCATGCACTGTCTCCCTCTTGGGACTCAGCAGCTGTGTGAACATGCTGCACTCCTCTTTTATCACATGGAGAAGGGAGGAGTGAGGTCAAATGATTTCAGGGCAATGCCAATCACTTAAGACTTGCATGACAAAATGTTTCTTTGAAGAACAAGGATACAAATACAACCAATATGCAGTGATGCTAAAGGGAATAAATATCCTGAAGGCACCAGATCCCATCTGATCTTAGAAGCTAAGTCAGCCTGCTTAGTAAGCAGATAGTACTTGGATGAGAGACTGTCAGCAAACAGCAGGTGCACCAGGTGCTGTAGGTTATATTTCAGAGGAAAGAAAA
>JAIPUX010001880.1:60101843-60128212 GCA_020142125.1 Phrynosoma platyrhinos | reverse complement strand
TAGACCCTTATGTATCCCTCCCTAGTGGTATTTGGTTTTCATTTCAATGTTGTCTATTTTATTGTGATTTTTTTTAAAATAAAAAATCTAAAAACAAACAAACATGTATCACTACTGATGTGGGTCTTATTATAATCTATGTGGCTCCTCCAACACTCAATAAATCAAAATCTACAAACATTTCCAGACTGAGGGCTTCTCGTGCTAGCAATTAGAAAGCACTGTGTCCCCACCTCATCTTTTTAACAGATTTTCCACAGTATGAAAAAGACAGAGAAGTGGAGAAACAAGTGAAGGATGATGATGTCTGTATTTCTCATAAAATACAGTGAATGAGGCAGGACAATGACATGATAAAAACTTTGTCTGGTACCACCTATGATGGGCAAGGTCATTTTCATTCCTTTGTGAATTTTCAGGCACACATTTCTTCCTTCTCTTTCCCCCATGCCATCTCCAGCCTTCAGCTCCAGAGAGGCAACTGAAGGCCAGGAATGTGCCTCTTCCTCCTCTTCCTCCCTGCCCTGTGCGTGCTGGGGAAAATGGCTTTGCCATAGGTTCGCCAACGCAGAACTATAAGATAATCAAATATAGTATAAAATTACCAGGCTTTTGCTTCCTTTGGCTGCCTCTTACACCTTTCCACTGATTTCCTGCTACCTCCTCTCTTTCCAGGAGGAGAAACAGACACTCACCAAAGTGCCAGTGAAAACTGTCCACAGAAATTAAGACACAAATCTAAGCTTTTATTTGTGATCAAGCAGCAGTTGTCTCCGGGGTCCCAAAAACAGAATTAAACAAAAATATCTAAAGTCTGCCTTTAATGTACAAATCTCCTCTGAATTTTGTTTAATGCACAATATTCAAAGGGATGACCAGGTAAAGCCTTTAGCATCTTATTAAGGCTCTCTGTTGCCAGTATTTACAAAGGGAGCTACTTGAGGAAAGGGGGCTGCTACATCCATATGTAGCCATCGATATGCTTTATGCCATTACATAACATGCAAAGGTCCTGTCAGCCACCATATCTTTCCATTTTAAAGGTTCTTTATTCTTTTCACTGCGTTAGAATATATACCTGTACCTGTATTTGTTCTGATTGAGGCACTCTTCACCCTGTGACTGAGGGTCTAGAAAGTGCATACACAGACTTCTACTAGACTTCAGTTTTACTGGTTTGAACTCACCAGCACATGGGCAGCTCTGAAGAGGTAGCTGAAGGGATAATACAAGAGGTTGATAAAAGAAGCTGCATAAAGGTCTGCATAACGCATCACTTGACTGGCAAAGAGAGTCTGTCGGGAACCACTTCGGAACAGGCTTCCCATCATTCCATAGCACATATCCATGTCATGAGTCACTTTCTGAAATCAGAAAGCATGTTAGAACCAAGAAACTAATAATTTGCCACAATCAAACCATGCCTTTTGGGAATGGGAACCATAATAAACTGATACATGGGACTCCCCCACTTATGCTACTGGAAGGACAGTTCTACATGCTTGAAAGGATGTCACTGCAAATGGTGAAGCACAACATACACACTGAAACACATACTTTTTTAAAAATAAGAGACAGATTGAAAAGAAGTAAACAGATTAAAAAGCTAAACTGAAGTAAACTATCTAAGGTAGAATGGAGTCTTCCACAACCTATCATATCCTCTAATACAGGGGTAGGCAACCTTTCCCCTTTAAGGGCCGAGGGACTTCAGCTCCCAGAATCCCAGGATCTATTGGCCAACATGGGACTATTGGCCAACATGGCTGAGGCTTCTGGGAGCTGAAGTCCCTCGGCCCTTAAAGGGGGAAGGTTGCCTACCCCTGCATAGAAAACCAGTATGCATTCTCGTTTTGTGTTACTTAGCAAAGGAAACAGGAAAAGGACTACTGAATTTAGTTTTAAAATCCTGATTTAATTGAATTTACATTAGAAGGGATGGGAATTAACTCTTAGGTTTATGAAATAACTCTTAGGTTTATATTAATTTGTATTTAAGTTAAAAATCTACATAATGAAGATGAAAAATGCCATCTGCACTGCCTTTCCTAAGCTTGGGAGAGAAGGGAATAGCTGCCTGAACCTTTGAAAATCCTATTTTTCATCAATCTCATTTTTTAAAAAAAAACCAAAAAAAAACAAAACCCTTCTGCTTTCCCCTTCTACATCCCTTAAATCTTTTCTCACTTCTCTAGCTTATTGATTCCCAGCAAAAGTCCCAGGGTTAGAACTTCAAAATTCAGTTTCCTGAGACAAATGAGACACTTGTATGGAGTGTCTAGTGTAGACAGAACTTGGATGAAAGAAGGACCTCCCTCCCCCACAGCTCCTTTTACTACTTGTTGTTTTAAAGTCTTTTAGCTTGGAAATAACTATTCTATTATGCTCTAATCATGATTGACAAATAAATAAATTCTATAACCATCTGCACTTGCAGTAGTTTATAATCTGTGACCTAAATATTGTAACTGCTCGACCCTGAAGAACTCTTTTTTTTAAATGTAAGAAACGGTTTTGCAAAAACTGACGTCTGGAATTAAGAAATACTGAAATTCTAACTTAATCATTTAGACCTAAAGATACATTTAATTCTGTTACTTCATTTCAGAAAAAAAATCTAAATTAATTTTAATTGGCTCCAATTACTGCTTAACAAGGCTGTAAATGGAGTAAATAGAATTTGTCCCTTCAACAAGAAGGAAGAGAGGACCCAGTGCATCTAAAATGTTTATGGCATAAAACCCCTAAAGAGATGAATAGAGAGGGAGAGTTTTATATTCCTTTTGTTTGTATGTATAATCAATTACAGTTAAAGATTTATGGTTGCCAGTCTGGTCCAAATGTGACCTGTACAGACAAGGCAAAGTGTGGGATCCTTCAAAACTTGCTCAACATACTGTAGAGGGTGCGTCCTTCTCCAAGAACATTGCAGAGGGAGGTGGAACATCCCCAGCACTGTTGCTGCCAACCAGCATTCCAAATTCCTATGCAGTGCTGATAGGATGGGAGGGAATAACTCAAGCAGCCCAATCCAGGATTTTACGGAATTGCTAGGGTAAAAAGCCCAGTAAGGGAGTAAAAGGAAAACGAAAGGGGACTTTGAAGTAAAAGGGCTTTCTGTCCACCATTACCTTAATACGCTTCTGGATGGAACTGATGTCAGGCCGCTCATTGCTGCTACTGTCCAAGTGTCTGTTAAAATAGAAAAATTACAGTTGAGGACACTGAAGACCTACATGCGGCATGGAGTTGGGAGAGGAAATGCTATTTTGGAAGACTGGCTATTTAGGGCAATAGCAGTACAGAAACAAACATGTTCTCCTGCCCTATATTCCTAGATTCTGTGTTAATTTGGAGCCAGTAACAACAACAGTGGTAAGAGGCAGTTATCTGGATGATGCACTGTGCAGTAGAATCTGTTACTTACTTATATAGCTCGGCCAAGAAGATGTCTAAACTCTGAAGTTCTTCAAAAAGGCCTAAATGGTAGGGAGAAGAAATAAAGGACATTATCACAATAAAATTCACCTGAAGCAAGTACTCCAGATCAGCAGATGTTGTCTTTATCTCCCATATAGCAAGAAATGTCTGGGCTGGCAATGTTAAACCCTACTGGTCTACTGCACAATTCCAAAATCTTAATCTAGCACAGCCCAAGTGGGAAGATGTTACAGCTCTATCCCTCCATTTCCAGTTTGTAAATGGGAACAGTCATAGGACTGAGGAGAATATTATCTACTTTACTATACTGAAAACCAGCAACAATGTTTTTGTAAATGTTTGCTATGTCTTTCTGGTAGAAAGGTCCAGACAATTTCAGATACCTGTTTGCAGACTGTTTACTGCTTCACATTTCTATTTCTCAGGCCATGATTTTACATTCTTCAGTATAAATAACTTTTCTTTTTATTATAAAATAATAATAAATGATTATTATTTTAATCATTGTTAAGTATATTTACTGAAAAAGAAGGTGCACATGTTTTAAATAAATAAATAAATAAATAAATAAATAAATAAATGTCAGCAACAGTAGTGACATAATTGGGAGAGACTTAACAGTCCCACCCCAATGCATAGCAAATACCAATATATATTTGAAGGAAGGAAGCTACAACAGACAAAGGCATTCTATCACAGAACTATCTGGAGACCTGTGCCCTGTCCATCCTGTTGACTTGCATAAACAATATAATTGGTCTTTAAGAAACTAAGCAAACCCTGCTTCAATTGCTCTACATCAATCATTTGAGTTGGCTGGTTTGGGATGACACCAATCATTGCTTACAGCTTTTGTCTGTCCAGACATGAAGCTCCTGTGCCAGCTCTGGAATCACTAGGAAGGTCCTCCAACCCTGGCGTTTTTTGGACTTCAGGATGTCTCCAAAGATATGGTCACCTATATATAAGATGTCTTTGCCCTTGGCCCCCAAGAGATCACAGATTGTATCAGAGGAGCCTGAGAGAAGAAAATGGAAGAATTAAAAATTGTATATGTAGCCACATTTCTGCAATGCTTTGGTTCCAAGTAGCAAATATATGGGTGGCATTTCCCTCTTGACAGATTATGATGCAAAGCCTGCTGCACATTGCACAGGAAGAGCATTTTCTGGATGACAAATCTATGGTGTGTGTGTAGCATGTACACTTTATAATCAGAAAGCAAAATAGTCTAATCTCAAGACCTCAAACTTGGCTCTCTCACTGATATACTTATTCCAGGACAGAATATTATTCTACTGGTTTTTGGCTGTTTTCTAAAAACTAATTATAGTTGATGCATATTTTGAAATACCAGGTTACCTGTTTGGAGGACAGATTTTTAAAATACAGAAATATTATCCTGGATTATACTAACTACAGCAGACCCACTGAATTAGCTGTCAGAAGGTGAGCCAACATATAGGTAAATTTCATTAATCACTCTACTCTAGTTGGAATAGAAAGAGGATTCAGGCTGTTATCTTCTATCAAATGAAAATGGGATATAACTTTGAGCAGTTAGAAATTGGAGAAGGGGAATATTACATGATCCCAAGCACTAAACAATACCGTCCTATCTGACTTCTGTTTAGCATATCTATTTAGCACAGGGGTAGACAGCATTCTTGAGCCGGGGGCTGGGTTGCTGTCCCTTAGACAATTGGGGGGCCGAAGCACCAAAAATGTCTGGAGACAAGTAAAGGCCTGCCACTAAGAGCCTTGAGAGGGCAGCATTACTGTCCATAATGGGTTGCAGTTCATTGATGATATACACGAGTAGTCTCAGTCTGGAGCTGTATGCAACCAATGGTTTCTCTCATTTTCTATTTTCAGTCTGTTGTCTTATAGATTAATCCTGGGTACAAGTCTTGCCTTGTTTATTTTTTTTTTTTACTTCATATGGTGGATACTGTAGCATGAGGAATGATTGTTCTAATTCCATGAGTTTGGCATCCCAGTCTTGTGGATCCAAGCAGGTGTGATTGTACTGAAGGGCTTGGCTGTAGATTATGGATCTGATAATATGTTCAGGGTGGAAACTGGAGGCATGTAAGTATGTGTAGCAGTCAGTGGGTTTGCTATAATAGTGTGGTGCTTAGATTTCCATTTTGCATATGTACTATAGTGTTCAAAAAATGAATTTATTCTGTTGATAGTTCCAGGCTGAGATTGATATTGAGTGGAAGTTGTCTTGAGTGGAATGTCTGGTAGAATATTTTGAGTGAGTCTTCTCCATGAATCCAAATTTTGAAGATATCATCATTGTACCTTGGGTAGTTTCTAGGTTCAGAGTTAAGGAAGTGTTCTAGGTTGGCCATGAACATACTGACATATTGTGGTGCCACGTGTGTGCTACTATATCTCTTTACATAGTAAAGTAACTACAACCTTGAGCCTACACTGGGGAAATGTTGTATACCCAGATGTGCCAAAGAAAGCCTTTTAAGAGAGATATACTCTGCAGAAACCATTCTGAGACTTTGAAAACCAGTGTATTGTATGTCTTGATAAAATAACCAAGCAATCGCATTTCTACATTACCTCCAGAATAGACAATGCCATGCTGCAAAGGACCTGTATAAGTACCAATCTTCAACTTGCCAGTAACCTGCAACAAAATAAGTAAACAAATAAATAAAAATAAAAATAGACAGGTGGCTTAAGTATAAACAGTTGTCCTCCACCCTTGTTATTTTAGTGGTCATTTGTGCACTAACACCATATAGCTCTGTGACTGTGCAGAAAACAACTTTCCAGATAACAGATCTAGGCTTAATCTTCTCCTTCCCCTTTATATACATGCCTCAATGTTCTAATTTCAGTTCATTACAGTTAACTCAGTGGTAGCACAAAGTTTAGCCCAACAATATGCTGAAAGGAAGGGTAGGTAGGGCATGACTGTCCAATCTGAAGAACATCTGTTACTGGCAAGCAACTTGGTTTTCACTTGAATTTTCAATAAGATACTGAGGCCAGCTCAAAACCACATTTCTAAATGTTATAGTAAAAGTTGTGATTGCCTGGCAAGTACATTAATACCAATCTATTCTGTCCACATGGCCAGCGTAAAAGTGGAAATTAGCTTAAGCCAAACAAGTTACTAATAGCAGAGATTCAGGTAAAACAACAGAAGTAAGTTTCCCAATGAAGACCCGTCCCATGCACTGACAGAACATGGATTGTGGTTCAAATTGCAGCCACAATGATATTGAACTAAATGGAATGCAGTACTCCTGGGCTCTCTGTAACTTCACTATTGATGCTGTTCTTAGTTTAGTGTCAATCGCCATGTCCAGCTGAAGTAGTTAATGTTTTTTGTGAAGAAGGATTATGTTTTTAAGGAAAGCCTTCTCTTACTTACCTTCTGTGTCAATTCAAAATTAGCTATAAACATGTTTAAGTCTTAGTATTCAATGAATTACGAAGGAGAGAACTTACTACACATCCATGTTCTAATTACTGAAACAGGCTGTCATGCTTTTCTTCAGACAGATCTAAAGAGGCATTTTATGCATCACTTACTGTATCCACCTGCCTCAAGACTGTGCCTTCTCCAAAAAAAAGAGGCTTGCGTGCATCCACAAGGATGAGGTCAAAGTATGATTGCCATGGTCGATGAGAGCTACCAGGCTAGAGGAAAAAATGAAATAAAAGTATATCTCATTTTAAGATCAGATCAATAAATGATATTCATATTGGTTACAGCAACATTAAGGCGAAGCTACAAAATCTGTGCAGGGGGGGTGCACCATTGCCTTCCTTCAAGGTTGAGAGAGTGTGACTTGCCCAAGGACACCCAACAGGTTTGCATGGCTGACCAGCAATTCAAGTATCTGTCTCTTGAAGTCCTACTTCAATACTCAAATCACTATACCACCCTGACTCTCCCTCATACAAGTACTGGGTATTTTTAGTTCTCCAGCAGAAACTGATAATTGTATTCAAACTGTAGTGTGATGGAACAGCTATTACAAGTAATAGAGCTGTCAGCTTGGCAGGAAAGGCACTATGTAGACTTGCCAGTAAAACATTTGCGTCAGAAGGTAATAGTACACATAATTAGGTCCACATTTAGTATTCTTAGTTTAGGCTTCTTAGGACAGACAACAGTTTCTCTACCCAAGTATGCAGATATCATTACACTGTACTGCAAAACATTCAGAGGCTTTCAAAGTAGAAAAAACACTGAAAAGGTAGAGGTGTGACAATATACTACAAACAGTACTTTTTTAATTATAAAAAAATCCAAGTAAATAAAACCACAATACAGCCTTAAACCTGAAGTAGTCTGTTTACCTAAAATTACATATTACAGAGGCTTGCTGTGATCCTTTTGCTGAGCACTTTGAGGATAAAATTACTCATCTCTGCAGTGACTTTTATGCAGTTATCATGGAAGATTTAACTGAGATGTCCATAACCGGTCTACCAGTTGTATGGGATCAGTTTCAGTTAATGCAGCTGGAGGATGTGAATAAAGTGCTTGCAGTAATGTGCCCAGCCACATCCTCTCTTGATCCTTATCCCTCATGGCTGATTAAACCTAGCCTAAGAGTATGGTCAGATGGATTCTAGGTGTGATTAATACTTCTTTAGATGAGAAAGTGGTACCAGCTATCCTTAAAAACAAAGTGGTCTAGACAGTTCTAAAGAGATCAACTTTCAACCCCATAGTCCTTGACAACTTCCAGCCTGCTGTGAACATTCCTCTTTGGGGAAGGCTCTTGAAAGCATTGTGGCAGTGAAATGTCTTGCTCTTTGGGATGATACTGATTACTTGAACACATTTCAATCTTGATTCAGGCCTGGTTTGGGGACTGAATCAGTTTTGGTCACCCTGATGGATGATCTTTATCAAGGAAGCAAAAGTGTAAACTTGTTGCTCTTGCTTGACCTTTCAGTGGCTTTTGATACAACTGGTCATGGAATCCTCTGGATTCAGCTAAGCAGGATAAGAACTTGGAACTTGAGGGGTTTTGTTTCCACCTGCAGCAAATATTCTAAACAGTATTTTTGGGAGACTGTCTCCAGTTGCTATTGGCAAGTGTACTATAGGTTGTCACAAGGTACCATCCTGTCCCTAATGCTGTTTAATATCTCTATCAAGCCAATGGGAGCGATCAGCAGGAAATTTGGAACAGTATCATTAATATGCTGACACACTCCTCCAACTCTACTCTATTACATCTGAATCAGGTGTGGCCTTGCAAGTTCTAGAACAGTGCCTGAACACAGTGCTGGATACAATGAGTGCTAACAAATTGAGGCTGAACCCTGGCAATACGGAGGTCTTGTGGCTAAGTTAGGGGGGTTGCAGACTGCCAGAAATGGTGCAAATTCAGTCCACTTTTAGGGTTAGGGTTAGGGTTAGGGAATCATGGGAACTGTATTTTATTGTGGCACCAGAGCTCTCTGACAGAGAAGGCTTAATGTCTCAGGAAAAAAACAATTCCCATGATTCCCTAGCACTAACCCTAACCCTAAAAGTGAACTGAATTTGCACTATTTCTGGCAGTCTGCAACCCCCCTTAGTCTCAAGTCCAGGAGACTGGCAGACTAAACTCTTCTAAAACAGGTTATCTTCCTATCTCCTGGACATGGGAATCATTCCCTTTGAAGGATCATGTTTGCAACCTGGGATACTCATGGAGCCACATGCATCAATGGAGACTCAAGTGATTTCAGAGCTTCAGAATGTCTTTTCTCAGAGTGCCTCGGCAGGCAAGCCAGTGATAAGCATTCTTGGACAGGAACAGTTTACCCAGGCACTTGTAACCTCAAGGCTATTGCAACATGATCTATGTGAAGCAGACCTTAAGGCTGGTCCATCTGACTACAGAGCAGCATATTCACGGTAATGGCACCAACTATGTGGAATGCTTTTCCATCAGAACTTTGACATGGTCCAATTGACCTTAAGTTTTCTGATGTATGTTAAAACATGTTTATTTGAGCAAGACTGTCTTATTTAGTCCAACCCAACATCTATTTCTTAAAGTTCAAAAAGCTGTATATTGTTTTCTGTGTATTTCTGTCTTGTGCATATTTTAGATTTTACTGATGTTTAACATGTTTAATTTTTTGGATATAAGCCATACATATAAATATTTGGAAATTAAAAAGCTATTCATTATTGGCACAAAATTGCTAATACTAACCACATACCCACTAATGTAGGTTGAGTAATAATTCCTTCTAGAAAAGCAAAAAAGTTATACTCATGTTGCCCCTGGTACATAGGTGCAGGCAAGCAAACAACTCACCACAAAAGGCTATGGATACTTCTAATTAAATCACAACTAGATCTCAGTGGCTTCTGCTCCTTATCACTTGTGCCATACTGGGTACATTTTAATTATATGCACCTGTTCTGCAATAGCAGTTCTAACACTGTTGATACCATGCCAATGAAGGCTGAATTTAACAAATTCAAAATTAAGCAAGTACCGTATATACTCGTGTACAAGTCAACCTCATTTGTAAGTTGACGGAAGGTTTCAGGATCAAAATCATGGATTTTGATATGACCCATGGATAAGTCGAGAGTAAAACTTAGGGGCTATAACGAAGGATGGAAAGGGAGAAATATAACTTCTGTCCTTCCTCCTTTTCTGGACCTCTCCTGACCACCTAACACCTATTCCCAGGTGCTGGAGGAGAGGTTTTAACATCAGATTGATAAGGGAAACAAGTGGTGTTAAATGGGGAGTTTCTTCCATGGGAAGAGAAAGCTTGTAAATCAGACTGGGGAGAGAAGCAAGTGGTGTTAAATGGTGAGTTTCTCCCAGGGGAAGAGAAGGCTTGCAAGTCGGACTGGGGAGAGAAGCAAGTGGTGTTAAATGGGGAGTTTCTTCCATGGGACAAAAAGGTCTGCAAATTGGACTGGGGAGGGATGCAGGTAGTGTTAAAAAGGGGAGTTTCTTCCATGGGAAAAGAAGGCTCGCGCGCGCGCACACACACACAGATATAGAGAGAGAGATGCCTTGAGGAACCAAGAGTGTGGCATCAGGCTTGCTTGTTTTACGACCTTTCTAAGCCGTACTAGTGTATTGACCTGTATATAAGTCAACCCAAGATTTTAGGGACAATTTTGGGGCATAAATTTCTTGACGTATGGTCAAATTTATACGGCACTGTGTTTTTTCTATTGCCACGAACTAGAATTGAAGTTGGTTCTCCACTTAGTAAAGAATGATAATACACACTGGTTAACACTAAAACAACAATTCTCTCATCACCCACCTTTGGTCCATGTGGAAAATCAAACAGATATGTCATAATTTTCTGAAAGACAGGTTAAAAATAGGACTTAGACATATTATAGGCATTCTAAGTTATATGAACAGACTTCTCATTCATATAGTTTCTAGATAAAGCAACCACTGTATGAAGGAATAAGTTTAAGTACTTTCATAGCAAGCTTCAAACATACATATCAAGAACAGATATTATTAACATGCCATTCCAGAGCCTTCCCTTAGAATGATAATGTTGGCCATAGCATCACAATGAAAGGGTATGCCAGTTAAAGGCATTTTAATTCTTTTGACTTTAAGTAGTCAAAACTTGACTCTATTAATACACAACAATAAAGAACCTTCTAAAAATCCTGGCATGGTATTAATTAGTTTACAACAGTACAGAATGTGTGGATCAAACCAACTGCCTTATATATCCTGATCAAACGAAAAGATTCCTACACACAAAATGGATAATTTACCTAACACTTTACAAAGAGTCATGCAAAGCACAATGAAGACTCAGAAAGAAAAGAATCCTATGGTCTCACAGACAGGATCTCAGAAGCCATAGGAAGAGGTGCAAGCCCTCTTCCAAGTTCTTAAGCAAAGTTCTGACTGGGGTGTATGTGTTTTATCTCAGAGTTGCACTCCTGGCTCCTCATAAACAAATCTAGACCTTTCTGCAGTGGCTTCCTCTGAAGTTTGGAACTTTACCTCAGACTTACAGAAAAGTGTTGGTAGCTATGGCATAGTTGGCAGCTATGGCACTGGGAGGTCAAAAAGAGAATATCAATTTGATGAATCCACAGTCTTCAACCCCACCCCACCCCCAACATGATACAAAATTAGATGAGCACTGGAGCTGGTTCCAACTCCCTTCTACCTTGCCAACAAGGTAGCTTTGGATAAGTTGAAGGCTCCATTATCGATTAATTCTATTCTTCCAATTCCTTTATCTTAGGATTGATCTCTAACTTAAGGCATAGGCTGTGATCGCATATCAAGCAGCGAGATGTATGTCAACCAGTGCAATCTTCTTTGAATTGTATTGTGAGCACCCTCACAGATGGGAAATTCCATGGAATCTCAAGTCCTGTTCTTCTCAATGGCAGCATGATGTGCACATGACTGCTTTAGCACAGCCACGTGCATGCACTGTCATTGAGGAGAACAGGGCAGGGCCATCCATGGATGCTCCGATCTGCAGATGACAAGTCCACAGACAGGAAGAGCAAACTGTACATAGTAAACTCACTCATACCCCCAGTCTAACTATAGGGAGGAATAAGATATATGAGAAATCCTTCATTTCTCCTTATAGCACTGTAACACATACAGCTTGATCCAGTTAACTTGAAGGTGTTTAAAAACAAAAAACCCAACAAGTTGAAATTAAACCCCAGTAGAAAGGGCAGCTCTACACTACATATTCACTTTATTGGATAAGAAACTTTCGCAGATGAAAAGGAACTGGATGTTTCAGCGGGAAGCCCCTTATACAGCTGCTGGAGGTGGGTGGGGCTATCATCAAAATGCTTCTGTAACATTCTAGAAGGTTCTGAATGATGCATGGCATAAGTTAACTCATTTGTGTGAATCAGAGACCACAAAGAAGAAAATGGCGTTTATCCCTTTATACAATGAGGACTGTGAGCACAAGAGCCCATGTAAGTACCAGCACAATTTAAGCAAACTCAAGTACAGTCCAAAGAAGCTGTCAGCTCAAGGCAACTAAGGGCTGGGTTTTGGATTGGCCACTTTCAAGGCTGCAGTGAGCAGGGATGATAGTGGCAGTACACACACATTCATTAGTAGAGTTCATTAGTGGTACTGATTAACTTCACTGAAGAGGTGGGGGTATTATTTTCTCCACTTCAGTCCTGATGCAGGAAAGATTACTATTCCTCCACCAAAGAGCAATGGGGAAACTATGCTTCCTGCAGCTCAGCAAACGGATGATCGACTAGAATAGGACAGACAGTGTTTGGAGCTTTCTGGGACTCCACAGACCACAATGACAATATCCAAATGAGACATTCAAAAATAATAAATTACAATGAAGGAAGCAATAAATCACCAATATTCTACTGTACTTACATCTGTGTATTTATAATCACTGTTTGTGGCAAGGAACACCTTTCCCACCTCATTCATTCGGCTCAACAGCAGAGGCAGCTTCCCCTGAAATAACAAATATTTGTTAAAAAAATCTGTTTCTTATGTCACCACTTAAGCTGAAATCTTTGTCTCTAAAAGGGCCTTTCAAATTTCCCAGCTGGGATGGGAGTGTGCACTGCCATTCTGAACAGTTCTATATGTTTATTTCAGTTTGATTAAAATGGCTTCTCAAATCTGGCAGATCTCAACTATTAACCATTGGATCTCATGCAGATTCTGGGCATATAACACAACTGATTTAAGAAAAAGGCACGCACCAAGAGCACCTGTCTCTGTACTGTGGATAACTATTTTATATTTCATTTGAGACAAGAGGTTTCTGTCAGTCTAATACTAAATAGTTTCAAAAGTCACATCTTGTGATTTATACTAAATTTCTGTGTGTCTACGGCTTAATTAAAATATTTTTTTTCAAACAGAAAGCTCAAAGGACATTTTATAATATGTAACTAGAAACTTGATGGGCTCAAAATGATAGGCTGCAGGCAGCAAGGACCATTTATTGGGTAATTTTAGAATAAAACAACACTTAGATTATCACTCAGTACAGATTACTGTGTTTTCCGCCATGTACTCAAAAGTATTCCTAAAAAAAAGAGTCAAGGAGTAACTTCTGTTTTGTCCTCCCTCCTTGAGCGATTTAAATAGGCAAGTTGCTTGGAAATATTCAGCCAAACCTATGTAGGGTATTTTCTTTCACTGTTGTATAAAATAAATCACCATGTATCTTCCTGTAATAAAAAAGTTCTCCATGCTTACATCTTTCACCACATATTTTTCAAGATTCTCAACTGTCTTCTCTTTGAGGGATCCCTGAAAAAAAAAAAGGGTAAATCCTTACGAGGCACAGTAGAAGCAAAGGTCTACTAGACATCATATTCAGGTTTCATATTAGTATCACCTCCCACCTGTCATCACATTGTAAAAAGAGGTACCATCTTGGACCAGTGACAGTAGGTATAGAAAGTTTTTGCAGAGTTTCATATATCAAGAGATTGGCTTCAAATAGGTTCAGTGGAGGGGTACACAGTCCAGAAGCTCATTCTTGATATGAGAAACGGATATAGAACAAAATGTCATTCAAATGGTGGAATGTAATATTTTCTGGAAGGGACGTAGCTGAAGTAGAAAACCATGAAACAATAAAAACTAAACAAAAAAGAAACAAACAAAATATAACCACATAACACAGTTCAACAGCAGCAGTTTAGTGATGACACTCTCTGAGCTATTCCTGGGTAGGAGACCACCTAGCAATCGTAGAGGAAGAAAGGCAGGGAAATGTCTAATTAACAATTTGTAAGCCACTTTGAGACCCACTGTGGCTGAAGAGGAGGGTATAAATCAGGGGTAGGTAACCTTTTTGAACTGGGGGCTGGGTTGCTGTCCCTCAGACAATTGGGGGGCTGAAGCACCAAAAATAAATAAATAAATAATTTTTTTAAAAAATTAAAAAATATGCATGCACACTCTCTCAGCCCCAGAAAAGCCATGGCAAAACCCCGTGGAGATTTTGCCAAGAAAACCCCAAGAACAAGTAATAATAATAATCAATATCATCATGGTGGGGGGCGGCGGCGGCGGCGGCGGCGGCGGCAGGACCAGGCTGGGGGCCGGTCCAAAGGCCTCAGGGGGCCACATCCGGCCCCCGGGCCTTAAGTTGCCTACCCCTGGTATAAATACTCTAAACAAACAAACAAATTATCTTCAATTTCCAGCACCTCTTTACCTAACGTATTCATAGAACACTTAACTAGCATTCAATATTTACTCACTGGGTGTCAAAACAAATTTAATAGTGTTCAAATTACAGTACCATAATTAAAACCTAGAAACAACTGTTGAATTAAACAGACAATATGAAAGTCATAATTACCTTATAATGAACCCAATCCACAGCATCTCTCACATCCTGGAACATACTCCTGAAGGACATGAAGAGGTCTCCATCTTTAAATCCTGTTTCACAGCTAGGAGAGAAAGAGAGCAACACATAGAGATATTGCACATATAAAAGTAACAGGTGCCAAAAAAGAGTACATAGGCCTCAGAAGTGTTGTATAAATAAGAAATGACAATAGTTACAGATTTAAAACTATCTTATTCTCTTTACCTTAGGTGGGTTCTTTTCTACCTGTTTTGATTTACTTATGAATATATACCTTGTGGTATCTAACTGCTAAGCCAGAGATGGAAAATGTTTAGACCATTCCTTATTCAACTTGCACAAGATCCCAGTAAGGCCCAATCCCTCCTCTAAATCCATTGCTTTGGACACCAACAGGCGGAGGAATCAACATCACTCAGTATTCCAAATGAAAGCAAACATTGTTTTAGTGGTTCTCAAATGGTGGTTTGGGACCCCAGGAGGGGCGTGAGATTTGCTCAAGGGAGTGCAATACCTGGGGGCCCTGATCCCTATTCTTTCCAACATTTTTATGTGTAAAATTTACACATGTATTGACTTAACTAGTGAATTTACTTAAGTAAAACTGTTCTAATTTCAGCAATGTTATGACAATGATGGCGATTGGGGAACCTATGGCACATGTGCCAGAGATGGCACACAAAGCCATTTTCCCTGCCATGCAGAGGGCAGGAAGGATGAGGAAGAGGCGCTGCCTATTCTGCCTCCTTCCCGGCTGTCCCAGGCCTTCAGTTGCCTCTCTGGAGGCAGCTGAAGGCCAGGAACAGCGTGGGGGAAGAAGAAGCAGCTGAAGGCCCAGGAGGGCAGGAGGAAGAATTCCTGTCCCCGGAGGTTGAAATTTCCGCTCCTAGCACCAGGTAATACCCAGTGCCAGAAGGCCTTTTAGTTTGGGCACTCAGCCCCTAAAAGGTTCGCCATCACTGCACTAAATGAACAAAATATTTTATTCATATACTACATCAAGTGGGAAGGGGGATGAGGGCCACAAGGGTAAAAGTCGGAGTCCCACTGTTTTAATGGGAATCTCCCTGTTATCTCTGATCATTACTTTCTCCCTTGTGCACCACATTCTATCCCAACAGAGGTGATACACGAATGAACTTCATGAGTACTTACTGAAGTGAATCCACTTCTCCTAGTGCTAGTCAAGTAAATCCATGTGCTGCATACCATCTCAAGTGAGATATGCCTTGTGCAAAGAGATTCAGCCCAATTTCAATGAGACACTCTTCCAAGCCCTCTTTTCACAAAACTTCATACCTTTTCTTCATAGAGAAAGTTGAAATGGGCTTTAGGTGGAAGAGTCTGGTGTTAATAAGGAAAATTAGGACAGAACCCCCCCCCCCTCCTTGAGATCTTCCAGTCTTCCATATTAGCAATCTAGCCCTCAGGACCAAAAAGGGTCCCTGTATCTATACTAAATGATAATGTTTAGCCACTTGTTTTAATGAGTTATTTTTCCATCTCATGTGAATTACGAAGGCTTGTGGACCCCATAGGGTTTAAAGTATAAACTAACAAAATAAACAATCCTTCAAGTATTTCCATTTACTCTGTTTCAGTGAACTACAGACCAGAAGATCAATAGTAATTTTTCATATTTGAATTGGGAAAAAGTGGTGGACATAGCAAATGCCTAGAATTCATACAATCAACACATATACACACACTCACCTTGAATACCTGGCACAGGTAGTAAAAAAATCCACCAGACAGGCCAACAAATAGGTCTCTGCAAAGAAATAAAGCCAAGACTATATGTTAAAAATAAATAATAGGATAAAGAGAAGCTCATACAATTCATCCAGGCCAATATTCTTAATGTTAATTCCTCATATTGCTAACTCCACCCTCATATCAGTTTAGGATCTCACCTGGTAAATTGAACAGTGTGTTTAAAATGTAAAACCTGTCAGTGTCATCCCTCTGGATGAATTTATTAGGATACTGCTCTCTGATATCTGGCCTGAAAAATGAAAGGGACAAGGGAATGTGCAAATTAATCACGTCAACAAAATATAATCTCAGGACTATAACCCCCAAGAAAGAGTAAAATTATTTCTCTTTAAATACTGCTATACAGGAAAGGTGGTCAATATATACACTCTTTCTACAAGATTAAATGTAATCCTTAATAGTACATTTCCCATACAGAAGAAACTATTTTCATCAGTCCTCAGAAACTGTGGCTTAACAAACCATTGTATCTTGTTAGAGGGGTGTGCAAGAGAAGGGAAAGAAGGGACTGTGTAAGCACAATGATTTACTAGACCAAGATAGTTATAGCTGAACAAGACTCGTTTATATTTCTTCCAAACTTTTTTATTAGTCTTTCTAACTATATTTCCAAAATCACTGTGGTTTACTAGACAACACAAAATAAGACAATAAGAAAATAATTTCCAAATAAGTATTTGGAAATCTTGGGGTTTGAATGACACCTTAAGGGAATCTTTCAAAAGGCACAGTCCTACTCATGTGTACTCTAGCCCTATCCAATTGGATTGATCCTATCAGCTCAATCCTATGCATGTGCATTCAGTCGTTTCACACCATGCAGTAGAACAGTTGTGCACAAAGAATGCAGCCTACCTTAAGCAAATATCTTTATACACAGTACTTACCCTCTCATGAAGTTAAAGCCATGTGCACATACTAGGATATTCCCATAGGCATCAACTTTCAGTAGATTTCCATAAAGAGAATCAAATACCAGGCCTCTAATTAATAAAGAAATGCAATGATTTATCTAAGCATTGTATACCAAGCAGTAATGAACAGCAAGACTTTGAAAGATAGTCTATTAGAATGGCATACCTGAGCCAGTTCTATCACGTTCTGTCCAAACTAGTATCTGACCCTAAGGAGGACACTTTGTTGACAGAGTCCCATTGAACTTTTGTTTAGCTGCAGAGGAAAAAATAGTCTGCATTGCCTGTTTTAAATGTACAGTTGATTGATTCGCTTATAATTACTTTATTTTTCTTAACAAAAACTCTCCTGAATCCAGGACAACTTTAGAAGCTTTTGCTTCCACTGTTAGTTCATCACAGTCTGCTTTGTTCTTAAATCCCAGAATTGTGGTTCATACTTTAGAAATCACAGCTTAAAACTAGCATGTTCAAAACTTATCACAGTTAATTGTGAACCACAATTTCACAAGTCAAAGGACAGTCCACCCAGCTAAGTGGAAAGAGGGGAGAAGTGAAAACAAAAGCCCACAGCTCACTCTAACTCATTGCACTTCATACTCAACTTTGGTCTATCATCACATGGGAACATAGCAAATATATTTGCAGCACTCTGAATACATTAAAGCACTCATATAATACTAAATGATTCTGGAGAAAATTTTACAAAGCCAATGGCCTATGAGAAGTGCTTTGACTATAACAAATACTAAGCTTAATCTACACCAAACTGTGGTACTTGTTTCGTTAAACGTAGCACAGTTCTCATTACATGGAAGGGCTGAATGACAGATTTTAACAGTTAAAGGAGAATTCAGATGATTATCCAACCACTGATTACCTCCTCCCAGTTTCTCTCCCTGAGTATTATCCCCTCCAATAAGCTCTGATACCAGAGTGACCCTAATAGGATAAAAAATATTCAGGGATGGGGTAAGGGACAGGCACAGGGAGGGTTTAGTGCTTCTCCCTTTCATGCCACAAAATGCCACTCCCCTTTCACACAAAATGACTTAATTTGGCTCTACAAATGAGCCTGTCTTTAACTGTCCAATAAGATTTTTTTTAATCAACTGTTGTTTTTTCTCTTTGTGAAAACTTTTTATTTATTGAGCTTGCTTAGTAAGCACCTACTTCAACACTTTCCATGGCACATTTTCCCACCTCTGCCAGGAATGTATAATGTTTTTTTATTTGTTCATCATGTGACACTGTCTCATGCTGCATTTTCCAGTCCTCGCTCTACAACATTAAGTGCTAAAAGTAAAGCGAGGGCAAGACATGCACAGTATGAGAAGTTTCACTTTCAAGTAAGTGAATCCGCACATGAAGGAGAGAGAAGTGAGAACATGATTGACCGAGAACAATTTTTGGCAGTGGTATATGTCATTTGCAATGTACAGTTTAGCCCTGAATGTGAGAGAGAGGAAGGAGGTAATACCCACCACAAACAATGCCAGCTACTAAGTTCTTCAATTTTCTAAATGACCTTATGGGCAATGAAAAACTGAAGTAAATTTGGAAACAGATACTGCTTGTCTGAACCAAAACTTTAAAGCTCAATACCCATAGCAGACATACAAAGTTATGAGTCAGTGCAGATGGGTCACCTGCTGTGGGTCATCCAAGCTGTTTAAGATGAGGAACAGTGATATCCATGCTTCATGGTGAGCACAAATCCCTTTTTTTTAAAGTTTTTGCCACAATTTGACTATCCAACTGATAATCTTTAGAAGCCTTTGCAGTGGTGTGATAAAACACACACACACAGTGAGCCTTGTAGAATTATTCAGCTCCCCCGTCACTTTACCACATTTCATTGTATTACAACCTAGAAATTAAATGGATTTAACTGGCATTGTTATCACCTGAGGTACTCCAGTTACATTGGTTGTGTTTTTATGGTCACTATCTAGTCCAAGATGCCTTGCAGTCTAAAACATGTTTTCCTCTATAACTGCCCTTTATTGGCTCTATCCCAGGGGTAGGCAACCTAAGGCCCGGGGTCCAGATGTGGCCCCCTGAGGCCTCTGGACCGGCCCCAGGCCGGTCCTGCCGCTCCCGCCACCGCCACCATTCCGCCACTGCCTCCGCCCGCCATGATGATATTATTGTTGTTATTACTTTGTTCTTGGGGTTTTCTTGGCAAAATCTCCACAGGGGGTTTGCCATGGCTTTTCTGGGGCTGAGAGAGTGTGCATGCATATTTTTTAATTTTTTAAAAAATAAATATTTTTATTTATTTATTTATTTATTTTTGGTGCTTCGGCCCCCCATTGTCTAAGGGACAGCAAACTGGCCCCTGGCTCAAAAAGTTTGCCTACCCTTGCTCTATCCTCTTTACTAGGCAACAGAGCTTATTTAGACCTGCCAAAGGAAAAGAGGCGAGTGCTTATACAACCAACAAGTACCAGTTTACTTTTATTTCCTTAATATTTGTGTCACAATAAAATATATTTTGCACCTTTACAGTATTGAGTACAGTAGGCCCTTCATCTCCTAGGAGTTCTGTTCTGGACTCAAGAAATGCGGGACCTCAAGTCCTGTTATTCTCAATGGTGGCGCACCACACATGACCACACTGGTACAGCTATATGCATGAGCCACCATTCGGGAGAACAGGGCAGGACCATTCATGGATGCTCCAATCCGCAGATGGTAAGTCCATGGTTGGTGAGGGCCAATCGTATTATGCATAGATCACATGGTAACAATGCCAGTTAAATCTATTTAAATTCTAGGCTGTAACACAACAAAATGTGGAAAAGTCAAAAGGGAGTAAATACTTTTGCAAATCACTGTACATATTCACACACTAGGCAAAACAGTAAATTGGAATTATGGTAAGCCTGGAATTTATTCTCTTCACTTTCAATCAACAAAGGCTTGGTTTGCGTGCTTCATTTTGTGACCTTATCAAACACATTGCATTGGTTTTAGTACCTCATGGTCATGCTGAGGCATTCCTCTACTGCAGTAACCTCTCACTACTTTTACAAAAGTCATAATGAATAGACCTCAGAATCAGATGTCAATTAGGCCTAATACAGGTTAACACGTGTTAATTCTTTTTCCTATAACTCTAAGGAAAACTTGGCATTTATTTTGTAGTCTGCTGGTACATGTTTCAATACACTTTGTTACAAAGTCTGGCAAGGTTCCAAGAGAAATGTGGAGAAATATCAATGAATGTAAAAATTCCTTCGGAGGGTGGGGTGGGCTGGATCCAGTTTTCGCCATAGTTATTGCTGATTGACTGAAATCAACAGGACATGTTAAAAAAGCTACTATAGATCCTTGTCCATATCTATTATTTTCCATTTTAGTCATCCTGTATTTGAATCATCTTTATATAACTTAGAAGCTGGGCAAAAGCCTCACATGGATTTACTGTGATGCAGGTCACTTCTTTCAAGACACACTCTTTTACTGACACATCAAAGAAATATGCCACTTTTCTTTTGCAAATCAATGTTTTTAAAGACTCCTGAACATCAAGTTAAAAAAAAAAACTTTAGAAAGTGCACGGCATATAAACCATTTGGTAAGTTATAGTTATTTACCTGGTAGGGAATGTAGGATCATAGACAAAACTAAGCAGTTCTTGGGGGTATCCAATTGAAACCAATCGTTCAACTGTCAGGTCAAACCCAAGGGATTCATACTCTGGGGATTTATACACTGTAACAAGAGAAGAACATTATTTTGAGAAATACAAGGGATAAGCATACTACTGTATATCTAGGTAGAAAATCTACACTAATTATGCTACTTTCATCTGACTTTATGCACAATTCAGTGAACATGAAGCACTGAGTAAAGTATCAGGCTTTGTTAGGTATAGTGATCTTAGGAGTTTCATTATGCCAGGAACAATCTGCCGACTGGCCGTACAGTTCCTATTTCAGCAACAGAATCTATCAAATGAAATATTAGCTAGTGCCTCAAGGGAAGTATTTTCCAAACAGCATTATCACTCTCACCTCATCTCACCTCTACATGCCCATGTTAAAAGAAAATCTGATATTTATTGGTTCTGCCGAAACTCAGAAGACAATTTTGAAGCCTAATCTTAGTTCAAGTATCTAGTCAGGTGGCATCCAACAGGATAACAGATTAAGTTGCCTTTTACTAGACAACCAGCTGTCACATTAGTTTGTGATGTATTAATAAAACTTTGGAAAGGCTATCATCCTACACCAAAAAATTAAATTGTGTCATATTTCAGAGAACTTATACATTGTGAAAAGTAAATATTACCACTACACTAGTTCTCTAAATATTCTCCCTGGAAATTACTGACTTTCCACTTATTTTCATCTGTTAAGGACTGCTGTTCTTTACCATCTTAATATCAGCATTCATTTATCCATTTAAAGCATATGTCTATTGCTTCTCAAGTCACTTTGACTCCCAATGTATAGTGGTGATGTACAAAGGAGCAAAAGACTGAAAACATTAACACAGACTAAAATAACTTCTTAAAAATAACTCTAAAGCTAATTACCTACATTAAGACTGTCCTACTAGCATAACACCTTCTTCTCAAATTTCTTTAGACATTCTTGAGTCCATTACATGAATTGCCAGCCCAATTTTCCTAGAATTTTAAGACAGAGGGCAAACTGAAACATCACACAGTTGGTTCAATGCAGCGAAGGTAGATTTTGACTTACGTTTGGTAACAGCCAGCCTGCTATGCCACATGGCAAACTTTTGACACTAAGAAGACTTATGATTCTGCATAAGTTTCTACCATGCACAGAGAAAAATCCACCATGCAGGTTTGCTACAGTGAACTGTACTGGACATAGGTCCTTCAATATTTCAATCTTATTAAATATATCAATACTATTCATTCCCTTTATCTTGCATATAAATATATATGTAACAATCAACCGTGTATTAGTACTTCAGTCTTAAAAGCTCAGCTCCATGTGTGATCCATTATCATTCCTTGTTCCTTTTAGCAACACAACTGCCTACCCAATAATGCTAATTCTAGATATACCCACATGTGCCTTATCTGAAATTCACAGTATTTTTTTTATAATTGATCTTATTTGACATTATGGAGTTATCCTGTTTAATGTGTTTAATCTCACTGTAAGGATGTGGGCAGATGTCATGTAAACTACACATAGAATCTGAAATGTAAACAACACTACTCCAGAAATTGTTGTTAACTGTCCTAGCATCAGCCTCGACCCATGGCGACCCTGTGGATGAGACATCTCCAAGCCTCCCTATCATGTAGTTTGATATGTAGGGAATTAATAAGTTGACATGTAGGAAATTAATTATGCATTCCTTGTAATGACAGCTTTGGCATGAGATGCTGCTTGCATTGAGGATGCAAACATGGTAATTAGCTGTTAAATGGCACCATGCCTAATAACTTTCAGCTGAGAACATTTTGGCAAAAATACCAATAATCTGATCTTGCTTACAAGCACTGGACCTCCCTAATATCACTCCTCACTAAAGTCAGTCCTCATAGAATAGAGCCACATAGCCATCAAAACTGCATCTTATGGAAACATGTTAGTATTCCAACTGGCCCAATCTAGATCTAAATTAGCTTGGGAGGAATTACAAAAGCCCTCAGTGAAACTCCCCAAGTAAATTCATGTAGGTTCTTGAGAAGCTAGCTCCTCCAGTACATGGAAACTCAGGACTTACAGCACAACATATCATCCTGGCCAAGGCATTTTTTTATGTCTGCAACATACTTAATTAGGACAATTTCCCCCAAAGTCATGGCACCCAGAATGGTTCAGTTGTAATGTATTTGTAAAACTGTATTTACAATCCAAAATACTTACAAATTTTAAAAAAGTAAGTGTAAGTAAAATAAATAATGCAATCTTTTATTTCAATAGGGAAAAAAACAAATTAAAACCTTTATGAATGACAGACAAACCAAGCTGAATATTCAGAAGGAGCAACAAATTCTTAACACCACTTATTACTAATCAAACTGCAATGGATAATTATTTAAAATATCTGAACAAAAAAAATTTTTTGTAGCCAAACACTTGAGAAATTAAAACACAACTGTAAACATATACTACATCCCTAAACAGTACAATACTATAATGGTAGCTTAACCAAGAATGCCTTTCACAACAAAGTCATTGTTTTTCAACTTAGGGCCTCGGCAGACGGCTTATTGAGCCGTCTCCGAGGCCAGGAAGAGGAGGGGCCACCGCACGCGCGGCGGCCCTTCCTCTTCCTGAGGTCGCCCTGAACGCTTCTGGGCCACCGGACGCCCGGCGCGTTCAGGGCGACCTCCTCCCGCAGCGTCCGGATGCGCTGCGGGGGATAAGTCAGAGAAAGGGCGCCCGCCGCTTTTAGGGCGCCCTTTTTCTGACTTATGAAAGGAGTGCCTTTTTGGCGCTCCTTTCAGGGTCGCTCTAGGAGCGCCGCGGTGGGGCTGCCATAGCCCCGCGGCGCTCCGGACCAGGGCGTCCCAAACGCCCTGGTCTGCAGAGGGGGTAAGTTGCCAGAACCTCTGAGCTACATTGGAATCGTCAAAGATTCCAAAATGAGAACATCAGTAATAGCAGGCTAATGTCTATTACTATCAGATGACCGCATCACTATCAACCTTCTCCTGAAATCTGTAGTCAAATTTGGAGGTGCTTGCTGCAGTTCATGTGGTGCAATCACGAAGTCCAATGTACCTGAACAGTTTTCAGTGCAAACTGCAATATAGAAAAGTTCTGGCTCAAAGAAAAAAATGTGGGACTATCACAGTAGAGTCAACATGGCTTATTAAACAGAGTGGATCGGAACTTTGGCATTCCAAGTTCTAGTCCCTTCTCAGTCACAAAACTTTCTGGGTGACCTTTGACTGGACACTCTACAGCAGGGGTAGGCAACCTTTCCCCTTTAAGGGCCGAGGGACTTCAGCTCCCAGAAGCCTCAGCCATGTTGGCCAATAGCTCCTGGGATTCTGGGAGCTGAAGTCCCTCGGCCCTTAAAGGGGAAAGGTTGCCTACCCCTGCTCTACAGTAACCTGACAGGTTACAGGGGTGTCTGGAGGATAAAGTTGAAAGTAGTATGTACACCAACTTGAACTCACAAGAGAAAAGGTGAGACAAAGAAATAATAAATTGAACAAACAGAAATGAAGCTGAAGAGTTTGAAATCTAGAATCCACTATGCAAAAAACTTGCAACGCTATCTTCTTTTGGTAACCTGACTAAAATCCAATGAGTAGCCCTACGTCTATATCTCCAAAATCCCTTGTTATACTTATGAATTTTCAAACAGGTGAGGAAATGCTATAGACCAGGGGTAGGCAACCTAAGGCCTGGGGGCCAGATGCGGCCCCCCCAAGGCCTTTGGACTGGCCCCAGGCCGGTCCTGCCCCCGCCCCCCGCTGCCCCCGCCGCCTGCCATGATGATATTGATTATTGTTGTTATTACTTGCTCTTGGGGTTTTCTTGGTAAAATCTCCACAGGGGGTTTGCCATGGCTTTTCTGGGGCTGAGAGAGTGTGCATGCATATTTTTTAAATTTTTAATTTTTAAAACATTATTTTTATTTTTATTTATTTAATTATTTTGGGTGCTTCGGCCCCCCAATTGTCTGAGGGACAGCAACCTGGCCCCCAGCTCAAAAAGGTTGCCTACCCCTGCTATAGACCATCTCAGCCATACCTGTCTCACAGTGAGAAGGAAGAGAGCTATAGACACTGCCAGATTCTTACACTTATTTCAGATAACTCTTAGAAAGATTTTCCTAGCCATCTGGGACATTCAACTCGTACGCAGGCAAGATTAAAGTTGAGAGGACAGATTATACCAACCATATGGTCAGAACCAGGGGAAATTTTTTAAAGGATTATATCACAAAAAATCAAAGTCCAATGTCATGTAACTGAGTAATAGACGATTAACAATTTTCAAGATCTTGAATGAGTTTATACCTATAGTGAACCTCACATATACATATAATACATATTTATACTGTGAAATTTTATTGTCTTTGTATATTCAAACAAAAATTCAACAAACAGTGATACCTTTATTGGCCAATCAAAATGCACAACATACTGGTTGCAAGCTTTGGCAATAATCTTTGAGAACTCCTGGCAAACAGGAGAAGTCCCAGCAGACTTGAGGAAGGCAAACATTGTCCCCATCTTCAAAAAGGGGGAAAAAGAGGATCCCAACAACCACTGTCCAGTTAGTCTAACAACAATACCAGGAAAGATTCTAGAACAGTTGATTAAACAGAGAGTCTGTGAACATTTAGAAGGGAATGACATAATCACTAAAAGTCAACATGGGTTTCTCAAAAACAAGTCATGCTAGACTAATTTGATCTCTTTTTTTGATAAAATTACCAGCTTGGTAGATGAAGGGAATGCAGTAAACATAGCATATTTTGATTTCAGTAAGGTTTGTGACAAGGTCCCCCATGATATTCTTGCAAACAAGATAATAAAATTGTTGGGATGTGGATGGGATATGCAGTCAAAGTGGAAATGTAGAGATGTGTGAAAAATCTCTTCTGAGAAAAGTGTCTAAGCAAACCAAGAGAGCTCAGCCTGCAGGTGGTTTGAAACCAAAACAATCTAACACTGAACAGAATAACAAGGACGTTGAGCCTGGGAAAACAGGATGCTGGAAGGTAAACAAATGATCTCATCTGGTTTGCATGGGAACCAGGTCACATGGGGAGTGACACATAGCTAGGGACTGGTCTAGAGGCTGGGATAAAGATGATCATCCTATCATTATGTAGGTTGCCACCCAGAAGGTGGAGTTATGGCTTGGGCTGTTAGGTTTAAAATGAGATATAGAGTCAATGTTAAAATGTTGAAATGTAAAAGATGTG
>JAIPUX010001880.1:60089746-60099999 GCA_020142125.1 Phrynosoma platyrhinos | reverse complement strand
ACCACTGTATAGCATAAATCAGAACCATGGAGACTGGACTATAGTGATACAGAGAGATTATAAAGGGTGTGCTCTGGTTACAGTGACATAGTCCATGGTAAGTTTTCTTTTAATTAGACAACTGGGAATGGAGTTGGAATTCACAGACCTCATGTCTCTTTTTGACAACACTCCACACTACAGATGATTCTAGATCAATCAAGATGAGCTACAAGCTCCTGACATTTTCTTGTAAGCTATGCAAGTACTCATTTAGGTAACATGAGCTCCCAAACAAGTACCAGTAATTGATCTATGTTAGGCTGGCAGTGAGCAGTATTTGGGTGCCAAACAGAAGCATATAATAGAAATGCATCCATTACATTAATTGAACGATAGCGAGAACCAGTGTGTATAGTGGCTTAAGTGCTGGAGGAGGGCATTGGAGATCAGGGTTCAAATCCCCACTAAGGCACAGAAACCTACTGGGTGACATTTGGCAAATCATATTCTCTCAGCCTCAAATGCAACCCCCTTCTGAACAAATCTGGCCAAGAAAACCCCATGGTAGGTTCACCAGACATCAAAAATGACTTGAAGACGCACAACAACAACAGACAACTGATGAATCTTTAGTTCTCAAACAGTTCAGTTATTAGGAAAACAATTAACTTTGAGATAAATAATTGTAAATTCCTTTCACACAGATTAAACTACAGTACAGTATTGTATATGTTTTAATATTCAACAGATAGCTAGATGTTGCCATGCATAATCTGTTCTGTAGTGAGCCAAACCAGTGCAGTAATACCTCGAAATGCATACCCCTTAGACAACTGTAAACCAAGTGTAAGAGGATAGGGTTACCAAGAGATGTACTGAGATCATCAGGGAATAATAAAACAAACCTATCCTCAAGTGAAGAGAGGAGGAAGGCGACCTGGCAAAAGCTTTGAAGATGCAAACCAGCTGACAACATTCACAATTTGTCAGTTGCTCTGTATATATCTATAAATATGTATCTATAAATATATATAAAGGTATCCAGCTCAAAATTATTTTCCCTCAGGTAGTGTGGGCTTCCTTATGAGGTGTGCATGTCACAAGAGAAACCAATATGCAGAGGAAACTACACAGTGAAGTGTGAGATACCCATGCACACTAGTGTTACCTTTGCTGCCAGGACAGGTATAGTAGCCATTTGTATAGCCCTTTCTGAAAAGTAAAAATCTGCAGCCGCTCCAGCTAGTGCAATATACTGCTGCCAAAATTACAACTCACATGAAGCAGATGCAGATGCTGAGTGTCACTCCAGTCTTGAAGGAGTTACACTGGACTCCCCTGTCAAAAAGAAAGAATCAAACTGACTTTAAAACTGCAATACTGGGGGGTGTTAATTATAGTGCGTTCACTTGCTGGAGCTTGTGAAAGACTAAAAAAATGGCCAAACTGTCATGGTTTGCACCTATCTATATATAAGTAAAATTATATCCTCAAATGTACAAAATGCTCTCAGATTTCAAAGATATTAAAACTGAAAGTTTGCAAGAGAGCTGGGGATAGACAGAGGTACTGCTATTTACAGGAAATCGTGAGCTACCGCATGCATCAAGGTCATTCAAAGCTTTAAGTCTTTAAAATCTTATTCTATCATTATTATGTAATTGACAATTATGTACATGATCAAATCAGTTACAAGTCAAATTAAATGTAGTTTCTGTGCTCTGGTTTAATTTAAATGTTTAAGTTCTCCCTCTCCCCCATGAAAAGTATTTTAGTGGGCAATGGTAGGAAAGTCAGGAGCACTGTGTAAGTAGCAAATGTGGCAGGGTCCTGGGAGAAAAGTCAGACATATTTACAAAAACGTGATTTCAAATTCTCGAAGTTAAATGCTGTGATTCTGAATAAGTTCAGTGAACATCAAAAGCAATAAAAAGTACACCTAGGCATTATAAAAGAATATTAGCAATGTTCATGGTAATGGCAACTAAAACACAAAAAGGTGGTTAAATAAACAGACAGAGAACATATGTGTTAAGTGAATGTGAAGTTATGATTATGCATACTTTTTTGTTTCTATTAAAAGGAAATCTAGGTACATTAAATGGCATGAAAATGCATTAGAGCAACAATATGACACATACATACATGGGAGTAAGCTCCCAAGTATTAAATATCTGAGTACAAAGACAGGATTGCACTATTAGACTGCAATCCTATGTACATTTGTGTATGTATATGTCTTCAAGTCACCTGTTGATTTATGCTGACCACATGAATTTCACAGGATTTTCTTAGGCAATGATTTTCTTCACAGGTGGTTTTACAAGTTCCTTCCACAGGGGCAAAGTAGATGGGTAGCTTGGAGTGGCCTCTGGATGCTCCAGCTGCAATTCTGCCCCCCTCCCCCACCGATCAGTCCAGTCCCAAATGAACTGTCGGCAAGGAGCAATTTTTCACTGCTCCTTTTGCTTGCGACTTCAGGCTGCCTTAGGCAGCCTCAGAGTGACTTCTGGCCGCATTGGAGACGAGTGACATCTGCATGCCATGCCCCCAAAGAGGCTGGAAGCCGCTCTATTTAGTCCGTCTGTTTCGGGCCTTACTCAGCAGTAATCTCATTCACAGTGGACTGCTAAACAACTCTGTTTTAAATTGCATGTTTTAAATTACTAAAAGTAACCTATAAATTAATTTTAAGACATATTTTAAAATATCTGACATGCCTCATGTTAGAAAATATATATATACTGAAATGTCAAAGGTGTTGCTGGTGTTTCTTTAATTTGAATATTAGGTGCAGTCATTAGGAAGCTGATAGCCTGACTGTATCACAAGCCCAAAACAGATGGGCCAAATAAAACAGCTTCGAGCCACTTTGGGAGTATGTTGTTTAGACAATGCACGTCCCCAAAGCAGCAATGCAGCAAAAGCCAGCCTTTTGAGGAGTGGATTAAATTCATTCCTTCCAGCGGCCCATTCAGGACCACATCAGCAGTCTGCTTTGAGAACTTCTGGCTGCTCCTTTTGGCCTGTGTGCTTCACCCTACAGCAAACAAAATATAGTTGGCCCTCTGTATCCACAGATTTTTTTATCCACGGATTCAACCATCCACAGCTTGAAAATATTTAAAAAAAATAAAGTCCTAAAAGCAAATCTTTGTCATTTTACTATGCCATTATATTCGAGTAGTGGAACACAAAATGGCGGCCGAGTAGTGCGCATGCGCGCACCTCTGGCCAGCCCTCAGAAGATCTGGGGGACGTCGAACCGGCCTCCAGATAAAAAAAATGAGTAGTGTGCATACACGCACGACGCCGAGCACCATTTTATATTCCACTACTCAGCGCATGTGCACGACTCCGGGCGCCATTTTGTGTTCCAAAATGGCGCCCAGAGTCGTGTGCATGCGCCCAGCGTCGTGCACAACTCTGGACGCCATTTTGGAACACAAAATGGTGCCCTGCATCATGCACGCAGCAGCAACACAGTGACGGCCGCGGGCCAGTTGAAAGGCCTCGACAGGCCGGGTTCAGCCCACGGACCGTAGTTTGGAGACCCCTGCTCCAGATAATGTACAAGCAGGGAACAAAGGAAATAGTTCTTCTCTGTGTTTTTATGACATTTTGCTTTGAACACATTGATTACATTTTAAATACCTTTTGATATATCTATGTCTATATTTTAATATCTCTTTAAATTATTTTAAACTAGTGTCATTTAGCACATTGTGAAACAGGGAACTCCAAGCATGTAGTGAGGCAAACAAAACACTGTACTGAAAGGCCCACGTTTAAATGCAGCTTAGCAGTACTCAAAGCATCTTAGAAAATAAAATTCAGTAACTAACAAAATATAGTAACAGCATAGGATAATTCAAAGATATAGAGAGAGTCTGGAAAATCAGTATGCGAAGGAATCTTGTAGTACCTTTGAGATTAATTAAAAGAAACAAGTTGGTAGCATAAATTTTCATAGACTTAAGCAAACTTCCTCAGATGCATGTTTTTTTAAATTATATTTTTTAAATAATAAAATTTTGATAAATTATTTTATCAATTAAAAACATGCACCTGAGGAAGTAGGCTCAAGTGACAGCTCATGATGCTAAATTCTTTCTTTCAGTTAGTGTCCTAGTGCTACAAAATCCCTTGGCATAAGATAATATTTCTGGCTACTAGTTTCCATCAGAAACTGTGTGCCTCTGTATATGTTGCTGGACAGCATTAGTGGAAGGGCACTGCTATATTCATGTCTTGGCTTGTTGGCTTTACAAGAGCATCCAGTTGCTGTGGGAAGAGAATGCTGGACTAAGCAGGCCTTTGATCTAATCAAGTATGGCTCTTCTTATATTCTTAGCCATCGTTGCTGATGTCATTAGCTTAATATAGGTAATTTATTTTATTTAAAATAGATTCTCTTGGTAACAATTATATTGTGCATGTATAAAATTCAAGAATTAAGCAACAATGAACTGAAGTATAGGTATGAGTTCACTGTAACTTGACAGGTGATGTGAAGACACATAGACAAACTGAAATTTATATATATGGGAAACAGCTATAAGATGTTTGCAATATATTTGATTATACTTGAAAAGTTAGGCCCTTGCACAAGATATGGAAAAGAGTTCCTGCTTGATCTACAAGATGCTAGTCTCAGATGTCTGGCCTTTTCTTTTTTAAAAAATCATAATCATCATCATCGTTGTCGTCGTATGCCGCTTAAATACTTGGTAATATTCAAACCAAAACTGAAGACAAAGAAAAAAAGAATATTGCTGTATAAAAAAGTCCTTCCTCTACCACCCTTCCAATTTTTCTCTACCTGTGTTTTTTTGCAGCTACAACTCTAAATGCCATAGAGTGGGCCCTTTTTATCCGCTGGGGTTTGGTAACAAAATCCGTGGATGCTCAAGTCCCATTAAATATAATGGCATAACAAAATGGTGTCCCTTATATAAAATGGAAAATCAAGATTTGATATTTGGAATTTATACTGTTTTTGAACATTTTCAAGCCATGGATGCTTCAATCCATGAATAAAAAAATCCGTGGGTAAGGAGGGCCGACTGTATTAGCAGGTATGCACTTACACTGGCATATCCCTGCAACTAAAGATAATGTATAAATTCAGATCATGAGAAAAAGTATGCATTTTGATAAAACCAACAGACAATTTTCAGTTTTGCAATACAACCCATGCTCCATAGCAGGGGTCGGCAACCTCCGGTCCATGGAGGCCTTGGGACCTTTAAATTTTTTAAATTTAGCAGCTACTATCTGAGAGCCATAAAATTCATGTGAATGCTCCTATTTGCTACCATGACGCAAACTTTTCAGTGGTTCATTGAATATCCTTTAGGAAGAAGAAGTAGCAGACACTCCCATTGCACTAACTAATGGATAAAAATATGACTTCCTATGGAGGGATGTAGTTAGATATAATGTTCTCATTTTTAAGCATTTTTATTTTTATATTTTAGTGGTTGTAAGGCATCTTGATGTTTGTTTAGATCTTTGTTTAGAAAATGGTTTCTAAGAAATGTAAATAACAACTCCAGTTACATCTCTGCATGGCAGGGGGTTGGACTGGATTGCCCTTGTGGTCTCTTCCAACTCTATGATTCTATGATTCTACTTTTATTGGGTCCCACTACTACAAGCCAGATTAATGAAAGAAAATCCTATTGCTTGTTGTGTTAGACTTGCTTTCTTCAGAGGCTTCAATCCTGATCCATGTCTAAGCAAGCCATGAATCACAGGTTAGCAGTCTGTCATTAATTATTCATTGGAAGACAACAGAGACACACACGTGCTTCACCCTGTCCAATAACAAATGTCAACACACTGAAAGCTTTACAGTACAAAACTCCTTGGGCACTATCAAAAAATCAAAAGCAATTGTTAAGCATGATTTGAGCAACAAGGCAACTGCCACAAATAGTCTAGCACAGTCCTGCACAACTTGGCAATAGGAAGGGGCCAAAATTAAAACAGGCTAAACTTCTTCAGGCCACAGATAGGTTTTAATTAAATATTAAATAATTCTATTATTATTTATATTAAATATATTAAATATTCATATTAATTCCATCATCTTCCTCCTCTGTCTGACCCTTTCTTCAGGAGAAGGCCGGACAATGGAGGAGTCTCGCAGGGTAAGCGTTTGCCCATTCTCCTTCTCCTCCACCACCTGGCCTTCTCCTCAGGAGAAAACTGAGCAGTGGAAGAGCATTGTGAGTGTTCATCCATCCTCATCTTCATCCTCCCCTGGCCTTTTCCTCAGGAGAAAGCCAAACAACGGAGGAACCTTATAGGACACCTATTTGCCCATCCTCCTCCACTGTCCAGCCTCCTCCTCAGGAGAAAGCTGGGTGGTGGAGGAGCTTAAGAGGGGAGCATTTGCCCGTCCTCCTCCTCCACCGTCTGCCTTCTCCTTAGGACAAAGCTGAACAGTGGAGGAGTGTCGCGAGTGTTCATCAACTTCATCCTCTACCTGGCCTTCTCCTCAGTAGAAAGCCAAACAGTGGAGGAACTGTCCTCCTCCTACTCTGCTGCCTGGCCTCCTCCTGAGAAAGTCGGGTGGTGGAGGAGCCTTGCTCAGCAAGCATTTGCCCATCCTCCTCCTCCGTTACCTTGTCTTCTCCTCAGAAGAAAGCTGAGCAGTAGAGGAGCCTTGCAGGATGAATGTTTGCCCTTCCTCCTTCTTCACATGGCCCTCTGCTCAGGAGAAAGCTGAGCAGCAGAGGAACCTTGAAGTCATTCCACATCCTTGCGGGCCACCAGAAATTCTTTGGCAGGCTGCATGCGGCCCCCAGGCTGTATGCTGTATAGGCCTGGTCTAGCTCTTTTTAAAGCAGAAATGTAACTCTCTCTCTCTCTCTCACACACACACACACACACCTATAACTAAAATAAATTAATTTCTAGACATAACAGCAAAAAATAATCACAATGCTAAAGAGTAGAGCCATCTGTTTGTACATCCCCCCAAAAAAAAAAAAAAAGCACACATGGTTTTAGACATGTAATTCCAGGAGAAAACGACAACCCATTTTTTGCCATCTTGAATTCATTTACAATAGTGTTAGAGAAAAGAGAGCTGTAATTCTCCTTTAACCTAACTGAGAGACAAAGAGCCAGCCATGAAACAAGCATTTTTTGCTCCCTCACCCTTCTTCACTCACAGAAGTAAATTGCTGCTTCCTTTTAGCACAGAAAAGGGAATTCTCAGCATGAACATTGTGAATGCCACTCACTCTTTTCACTTAAGCAAAATCTGGCAGGAATCTTCAGTGGTAGTTTCCATTCCCAGTTAAATGATAAGGCTTCGCTTAGCATTATGTTTAAGACTGGAATCAACATTTCCCTCAATTACTATTAAGTCAGGTGCAGAGAATTACACTCTAGAGGGGGAGGAAAAGTGAGTGACGGAAGATACCTTAATGTAGCTTGCTTCTGAATGTTTAATGTAAGTAAGACATTATTTGCTCAGCACAGACATCCAGAACCAATAAAATGTAACATTTCCATTACTAGCATGCACTCAGTATTATATCACACTGTTTTTCTAATATATTTGATAGCAGCTACAGAAAATAACTGTAATCCTGAAACAGATTAAAATACATTTTATTTGATACATCTGACACTGCATTGACATGATATGCTCTATCCGTTTCTCTGACACTTCTATATTTAGATACCTGTCTCCTGCTTGATTTGATTTGATCCTAAACTTAGGCAGATTGTTTTCCACAGCATAACTTCTTCAGAGTTTGACTCCCATTTCACCTTTTCCCGACAGTTACTATGCTAGTCATAAGAAATGAACTACTGCCTATTCATTACATGTTGGGCCTTCTTTTTTCTTTTTAGTCTTAAAAAGATATACTGGGTTGGATGCAAAAACAGGGCTAATACTAGAACAGTTTTTATTTAAAAGAGACATACTGGTTTTTCTATCAAGCCATTTGGTCATGGATTTTAGTTCTGTCACACAGATATGTTAACTTTTTCCCCCCACATAATCAGCTCAAATTAAGGTTCAGACCACATAACTCAATATCACACAGACACATGCACACACATTCATTTGCAATACTACCATTGTGATGAGTTTTGCAAGAGTAAACCTAAAACTGAGAAAGTATAGGCCTCCTCCTTTCCTTCACTCATCACTGTTGTTACATTTATTTATTTCCATATTGCCTTTTCCCCAGTTCGGGGCTCGAAGCAGCTTACAAAAAAATTCAAAAACACATAGTTCAAAATATACAAAATACAAAAGTTAAAAAGAGATTAAGGCCCTCTAACGCACGCAGCGGCCCCAATCCACCCTTCTGCCGACCCTGGAAGGAACGCTAAAATGCTGCTCCTTCCAGAGCGGTAAAAAGGGGCGCCCGAAGAGATGCCACAAGTCTCTTCTGATGCAGCGTGCCTGGATGCTCTGCTGACGTCCTCGGGAAAGCGTTGGGGCGCCCGGCGTGTGGCTGCCCCTCCCCTTCCCTGCCTCCAAGACGGAGGTGCTCCACCACCAATGCAAAACCATTCTGTTTCTCAGTATTGTGTCCTGACAGTAGCTTCTTGTCCAAAGTATTGATTATGCATCAGGACAATCAGATGATGTGGCATTGCCATTTCTTATCTTTCCCCCAAGGTGCTTAATACAGAATACATGCCTCTCCTCCATGGTACTTTATCTTCACAACAAGCCTGTGAGTAAAGTCAAGCTGACAGAGAATAACCAGTTTAAGATTATCCAGGGACTTTTATGGCTCACTGATGATCGAAACCTGGAAATACCAAGACCCAGTACAACCACACCACATTAGCTCTCTATTTCTCTCTTCAGCCAAGGAACTCAGGTTAAACCATAAAAGACTGTGTGGTTTTTTTATTTTTTATTGTCACAATAACTATGAAGTGAGGAACTCAAAGTCACAACTGAGCTTCACATCTGATGAAATATTTAAGACAGTGAATACTCAAAGACTATCCAACATATTCTAATATACCATGAACACATCAAATCTTGCCTGATTTTGGAGGTTAAATATGCTCCAGCTCAGTTAATATTTAGATGATAAAATATCAGAGTGCAAAATAGGGGTAGGAAATAATCCTGGATTAAATCTTGGAAAGATGCTGTTGCTAGTCAGAATTAATGATCTAGATCAGAGGTGGGCAACTATGGAAGGACAGGAGAGTGCTTTAGGCCCCTAGGAGACTTTGGAAGGCTCCACTCCCGCTACACCCATTCCTGCAAAATAAATATATAAATTTGATTTGTTGCCTCCAAATGCCCTCTAGGAGACAAGGGAACATTTTCACCGTGTTTTTGGGCCTTCCTGGGCCATTGAAACCCAGAAGAACCCTTTTTTTTTTTTTAAATCAATAGGAAGAAAGAAGCCATTTCCTGTTCACCTCTTTTAACAAAGGCCTCTCTTGGGCTTAAATTGGCACAGGATATACCCAAATCTTGGTGGGGCATAAAACAATTATTTAATTTCTTGGGACACCAGCGGGCCTCCAGACAGGGTAGAAATGCACTCCACATCACTTAATAAAAAAAGGAGGGAGGGAGGGAGGGAGGGAGGGAGGAATGGATAGATAGATAGATAGATAGATAGATAGATAGATAGATAGATAGATAGATAGATAAATTATTTGACCCCCTAGGGACCCCTGGGTTGTACATGTGGGCCCACAGTCCAATAAGTAAAAGGCACCTTCCAATGTTCCTATGTTCAATAGCCTACAACACTATATTTGAATTTAATAGATCTACAGCCTGATTCTCTGAAAGTTTATTCAAAAGTAAGTCTTAATGTGGCACTCAGACATACACAGGATGGCAGTCACAAGATATAAAATTTAGTATATTGTCCAGCCTACATGTTTCTGAGTGCATGAGCCCAGCCACATGTAATATATATGTAAATCCTACAAAGGCTGGGGTTTACTGTGATGAAAATGCCTTTTCCAGATCTGTACTCTGGCATTATTAGAATGTAAATGTTAGAAAACTGAAGTAACAAAGTAACCTCATAATTCCAATGATGCAAATTCACATAAGATAATTTGAAACATTAAGACATCTGTAAAATAATCAGACATTGATTCAGAAAAAGTTAGTAATCTTAATTTTTGATACACCAACACATTACATTACATTACATTAGATGAGAAGCTCATTAGTGACAGTGAGTTCCTCACTCCATAGTTTGTTGATACAAACTCTGAATAAATTACCGTATTTTCTGGCGTATAAG
>JAIPUX010001880.1:60079603-60089646 GCA_020142125.1 Phrynosoma platyrhinos | reverse complement strand
CGTCTTATATGCCGGAGCGTCTTATATGCCGAAAAATACGGTAATCAGAATTTACCAAAATTCACAAATAAGAACATGTGAGGAAATGAAACAGACAGGCACTGGTATGTGTGTGCGTGTTTGTTTACATGAAAACAAGCAGCAGGAAGCAGCAAATTCAGCAGGAGGAATGGCAGAACAGCCTATTTTAAACTCCTCCCCACTTTTCTTAAGTATTGGAAAAATAAAAAAGAAAAGAAAATACCAGAGGAAAAATAGTTAAACTATAACATGAATTGCTCAGACGCTTTTCATTTTTATACAACATTTTGTCCCTCTGTATTCCTGCAGCCTTATATATTCTTAACCTTTTGGGGCACTGATATGGTAGATTTGGTTTTGAAACAAAATTTCAATTTCTTAAATCATTTATTTGGCTTTATAAATATGTGAACAGTGTCCTCATCAACAATAAAGACAATAGGTTAGCTGCTATCAGAACAGACTATGAAACCGGAACAGAGCATTTTTCAAATAAATGTTCCTTAACATACTTTGAACAACTGCACAATTATCTTTTATACAATAGCAGCACGGAGTTACAAAACAGAAGACTCCACAAACAGAAGCATTCTTCAATCTTTTTGAATGTCTTCTCAAACTTAACTGAAATTCTACCATATAGTAGAAATAAAAATTAAGCATTTCTAAAAATAACCTCTTGCTACCCAGTAAAAATGAAAAATAACAAAGGAAAGATAGGGGATATTACAAGAACAGTTATGTAATACAGTTCATGCAACTTAAGATACAATTGTGTGTATCTAGCCACAGAACTGACCTGAGTTCACTTTTCCCCCCAATGCTTTCAGAAGCTGCTGCTTAATTCACCTGCAAGATGGGCAGGTGACTATAATTATTGTTAACTTAATGTAATCTCTTTAAACATCACCATGTATCAAACATTTAATATCACCAAACAGCAAAATATAAGGGATTGTGCCTAAGCTTCTTTAGCTTCCACATCTTTCATTTCAAATCCAGGCTTCTTTAATCTTTCATTTTACTTTCAACAGACCAGTTAAGAGAACCAGCATGGTGTAGTGTTTTAGGTGTTGGACTAGAACTCTGGAACTGCTCAGCTATGGACACTCACTGGCTGACCTTGGGTAAGTCACATTCTCTCAGCCTCAGGAGAAGGCAAGCCCCCTCTGAACAAATCTTCCTAAGAAAAATCCATGAAAGGATTGTCATAAATCAGCAAGGATGTGAAGGCACACAACAAGACTGGAACAACTTAGGCAGTACTGTCATGTATAAAGAGAGCTAAGTATACCTTAGTTCTCCATGAACAAAAGCTAAATACTCTGACCTGGATAAATTATACAACTTAAAAATATTGACATACATGTACAATATTTTAGCATGACAGTGGTGCCAATACAGAAATGTATTGCTGAATGAGAGGTCTAACAGCAACTTTAGGACAATTAGTTGTCAACCCTATGGCACTGGATGACGTCAATTTTATTTCATTTTCCATTTCTAGTATAAGCTCCTGGGAAAATGTATTTTCATAGTAAATGGCTGTCCATTTTAGTGATGTATCATAATAAAGTGGAGCAGAAGTGGTAATAGTAGACAAAGCTATTCATACATGGAAAGTACGAGCAGAGCAAGCTGATGCAAGACAAATCACATTAGCTAGTGGACTGCTTTTCTACACCAGCCACAAAATAAATCATTAAAATTAGATAATTCAACTGACACACAGAAAAGATGGGGGCAGGTGCCAATGTTGAACAAAGACAAAAGTAGCTCAAAAAGAAACAGACAGCAATTAACATGTTTTGCAAAACTGACCACCAGACAATAAAAACAGCAGACAACAACAATTCCAGTAATATCATCAAATGAAAAAGAGGGACTGAGCTTATAGGCATTAAACAGAGGAAAATGTGTATCTTTACAATTTAATCTACAAAGAACATGAAAATCAAAAGCCTCACCTAATCTGCAAATCTAAGGGTTGGGAAAGGATTACGGTTAAGGTTAGTTGATATAGTGATAAGGTGAGAAGTTGGGATAAAGGTATGATATATTTTATATATATATATATATATACACACACACACACACACACACACACATATACACACAATTAAAATGAGCAGAAATTTATCAAAACAAATGAATTGTAAGATAAAAATTATAAGAGCAAATCAGATCCTGGTAGGTTGCATAACTCTCCCCTTCTATAGGATTACATTACTTTTTCCTGAGAAAAGTACTTGTTATTTTGAGTGATATCAGTCTATATATTCCTCTCTCTTAGCAGTGAAGCTCAACTGTGAAAATATATATATATTCATACACACTCACCGGCTAAAGTATAATCCATATCAAATCCAAAGCATTTTATTTTTTCCATCGCTAGACTTCTGTTCACAAAAACCCTGTAGAAACAAAGTAAGAAATCCAATTGTAAGCATTTTTACATGGAAAAATAATTCCTCAAGCACGCTAATGTGTCAAAAATTGCTAAAATTGATGTCAAAAGACAAAATCATGGAGACCTGTGCTTTTGCTTTAATCTTATGCACATTTGCTTCAGAACAAAATGCCACTGAACTCAATAATCACTCTACATCAGGTCCCATTCTTGATGTTGTATGCATAATGATTCCAAACACGGCTGGATGTATCCGCAGTTATTTTCTTTCCCAATTCTCTAACAAGCTAGATTTTTCATATGTACATTATATGTATAAATAAAAAAATTAACCAAATCTGTAATCAACCATGTTGACCAGAAATTGTTTTATGTATGGAGCACTATCAATATACATCATACTGCACATAAACAATAAAAACAGGTATCCATGACTTTTGATAGACAGTTTACTATCAAACCCAAGTAAATTATGAAATTCTTTAGAATTAAAATTACTCACACAAATCAAATGTGTATTATTAATGCATCATTGAAGAACCCATGATGCAAAATTCTTAAGCAACTTATTGCAACAACCAAACTAATAGAGATGAATTAAATTTGTCACCCCATCTAATTTTTTGCTCAAAATAGTTTCTCATCAAAGTCACTGTGCCACATTTGTGTGCTTAATATAGTCTAGTGCAAATTAAAGAGAAAAAAATTGCCAGATAATATCATGCCTTCTCATTCTGAATTCAAATCAAAGTTATCCTAGTTCTGAAGGCAGATTGTGTTTTTTTCCCTTGACCATGCTAAAGCTTGGAAGTTCTGTACTTGAAATATTATAAATATTTTTTCTCTTACGTCTTCTCATCTTTGCATTACAATCTTATCTTGTTTACATCTAATCCTCTTTCACAATCCACTTTCTTCAGCCTAGCTTCACATCTGTTTATTTATCCCTTGATTTGACTGATTCTAAGAATTGCTGGACGCTTTGGTAACTCACCTCCATCTAATTTTTTAGTTTTGAAGCAAGGTTTGCTCTGGCTCACCTCCTGGCCCCATCTCCTAATGATGTCTAGATTAGACAAGCATTTTCTGATTAAAATCAAATACCACCCAGTTTTGCTGACATGTTTGTTTTTGAACTCATGTTCTAACTTTTACAATGCTTCACAAAAATTTGATGTGGAACAATTTATAAAGCCTACAATCAATAAAAATGCACAGTTCAAAAATTCAAATAAATAAATACATTCAGAATGAGTCAAGACCTGTAGCACAGCAGGAAGCAGGAAAGAAATTTGATCCTAAATTCAATTATCACCCTAAACAATAAAGAGAAACTTTCAAAGTAAAGTGCGTTTAAACATGAATATGTTTCCATTAAGTACTTCTGAATATGGAATTCAACAACAGACCAAGAGTCAGTAGTCAGGCTATCATTCTGCTGTACTCTTATGTTGGAACACACATTCTTGCAGTGCCCATTCCAGAACTGAAAGGTATGAGCTTCAGAACAACAGCAAATTGAGAGATAACAAGCAGAAGAAGCTTGTCCTTCCTGCTTGTGCTCAGTTAATTTAGCTGCTAATTTGATACAGCAATGCTAACATTTCTGGTTCTTTTCAGAAATCTATAACTATATACAATGAACCACTTATTTTAAAAGGTATTACATTTTCAGAAACAATTTGCCCAGCTACTGTTATAGATGTTAAGAACACACAGGAATCGTGTTCAAAAAATATTCTTTGAAATACTGGTTGAACTGAAGTCTATTCACTATAAACATCAGCAGTTGCAATTAATATCCTGTCATAAGGGGAAATGGATTAAATACAAAAACACAATCATTTTTAAATATACATCCTTTAAAAGACATTTTATATCTTAACATATTATTTGGATGCCCTATTCAGACTGAATATAATATGGATAATCTGATATGGATGATTAATCATTTTTACAGGACAGTGAGACAGAATGTAGATTACAAAAACAAGCAAACAAATACAAACAAAACAAAACAAAACTCAGCAACTATCAATTGTTTCTGTCCTCAGAGATTTTCTTCCCCAAACTAAGTACTGAATGGACAGCTAGTTCCACTACATCTCAATTTATAAATATGAACATTTGAACAGTTAGTTGTTAACATCCAAGGTCAAACTATCATATTTCAGTACTAACAGCCTTACCTCATCTCACTTGGATGCTCTTCTTGTGAAATTTGCAGCCATCCAATCCAGCAACTTGCCTGATTGCATTACCTAATTTCTTGATGGCTGCCTACCCTCATATATGTGCAATTTTACTTCTGACTGACTTCACTTTACAAGATCACTATGACTGAAAGAAAAATGTAGATGCTGCACATTTCCTTAGCCAGTGCTAGAACTGGATATCACTGTTCTACAGAAGACTATTTGGAATCGAGTTTCTCTGGCTATACAAGCTTGTTTCACCCTTAACTTTCCATGTTGCTCTAGAAGTCACAGTTTCCTGGCAAGCTGCCTGCTTTTGCAGTAGAGCATGTAGAGTACAAAGGAGGGGGGAGACAGAGACAGAAGGGGAATTAAAGATGACATTCTTAAAAGTTACGTAATGACCAAGTTCATAATATATTAGAGGAAGACCAAATAGAAAAAAACATTCTTGCAAATATCACATGATTCACTGAAAGCACACTCTGGAAATAAACAGGGCTCTACTGACTATCATCCTGGTTTAAATTTTTTATTAAAAATAAGTAAAAATTAATTCTCTTCACACAGAACCTTTGTGGTCTAATGACTTTCAGTTTGCAGCAAAAAGCAACATAAGATAATGGCTTGTCCATGCTTGGGGATTCGTCCAGATTATACATACCTTATTTTCTGGAGTATAAGACTACTTTTTAACCTGCAAAATCTGGGGTTAAAGTGGGGGGTCGTCTTATACGCCGGGTATAAGGAGGTTCATGATAGGTTTGCCTTAGTGTCATCATCGGTTGGAAATGACTTGAAGGTGCACAGCAACAACAACAACAGTTTTGGAAGTCATACTCTTTCCAAATTCTATATTTTAACTGGAAAAGTGGGGGGTCGTCGTATACGCCCAGTCATCTTATACGCCGGAAAATGCGGTATATATTAGTTCATATATTGAAAGAAAATGTGACCCAAGGATGGCCTACAGATGGCCCAAGGATCTTTGTTCAGTCTAGGGGCTATGGAATATTGAGCATTTCTGCTGAAAGAAAGGGAATGGGGAGGAAATGGCCTGCAGCTTATAGTTTCTTCGTTGCAGATCAGGTCAGGGGATGCACATCTCTACTAGAAGAAAGGGAGTGGAAGAATAGCATTTTTCTTCCCCATTTCTCCAGGAGCTTTTCCCCACTTGCACCAATTCCAAAGAAAGGCCTCTAGCGTTACATAAAACAAGAAGAAAAGAAGAGGGGGAAGGAGGATGAGAAGTGTCCCTTGTGCTTTCTTCTTTCCTGAAACATAATTCCTGCCCTATGCTCCATGTCACATTAGAAGTAGTAACATATGCAGGTATATATCTTTTTTCATTGTTGCAAAGGGAGGAATTCTCTACTTTCCTTGTGCAGTGATGACCCCAACTGCCCCAAAACTTACTGGGTTCCCAAGATAGCCCCTCAACACAGCCATTTAGTGGGAGGGCAGCAGCACAGTCATGTCCCTAAGTCATCCTCCAAAGGAAATCAACAAAATCTAGAAGAATGCCCTTCTTGTTGTACATCCAGCTATAGGAACAATCTCCATTGGTCACTAAATGAGCATCTCAGCCTCCCATCCAGAAACCATATGAGTTCTATAGACAAGGAGAGAGGAAACAGAACATAGTTCCACCTGGGCAGAACTTTATGCTCCACCTCTTCATGCAGAATCTTGACCAGTATGTAATGTGTCCTCATTTCTTCGTTCTAATATCAAATTTGATGGTCTCACATTCATTAATTGGAAAGGAAAACCAGGTTACTCCTACTTAGAAAAGTATTGGTTTCTATATACTCAAGGGACTCCCAAGGAAAGCAGAAAATATTTCTATTATTGTTGTTTTTTTAAATCCACCATATCCTTTATCACCCAGAGAGCACAGAAAGTTGAGAACAGTGATGGGGAACAGACAAAGATTGACCTAACAAAGAGCTTATGGTGTCTTGGAGAGGAGATTAATAATGGATTGTATCACTACACTGCCCCCAGCCAAAGTCCAAGGTACTATAAGCCAGGAATGGGCAAATGCAGTCCTGGAGCTGCATGTAGGCCCCTATGGATGTTTCTGTGGCCCTCAATGCCTCTAGGTCTCTAGATTGCCCTTTTTCTAGCCAAAACATGTGAGGGTGAATTGCTTCTCCCAAAGGCTTCATAGGGCCTTTACAGATTGCCAGAAATAATGCAGCTAGAGGCCACTTTAACTGTCCTGGCTCAGTGCTAAGGAATAATGGGAACTGTAGTTTATTGTGGCACCAGAGCTCTCTGACAGAGAAGGCTCAATATCCCAGAAAAAAAATGACAATTCCCATGATTCCCTAGGACTGAGCCAGGACAGTTAAAGTGACCTCAAGCTGCATTATTTTTGGCAGTCTGTAAAGGCCTGAGCAGTTATTTACTTTTAAATATATTGAAGGTTTACCATTGTCTTCCCCTGAGACTGAGAGCATGCCACTTGCCCAAGATCACCCAGTGGGTTTAATGGCCGAGCAGGGAATCAAACCCTGGTCTCCAGAGTCATAGTCCAACACTCAAACCACTACACTATGCTGGATCTAAAACTAAGATGCACATGTAAAATTAAACAAATAGGATAGGCAAGTCTTGCATAAATAAACAAAAATATTTTGAAGTCTCTAGAAACTATTTAAAGTCTTCTTCCAAAACACATCCTGTGATAACTTCATTTTTTTCCATCGTCTGCTTATCTCATGTTTTCCATTTTGGTGGCCAGATTTATCAGTCTATACTTTTTTTAACATGATAATAGGAGTGACTTGAAGGCGCGCAACAGCAACAGCAACAGCAGCAGCAGCAACAGCAACAGCAACAACAACAACAGGAGCTGCTGAGATAGATTTATCTACTCTCCTCTTTGCTCTCTCTATTTTGTTATTCATGCAAACTTGAATTAGTAAGGGATTCTAGACATAGCTGCTGTTGACCTCGCCTACTGAAGGCAAACACACCCACAGTAAGCTTGGCTACAACAGAATTCTGTTCTTTCCAAGCTCAAGCTTTATTGCAGGGGTAGGCAACCTTCTTGAGCCGGGGGCTGGTCCCCCAAAGTCGTCCCTTCCAGCGGGCCGGGGGGGAATGGCGCCGCACACGCGGGACCCCCGTCGCCACCTCTGTGACGCGTTTGCGCATGCGCAGGAGTACTGCGCATGCACAAATGAGTCACGGCCGCCATTTTGGAAAACAAAATGGCGGTTGCGACGCATGCGGCCGCGCGGTGACTAAAACATGCAGTGATGGTGGCAGGCGGTAGCTGCTGCTGCAGGGGTCGGCGGGGGGCAGTAAGCAGTGGTCCACGGGCCAGAAGCAGCCCACAGACCGTGGGTTGCCGACCCCTGCTTTATTGTATCGTCTACTGAACCCTATGCTGGGAGAAAACAGGAATATAAATAAAAGAAATACTGCAGACACCTTGCTGCCACCCAACACCAAAGTCTGTATTTCTTCAGCCCTTCTTTACTAGTCCCCAATATGAATGCTGCTTTAATCCAGCTAAACAAAAAACAAGGAGGAAAAGTGGGTATGGACGGGCTTAAAAAGACTGTGTAGAAGGGGCTTTCTTTGTCAGAGACTTCATTAACAGTGGTATGCTTGTACTAGGAATGTGATCAGACACAATGTATAGTTCATTATAAGGTAATTTTTTCTAAAACAAACTCAGGTAAAAATTTTGTACAGCAATTTTCAAGCTTAGGAATAGGATTCCCAGTGGACTCTTCTAACAAAAATGAATCACTTTTTAATGGGAATGTATGAACACCTCTTGAAAGAACTAATAACAGATCATACTCTTTCCTGAAATCATTTCCCATTTAAACTTGAATTTTAAGAACTTCATCTCTCAACTCTAGTTTCATTTTTTCCTCTTCCACCTGCAGTCAGGATACCACAAAGTGTATCGAAATGATTTTAAGAGTCTCACTGACAAACATACAACTATTTTGGTAATACTATACAATGACAGCATTCAAATAAGCAAGTTTAGATAATAACCCAACATATGAATAGACCTCCTGCTTTTGTGTGAATATTTTCACTCGTATCTGAACTGAGCAATCAAATCAACTAGTCAACCCATATATTCAATCTTGTGTATCACTAAAAAGTTTGATTTAATTTTGAAATTACTTTTACATGTTCTAGAGAGATTTCTGGAAGATGAATGCCTGCCTTTGCTACTTTTTTAATGCCCTAATAAACAGTCCATCTACGCTAACTATTTTGTAATGTTTGGGTCATTAATATAGGAATTAATTTCTTTATTTCTAATAGGACAACATGACTCTATGGCTATCAGCCTAATGAAAGTGTATGACTAGATGCTCAGGATGTGATGAATCCTTCTTGGCAAGAGAGTACTGTAGTGCTCACTCCTTAAAAACTGTGGCCTCTTCTAAAGAAAACCTTTTTGTGCCCCATGATCCTTGACAATTACCAGCCAGTTGCAAACACACTCTTTAGCAGAAAGGTCCTTGTGAGAATTCGGACTGCGCAACTGCTAGAACGTTTGGATGGTACCAATTATCTGGAGCCATTCCAGTCTGGGTACAGACCTGGTTTTGGGACTGAATTGGCTTTGGTTGCCCTGATGGATTACCATTATTGAAAAAGAAAGGGAAACAGGCACTGCAACCTTGTTGCTCCTGTTCTTTCAGTGGTTAACTGGGAAGGACATTTGGAGGCTTTATTGTTCCACTCCTATCTACAGCATAGATTTCCAGAAAGCAGCATTGGGAAATTAGAATCATAGGATCATAGAGTTGGAATAGACCACAAAGGCCATCCAGTCCAACCCCCCTGCCATGCAGGAATTCAAAATCAAAGCATCCCCAAAAGATGGCCATCCAGCCTCTATTTAACGACCTCCAAGGAAGGAGACTCCACCACACTCCAAGGGAGTGTGTTCCACTGTCGAACAGCTCTCGCTGTCAGAAAGTTCCTCCTAATGTTGAGGCGGAATCTCCTCTCCTGCAGCTTGTATCCGTTGTTCCGGATTCTGTTCTCTGAAGCAGCAGAAAACAAGCTAGCTCCCTTCTTAATATGTCATCCTTTCAAATATTTAAACAGGACTATCATATCACCTCTTAACCGTCTTTTCTCCAGGCTAAGCATAACCAGTTCCCTAAGTCGTTCCTCACAGGGCATGGTTTCCAGATCCTTCACCATTTTACTCACCCTCCTCTGGGCACACTCGTTTTTCAACATCCTTTTTGAATTCTGGTGCCCAGAAATGGACACAGTATTCCAGGTGGGGCTTGACCAACACAGTGGCACTATTATGCATAGTGCCTGGATTCATCTTTACAGTTGTCATATCAAGTGGATGTGATAGCCAAGAGTGCTTGGTACCAACTTCAGTTGATACGCTAACTGCGTCCCTACCT
>JAIPUX010001880.1:60036098-60063434 GCA_020142125.1 Phrynosoma platyrhinos | reverse complement strand
TCTTATATGCCGGAGCGTCTTATATGCCGAAAAATACGGTATATGATTAAATGTGCTAATGGCTGAATATGCTGCATTAAAGCTGTGAAAAGGAGTCAAGAGCCCTGAAGAAACCAAGACTGCATTGTTTCTTTATTTTTTCCCATTATTCTGTTTGCTTTAAATATTCCAAACTTTGTTTCAAATGATGCCAAACATGGAAGCTAAAAATAAGCTGGACTGGACTATGGCATACTTTCGTAACTCAGTAGAAGAAGAATGTAACAGTATAGGCAGCTAGCCAGTTAAAATTATAAACTATGAGCAACTGAAATGTATGGCCCCTTTCTTAAATTACAAAAAACTATTTTAAAGACCCAAGCACCTCTAAATAGCTTCAGATAAATATGGAAACCTGTAAACATGGTAGACACTTTAGAAACAGCCTTCTGTGATTTATTTTTATTACAGTTCTTCAGTGCCATATCTAAGTAATTGACTGTTTCTGCTCCAAAGACTATTTCATGTAATTTCTACCGTATTATGTAAGGTTGGGTGCAAAGCTTCTGCCCCAATTAAGATGACACATATGACTGTGTATCAATGTTCTTCCATGTATTATCCCACCCTTTCTCCACCTAATGGGAATCAAGGCGGCTAAAAACATATTTAAAAGGATACAAATTAAAATCAATACAACAGTATTAATAAAAGTATAAATATAAGATTTAAAAAATAAATCATTTATAAAGTTAAAACATTAAACATTCAAAATATTTAAATTGATTGAAAGACTATACACAAACTGCTCAGGATTAAACAACCAACCCTAGTCAGTTTGTAAAAGCCCAACAGCACACAAATGTTTTGACTGCTGATGGAAGGAAAGCATGGATGAGGCCATCCTGACCCTGTGAATGGTGGGATCCGGTGTCACCAGTAGGCTGATGACACATAGCTCTTTTACTTCTTTTCACCTAATTACAAGGAAGCCAAAAGTCTGGCGGGAGCCACTGAGAAAGCTGTCTCCCTTGTTCACACCAAACAAGCCTGAGAAGGTGGTGAGGCAGAGAGAAGGGCCTCTCCATGCAATCTTAGAGATCAAACCAGGGCTAATACGGAGAGATACAGTCCTTCAAATAACCTGGATTCAAGACTGAGTTTCATAGGTCAAAACAAGCACTCTCAAGTGAGCTCTGAATCAAACTAGCAGCCAGTAGAGTTGCTGCAACAAAGTGTATGTGCTCCATGTAGCCAGCCCTAGTTAACAACATGGCTTCAGCTCTTTGGGCCAACTGAGCATTTTTCAAAGGCAGCCCCACACAGAGTGCATTACAGTAATCCAAATCCAAAGCATGTACCACTGTGGCCAGATTCAACTTCTACAGGAACAGGTGCAATTGGCACACTAGCTGTGCAAAAGCAATCCTGGTCACTGCTGAAACCTGTGCCCCAGGCTCAGAGTAAAATCCAGGAGTACCCCCAAACTGCATATCTATGTTTTCAGGAGAAGTGAAACCCCATCTAACAGAGGCTGAATCCCTGTTCCCAGATCTGTCTTTTGAATAACCAGAAGCTCCTCTGCCTGATCTGGATTAAGATTCAATTTGTTTGACCTCATCCAATCCATTACAGCTGTCAGGCACAGGAACAGCTTCCTTGGAATTAGGTGAAAAGAAGTAAAAGAGCTATGTGTCATCAGCCTACTGGTGACACCGGACCCCAAAACTCTGGAAAACCTCTTCCAGAGATTTCATATAGATGTTAAATAGGATATGTGATTTTACACAGATTTTTAAAATGGGACACAGCACATACAGAATGTTTAAATATTTTTTAATTTTTTAAAAATTTTATAAGTCTACTTTTCCACTAAATATTATTATGTTGACAAACTGAGCCGTTTTTCACAAAAATGTGAGAACAAAAACACAGGGGAGGTGAGAGAATGCCAGACAATTCTCTCTTCTTTTTAAAAATATAGAGCTGGTTGTTGTTGTTTTGCACATTCTCATGAGGCATGTTTTCAATACTTTGATCTGACCAGCTGACAGATTAGGTAACAGAAACAAAAGATGAGTGATCATCCTTTCTCTAGTTCCTTCTGAACAAGCTTGCTGAACTAAAAGAACAAGGTTTTACTACAGAAAGAAACATTATACACATCCTAACACTTCCAGAACTGCAAAGAATAATCTTTCTTAGCTCACACTCCAATAACAACATTAGGATGCACTATGCCTATAGTTGTACTATTTTCCCAGGTTGCTGCATTCATTGGTGTCAAAGTAAATGAAATCTGCCAGCTCAAAACAGCCTAGGTTTTACAGTACCTTACTTCCCACATGGCTGCTACACTCACAGCCTTTCTTCTCCTGCTGTCACCATTAATGCATACACAGTTATAACAGCATAGTACACAAAAAGGTTCACTTTTGTGGCACTTGAAATACCTGGCCACAAACTGAAATCTCATTCAAAATTTTTAAAACAATAAATTGAGAGATTTTTAGCCTGAAAATCATCGAAAACATGTCCAAACAGCTTGCAAATGTGTCAGTTTACCTCTTTCCCTCCACTACAGCCCCACCTTCACATCTTTAAAACAGCTGTAAACTGGATGAAATGGGAACCAGAAATGACCTAACAGCACTTCCTAGGTGCCTCTAACATACTGCTGCAGTCTGATTTAGCTCTCAGCCTGGAGGCCCAGCCTCATTGCAGCCAAGATTTAGCATTTTAAAAGCATTACCTGCCGGTGTGCAGCTATTCTTAAAAACTGCAACTTACAAGATTCTGCTTCATTAAATCTACCTAGGACTAGTGTAGAGAGAAAAACTATCTAAGGGCCTTTACAGACTGCCAGAAATAATCCATCTTGAGGCCACTTTAACTGTTCTGGCTCAGTGCTAGGGAACCTTCTCTGTCAGAGAGCTCTGGTGCCACAATAAATCATGCCACAGTTCCCATGATTCCTTAGCACTGAGCCAGGACAGGTAATGTGGCCTCAAGCTGCATTATTTCTGGCAGTCTGTAAAGGCCCTCAATATTATTATGTTGGCCCACAAAAGCCATTATATTTCTATTTTATTTAACGGTGAAAAACAGGCATTGTTTGCATAGCTTGCAGAGGAAATCTTTCTTCTTGGCTTGTTTGCCTTCCTTTCTAGGCTGACTATGTTGCAACAAGTACAGTCAGCCCTCCATATCCACGAATTCTGCAATCAAAGATTCAGCATCCCATGCATTCAACCATCCACAGCTTGGAAATATATTTTTTAAAATCAAAAGTCAAACCCTAATTTTTGCCATTTTATATAAGGGATATGATTTTATCATGATATTATATATAATGAGACTTGAGCATCCATGGATTTTGGCATCCATAGGGGATCCTGGAACCAAAACCCAGCAGATACCATGGGCCCACTGTATAGTGAAAACTGCTTAATAAACGTACAGTGAACACATTAAGTTTTTGTTCTCAAATATTCTAAACACAGTCAAGAGCATTTTACCCAATAATTTCATTTTTGATTTAAGCGACTTTACCAAAAATAGACAGTACTTAAAACTGAAACATTTTCTTGAGCTACAAAGTACATGTAAAATAAACAAAGGCCTCCCACATACTGCAATGATTCAGTAAGCTTCAGAAATGAACTCAGCAAACACATACATCTCAAACAAATCCATCAAAAAATTCATGTTTGACATTTTCAGCTCCCTATAATACACTCAGTCATCAAACACTATTGTTAATTTGATGCAGATAAGCTAAACTTTATATATACCTTCCATTCTCTCATAGTCTTCAATTTTCCCATTCCTATAGTCTTATAGACCCATATGAACATGAACCCCAAATCTTACAGAGCAAGATGGAAGATGCAGTAAGAGATACTGGGAAGAATAAATCATTTGAAACAGATGACATACCAATAGAATTGCTACAATCCATACATACAGAATCAACTCCAGTGATAATTGAAGTATGCCAACAAATATGGAAAACAAAATGGTGGCCAACAGACTGGAAACTATCAATATATATCCCAATCCACAAAAAAGGAGACACAAAAGACTGCAGAAACTATAGGACTATAGCACTAATATCCCATGCAAGCAAAATTATGCTCACAATTCTGCAGTATAGATTCCAGTCATACTGGATCATGTTGCAAACATACAATGGTTAATGGTGCGCACCAAGAAATCCCAAAAGAAAATCAGCATATGCTTTATAGACTACAGCAAAGCCAATGCAAAGATCATGAAAAGCTATGGCGTGCTCTTAAAGAATGGAAGTGTCACTACATTTGATTGTCCTGTTGAGAAATCTGTACTTAGGAGAGGCTACTGCTGGAACAGAATATGGAGAAACAAAATGGTTCCCAATTGGCAAAGGAGTTGTTCTATCACCCTACCTGTTTAGCTTGTACACAGAAACTATCATACAAAGAGCAGGGTTAGGCTCCGAAGAAGGAGGAGTGAAGTATGTGGATGACACTATACTACTAGCAGAAAACATAGCAGTCTTGGAATAATTACTACGGAAGGTGAAAGAAGAAAGAGCAAAGGCAGGCCTACTGCTGAACATAAAGAAAACAAAAATAATGACCAGGGAGGATCTACATAAATTCTTTCTAGACAATGAGGAAAACACTTCTATATAGATGACAGTCTTATGTACTAAAGAGACTTTCAGCCGCTTGTAGATGGGAAATTAAAGTACAGTGGACCCTCCCCATCCACAGGAGTTTGGTTGCAGGGCCCCTTGTGGATAGGGAAAATGTAGAGGCTCAAGCACCATATTATTCCAAGGGTGGCAATATGTGTGTATCCATGAGCACACATCACCACTGAATAACAGGGGGTATGGCAAGCTGCAGATGCTCCAATCAGCAGATTGCTAGCCACAAATACAAAGGGCCCTTTGTACTCGTTGGCAAAAGTATCTTGTGCTAAAATTAGTGTATTGTACTCTGGTTGCTATCAATCTGTATCAGATGTGAACAGATTTGACCCAGCAGTGAAACAACGTGCCTGTCGCATAAGTATGAAAGTACATTGATAATTAGTGGCAATACACTGAAAGATTGGCAAATCGAGAGAATTGTTAGTGATACTAAGAAACTGAAATGAATATTTACAGTAGTTATCAATCTAATCTGAAGATGTACCAATTTTCATGCTGTGTAAATTCAAAAACACCAGCTAGAACCCGTGCAGGAAAATTACAGCTCAAAATGTGGATAGAACTGTCAAGTCTAATTTAATGCAGTGGGGGGGGGGGCATTCCCAAAGAAAGGGTAAGGAGAATCCAAAAGAGAGAAAATGAAGGAGTAGGGAATGCCTCCTACAAATAACTTCATACCTCCAATAAAGAATCTGAAACTGATGGGAAAATCTTCTACCAATGATCAATTTAATCCTCTGGCAAGATTGATCTGCCCTCCCCTATCAGCTTGCTGGGCAGAAAGGAAGGAAACACAGAAATAAGAGAGGGAAAGAGAGAGGTTGGTAGGAAGGGAGAAGGCTTCATGTTACCCATTGGGGGACATTTTGCCAACAAAATGCAGCACCTTGAAACATTGTTGTGACCACCAAATGAAAAAAAAAAAATCCCATCCCTGAGTGATAGCTACAAATTTAGCTTTAGTTTTTTTGTGGGTTTTTTCGGGCTGTGTGGCCATGTTCTGAAAGAGTTTCTTTCTGACGTTTCGCCAGCATCTGTGGCTAGCATCTTCAGAGAAAACTGAAATGGAAAAGCCTGGTTGTATATATTCTGTGAGACCCTGGGTAGGGAGGAGTGGTTCCCAGGTGAACTGTGTGTTGTTCTGCCTCCTCCCTACCCAGGGTCTCACAGTATATATACAACCAGGCTTTTCCATTTCAGTTTTCTCTGAAGATGCTAGCCACAGATGCTGGCGAAACATCAGAAAGAAACTCTTTCAGAACATGGCCACACAGCCCGAAAAAACCCACAAAAAAAAAAAAAAAAAAACTATGGATGCCGGCCATGAAAGCCTACGACTTCACAAATTTAGCTTTGTTCACACATTCCTCCAAATGATGATTTAGAGAATTAGAAACAGCAGAATCATGCACTCCACCCCACCCCTTGAACACAGGTTCACTTCAGGCAATAACTTAGCTGTACTCATGTAGTTTGCTATTATATCTAGATCAGCAAACTTACAGCTATCCCCCACAAACATGAACTGGAAACCCATTCCAAACCGTGGTTTCAAATTCTGGCTAGGTTCTAGATGTCAAGTACTAATCAAAGTTCATCCATTTAGGTATCGCAGTAAACTATGTGGTCGGGGCTAAACTGCAAACTCAGAAGTTGCAAGGCAAAGAGAAGACATGCACAAGTCTCCAATTTATTACCAATCCTCTAGATCAGGGGTAGGCAACCTTTCCCCTTTAAGGGCCGAGGGACTTCAGCTCCCAGACATTTCAGCCATATTGGCCAATAGTCCCATATCGGCCAATAGGTCCTGGGATTCTGGGAGCTGAAGTCCCTCGGCCCTTAAAGGGGAAAGGTTGCCTACCCCTGCTCTAGATGTTAAAGAGTTCTTTTAACTGACAGTATAAATTCCTTGAGTTATCTATCACTTTTTGACATGTATCAATATTCAGGCTATGTTCCAACAACAAAAGCAAATTTTTCTTAACCCAGTTTCTTTAGCATAGGGACAGATCCAGAAGCAGATATTTCTTCAACAGATTTTTAAAAATGTTTTTAATGTATTACTGCTTCTTACAGTAACAAATTCAAAACTGCTTTTTAAAAATTAAACAATTTATATCAGAAGATCAACAATTACTAAACAGAATGTAAACATGTGACAAAAGCGAGACAAAAATAGCCCAAAACGAAGCTTCTATGGTTATTTTTATGATATGCAAGATTTTGCAGGAAATAACTTGGACAGAAAAGATCAGTACTATGTGCATTCTTGATTGTTCCTGCATAAATTCCTTTACCTTCATTATAAAGCTCACAAGTTGCTTCTCACTTGTGTGTACGTGCCTTCAAATCATCTGTCAAGCTATCATGACCTCATGAATTTCACAGGACTTTCTTAGGAGAGGAATGCTCATGAGGTGGTTTTGCCAGTTCCTTCTTCTGAAATACAGCCTACAACACCTTCATTGGTGATTTCCCATCCAAGAACTAACCGGGGATAAACCTGCTTAGCTTCCAAGATTAGATGAGATCTGGTGCTTTTAGGCTGTTAGGCCCACCTTTCACTTACTGACTGTAAATTATGAGACTGTTTCTGTGAGTATACCTAAATACAATGTCTATTTTCACATTATACAACAGTCTAAAACCAGGGACAGAATTATTTCAAGTTAATTTTTCAGAGGCATCTCATTTTCCTATTTATCAGAAGATACCAGCACAAAGCCTGAACAGAGGCTTTCTGAACAGAGCAAGCTGTAATTATATTAGTGGCCAGTGTAATAAGGCACATTCATTTGCATAATTCTATAGTTCAAAGGGATTTATATGATAATTCACAAAGTTGAGAAACTGCAATAGAAACATGTCGTCTGCTCGCTCCACTCATTATAAGCATAGAGAATAGAGCTGAGAAGAGACAAGATGAAGATTGTCTTCCCTTCTGCCCACCCTACACACCCAGAGATTAACAGAACTTTTGAATTTGCCACAAATGTTAGTGGTCTGGAGAAGTCTTGGCCCTGTAGTGGTGTAACACAGAGTTCACATTGCTTCTGAATCCACAGAATAAACAGAATCCTTGAAGTTCTCTATAAAAGTATATTGCACTTAAAACTATCAAAATTGCAAGCTCAGATTGGTAGATGGGAGAAACACACCTTATTTTCTTGCTAACAGTAATACAAAAAGATAACTGAGATTTCATGGATAGCATGACTTTGTTGTTGTTGTCTGCCTTCAAGTTGATTCCGATTTATGGCGCCCCTATGGTGAACCTATCATGGAGTTTTCTTGGCAGGTTTCTTTAGAAGAGTTTTGCTTTATTTACATGTTGCTCCATGAAGTATGATCAAATAAATCATAGGAGTGCATAAGTACTAAAACATTAGACAGATTATTAAATCAGTATAAATTTGGTCAACTTCTCACATAGTTTTAGATGTGTATTTTAGTACTTTTTACTGCTAACATTTAGACACTATTGTGTCTGAATATAAATAAAAACTGAACAGGCCAGATGTTATTCTTGGTATGTCCAAAGTTCAAATGCTTGTACATGAGGAGTTTAATTATCTGCAGTTCTAAGAACTTCTGTTAATACTGCAAATACAGATGAAATACATTTAGGGCCTTTACAGACGGTCAGAAATAATGCAGCTTGAGTCCATTTTAACTGCCCTAGCTCAGTGCTAGGGAATCATGGGAACTGTAGTTTACTGTGGCACCAGAGCTCTCTGACAGAGAAGGCTCAATATCCATGATTTCCTAGCACTGAGCCAGGGCAGTTAAAATGGACTCAAGCTGCATTATTTCTGGCAGTCTGTAAAGGCCCTTAGTCAGTTGGCCAATAAACAATAAACAAACTGTTTCATGCTGCAACAGAACTGTAATTACAGATATTCTTTAAAAAATAAGGGAAAGAAAAACACATGTGCCTACATTCTTTTCCCTCCCAGCTTGGCAGGTATGTCTCTGGTGTAAGTTATTTATTGCATAATCCATCGGCAAAGCCATCTAAGTTTAAATAGTGAAAAAACATCAGCCTAATCTCTGTAGAAGGGTTAGCTGAAGTACCTGACATATTGCCAAGTAATTGCCTCACTCTAAACACAACCCTCTCTTTCTCAACTAGGTTTCATGGTTCTATAATGATGCAAGTGAGAATGAAGAAATGCTAGTCATCATTCCAAAACGCTGCTCAAACTTAAAGCTAGAGCTATTGCTACTGGATTTTTAACAGAACCTTAAATTGGGAGACTGCCAATGAATATCAGGTGCTGTAGGCTACATTTCAGAGGAAGGAATTGGTAAACTACCTCTGAGGATTACTTGCCTACAAAAACCCTATGAAATTCATGGGGTCGCCATAAGTCGTCAGCCAACTTGAAAACACACACGCACACACCTAATGTGAAATCTAACACCACTGCTAAAAACATGATCTGAAATAAAACAGTCAAGTTAATAGAGATCTTACATTTAGCTGACTTGATATGTAGAGAGATCTTGCAGCACCTTTGAGACTAACTGAAAGAAAGAAGTTGGCAGCATGAGCTTTCCTAGACTTAAGTCTACTTTCTCAGATGCATTTGGTGGAGTAAAAAGCCAAGAACAGACCTGGCTATATCTTTGAATTCTTAGCTGCCTTGAGTTTTTGTATGCTGGCAAGTTTTGCAAAGCATTGACAGCCAAAGCATTCCCTATATGTATATATGTGTCTGTCCCAACAGTATAGTAAAGCTTTTTTTTTTTAAGTGTTTTAAGAGCAGGAAAGTCAATTAGACAGTAATATAGACCAGGGGTAGGCAACCTTTCCCCTCTAAGGACCGAGGGACTTCAGCTCCCAGAAGCCTCAGCCATGTTGGCCAATAGTCCCATGTTGGCCAATAGCTCCTGGGATTCTGGGAGCTGAAGTCCCTCAGCCCTTAAAGGGAAAAGGTTGCCTACCCCTGATATAGACTCAAGTTGATTGACTCTGACTCAAATCAGATTCAAGTTGTTTCAATGACTTGACTTGGACTTGGCAATAAATGACACACTTGACTCGACTTGTGACTCATATTTTTAATGGCTGACTTGTTGGCCTAAATTCATCCAGAAACGGCAAACGTGTTAGGCAATGGGCTCGAGGTCTACCCAGTAGCCTGTCTGCATTGCACATTGGAGAAGACTTCTAAAGCTTTTCAAAAGCTTTAGAAGGATCCTTCCAGCTCAAGCCCATTGCCTAACGTGTTTGCTGTTCCCTTTTGAGTAAAGGTGCTCCACCACCCCACACTATGGTCTCACCTGCTGCTCCTAGGAAAAGCTTCTGAAGGCTCCTCCGATGTGCAACAGGGACAGACTAATGAGTAAGCAGACCTCATTTTCCTAAACTGCAATCTTGATAAATTGCCTATGATCATTTAATGTTTTAAATCTAACATTGTGCACATCTTATTCATTTTCTAGTTAATAGAACTCCATCATACCCACACCCAGCACCACCAGCTTTTTTTCCTATTAAAGTTGGTTCCCAGACTTGAGACTCAAGTTGAAAATATCTTGCAAGGACTTGAGACTTGAAGATGGAGACTTGAGACTTGGGTCCAAAACAAACTGCAGAAATAATCCGCTTTAACTGCCCTGGCTCAGTGCTAGAGAATCCTGGAAACTGTAATCCAGGGATAGGCAACCTTTCCCCTTTAAGGACCGAGGGACTTCAGCTCCCAGAATCCCAGGAGCTATTGATCAACATGGGACTATTGGCCAACATGGCTGAGGCTTCTGGGAGCTGAAGTCCTTCGGCCCTTAAAGGGGAAAGGTTGCCGCTTACCCCTGCTGTAATCTATTGTGGCACCAGAGCTATCTCTGGCAGAGAAGGCTAAAGGTCTTGCAAAACTACAGTTCACAGAATTCCCTAGCATTGAGCCAGGATAGTTAAAGCAGACTCAAACTAAATTATTTCTACAGTGTGTTTTGGACCTTGGAGTAAAAGACTTGAATATATCATTGCAATTAGGGTCCATTTCATGCAAAAAGACACCTTGGGCTAGTACTGAACAATCTAGCAGAAGAATGCCCCCTTCCCAAATCACACCACTTCAAGGGTAGGAACTGAAATTATGACTGTCATAATCAATGAGTGACCTTTTCTTATGCTAAAAGTGACTGTCATCTCAAGATCTGCCCCCTGAAGGCAAGTATTTCTCCTATCAAACACTAAAGAGACCTTTGGTTTCATACATGCAGAGTATTCTTCAACAAAGCAACTTTTCCCAAAGGGGCAAAAAAAAAAAAATTAATTAAAAGGTCTCCTGTGTCCTGCCCTTAACATGAAATTAGGTGGAGTTGTAAATACCATCCAGCTACATTAAAAAATGATGAGCCTAATGCCGACCTAAGGGATGTTGGTGAAGATCCTAGTACCAATCTGGAAAGAGGTCTGTCGAATGTGTGCAATAAAATCCTTTTTTACTTCAAGTATTCTTTATTTGGGCAGAGGGACTTGAATCCTTTTAACTTCAAGTATTGCCTATTTGGGGAGAGGGACTTGGGGCTTTTACTCAACTGAGGCACAGGCAGAGAGAGAGAGAGGCAAGAGCCAGCATGGCATAGTGGTTTGAGCCCTGGACTTTGACTCTGGAGACCAGGATTCGAATCTCCCCTTGGCCATAGAAACCCACTGGGGGAGGGAACCTTGGGCAAGTCACACTCTCTCAGCCTCAAAAAAATGGCTCCGAATAAATGTGCCAAGGAAAAACCCATGACAGGGTCGCCATACGTCGGAAATGACTCGAAGGCACACACCACCACCAAGAGAGGGAAGGAGGGAAGTCCAAATATAATCTTAAATTATAGCCCCCTTCACATTCACCGCCTGCTTCCTGTGCAGGTGAGGAGATTTCCCCTCAGCTCTGGACTTTTTCCCAAAAAGCACTGAAGGGAGAAGAGAGCCAAAAGGGAGCCCTTCCCTTCTCCTCTCAGGGGCGGAAAGGGGAGAAAGACAGTCCCTGAGCCACTTCTTGGGCAAGAAAAGGGACTGCTTAAATGCCCTCTTTTTCTTTCTCTTTGGGCCCAAACACACTGCCGAAATAATCCAGTTTGAGACCGCTCTAACAGCCCAGGTTCAATGCTAAGGAATCCTGGATATTGTAGTTTATTGTGGTACCAGAGCTCTCTCTGACAGAGAAGACTAAACGTCCCACAAAACTACAGTTCCCAGGATTCCCTAGCATTGATCGAGGATCTCAAACTGGATTATTTCCAGTTTTGGACCTTTGTATCTGTCTCTTCCCCCACTCCTCCAACGGGGGAAAGATGGCCCTGACTCCCTGCCTCGTACCTGCCAGCTCCACCGTTTATTAATCAATCTCTTTTTTTCCTCACAGGCGCTTCGGCCTCCCGCGCGCCACCAACCGCGCAGGCGCGAGGAAACAGCCGTTAAACGGCCCCACTCACCTCTCCGCTTCCTCTCCTCTTGACCTCGCTCTGCCTCAAAAGGAACCGTCCAACTGGGCTGCCGCAGCGCGAGACCACCCTACACACCCCTGCCACGCATGCGCAAAGAAGCTCCTCCCTCCTACTCCGCCATGTTATGCCTCCCTTCTCTCTCTGAACAGTTAGGGAACGGAGAGAAAGTGCTGTCCTGAGGGAAAGCCGCAAACCCAGCTATTGGGGACTGGTTTTATTGGCGTCTTTGGTTCAAACACACACACAAAGCCACAATAAATTACAATTCCCAGGGTTATTTCTGCAGGGAGTTTTGAAACCTCGTCTCCCAAGTGCTACAAATTCCCTTTGGACAGCCACAAAGGTCCAAAACACCCTGCAAATATAATCCAGATTGAGACCACATTAAGGAATATGGAATAATAATAATAATAATAATAATAATAATAATGTAAATATGTGGGTAAGAAGAAGATTCTAGAAGATTAAAAGGGAGGAGAACATTATTATTAGTATTTATAATAATATTGATATTAATAATACATTATTATATAATATAATAATATTTATTTAATATATTTAATTTAATTAATATAATTTATTTAATAATAATAATAATAATAATAATAATAATAATAATAATAATAATAATAATAATAATTTATTTATATCCCTCTACAGAGCAATCGGGGCGGCTTAAAACATTACAACATTAAAAAACATTAACAAACCAGATAGAAAGAAGGGTCCAAAACACAGATAATCCAGTTTGAGACACACACACCCGCTCAGTGCTAGGGAATCCTGGGAACTGTAGTTTGTTGTGGCACCAAAGCTCTCACATAAAGAAGGCTAAATGCCTCACAAAAAGACAGTTCCCAGAATTCCCTAGCATTGAGGCAGGGCAGTTTAAACAATCTCAAACTGGATTATTTCTGCATTGTGTTTTGGACCTTTGTGGCTGTGCAAAGGGGATTTGTAACACTTTGGAGATGAAGATCCAAAACACACTGCAGAAATAATCCAGATTGAGACCACTTTAACTGCCCTGGCTCAGTGATAGAGAATCCTAGGAATTGTAGTTTATTGTGGCACCAGAGCTCTCTCTGGCAGAGAAGGCCAAGTACCTCCAGTTCCCAGATTTCCCTAGCATTGAGCCAGGGCAGTTAAAGCAGTGTCAAACTGGATTATTTCTGCAGTGTGGATTGGACCTTAAGTCTGTGATGTGAAGAAGTAGACAGTGCACTGCAGAAACAATGCTGTTTGACACTGGTTTAACTGTCATGGCTCCATTTTATGGAATCCTGGTTTGGTGTAGTTTGGTGCGGCACCAGAGTCCTCTGACAGAGAAGGCTAAATAGCTCATAAAACTACAAATCCCATCATTCCATAGCATTGAGCCATGGCAGTTAAAGTGGTGTCAAATTGCATTATTTCTGCAGTGCAGATTAAGAACGTTTATGCTACAACTTCTTTCACACAGTTTGTCTCAAAGGTGCTACAAGATCCTTTTGCATACTGATACTCCCTGACTGGAGTAAATATCCCCCAGAATGTTAATTGTATAATGTCTTGTATTGTTATGTTTTAATTTTATGCTTATTGCTATTTTAATCTATGTATCATTTAATACTGTTTTAAGGGTGTGGGTTGGTTTTTCTTTTTGGGATATGTTATACGGGTTTTATTGTAAGCCGCTTGGATTGTCTGTCAATAAGCGGGATACAAATAAATTTTATTATTATTATTATTATTAGAAGACCTGAGAATATAAAGCAGATTATAGAAGAGGAGACCAAACGGACCCAAACCATGTAGAGCTTTAAAACCAATACTTATACTTTGCTCAGAAACTAATAGCTTGGTAGGTACTGGAAGGCTGTGTGTCCAGACACTTATGTCTTTATATTCAACACTGCTTGCTTATCTCTCCACATGGACCCCACTCTTTACCCATTTATTGAAATAACTGCAGTGCAACACCAGACGAACCAGTGTGTTCACATTAGCAATATAGACACAATACCTTCTAGAATGCAGGGTCTGGGCTTGCTCTCTACCCGTTTGCTTGGACTGGGCCCTTTGCTGCTTACAGTGCTATCTTTACATAATTGAAAAAGCAATTGGGTGAGACAGCCAGTCCACCCAAAATAAGAACAAGCAAGCATCATCCACTTGGAAACTGTCTGAGGAGTATATGAACAGCCAGGAGACTCAAAAGGAAGGGCTCTGGGGACTACAAGCAGGTCTCACCTGAGGCAACTACCTCATGCTCTCACTAATGGCAGGTTCAGACCTGCTTGATTCATTTATATGCCGCACAAATTAATTTGCAGCAGGTTTAAAACTGCCTACTACCCCCAGGGGCCCTATAGGATGCTATCTCATTCCTAGCATCTAATTAAATTTAGCCGTAAGTCAGGTAGGGTTTTCTCCATGGAACTGGAGGAGGTACTTTCTTGTACTTTATCTCAGGTAACAAAATGTTTTCTCTAGTATTACAGAAATAACAGCATATGAACTGTCTCTTGCAGAAGTCTTCTGTTGTGATTTCAGCATGGCAGATCTTTGAACCAGAAATAATACTGTTAAATACACCCAGCCAGCCACTTTTATTTATGATACTTATCACATATTACCTTTCTTCATAAGAACTCAAGGTAACTTATAGTTTATGATTATGGCTTACAACTTAAAATAAGCAGTACCAAGTGAAAGGATGATGGGAGTTTAAAAGGAACGATGACATTCTTTCAAAATTCCATTTTGAAATTCCTCCTCGACAGAAGGTTGAAATGTAGGGCATGTCCTGGAAAAGGAGGACATCTGGTCACCCTGCCTGGGAACCTGTTCCTAAAGGTCATTGTGACCTCTCAAACATGCTGGCTCCAAATATGAAATATTAGATATCGGGACCCCAAATACAATGTGGAGCATGCAGGATGTGCTAACAATCCCCCAGCTAGTAACCAGAGCTGACCCTTCTCAATGTCCAAAACCAGTTAGGATCTGATGCCTTTAGGGTATTTAAGCCAGAGTCTACGACAACATTACCAACATGTTAAAAATAAACAGCAAGCCCTCTAGCAATTCTGCCTGTAAAATACTTTTTAAAAACTCTGTGTGTGTGTGGTTTCATATTTTGAATTTACTTAAATTGTAGCAGTAGTGTTACTAAATTAGTAAATTGGAATTTGCTTCTGCTGCCCTGATGATGATAAGAAGAAGAAGAAGAAGAAGAAGAAGAAAATAAACACCATTTCATTATAAATAAAAAGGAGAATGATATATTTGTAAAGTAAAAATAATAAAATGAGCATCTGTGGCAATGTTTCAGACTGCTTGATCACCTTGATTATGAATGGTTTTAAAAACAAGAAGAAAAAATGTTGCCATGTGCCCTAGCATGCCCATGGTGCCCTAGGTTCTTTTGTGACAATGTGTGACTATATTATCACATGTATTAGATCACCTACAATCCACTGCCCAATTTCAATGACACAATCTCCAGTAACCTCAAAGAAAGCCTTTTTTCCTCTCTTGCTATGCTCCACCTTCTTGTGGCCACAACTGCAGAGCTAACCCAATTAATCAGTGGTGATAGTCCGTAGCATAGACTCCAATCATACATGGAGAGAGAAATCCTTGGAAAAGCAGGGTTCAGGAAAGGTAGAAGCACTAGGGACCACATTGCAAACATACGATGGCTAATGGAGTGCACCAAGGAATTCCAAAATAAAAGCAGCATGTGTTTTATTTTTTATAGACTATAACAAAGCCTTTGACTGCATAGATCACAAAAAGCTATGAAGTACTCTTAAAGACACAGGAGTGCCACTACATTTGATAGTCCTGTTGATAAATCTGTACTTAGGACAAGAGGCTACTGTAAGAACAAAGCATGGATTAACAATGGTTCCTAACTTGACATAGCAGTCAAGCAAGGATGCAGTCTGTCATCCCATTTGTTCAACTTGTATGCAGAAAATATCACGCAAAGAGCAGGGTTAGACTCAGAAAAAAGAAGGAGTGAAGACAGGAGGAAGAAGCATCAACAAACGAAGATATGCGAATGACACCATACTGCTAGCAGAAAAAAAAATCATAGACTTGGATCAATTACTAGGGAAGGTAAAAGAAGAAAGTGCAAAGGCAGGCTTAACACCTTTGGTCCCAAGAGAGAGAAGAGAGACTCAGGCTGAATGAGGAATGTGTGACACACACACTCCAGATGTTGTTCAATTGCAACTTGCATGATCCCCCATGACTGCCTACACTTGCTATAGTTTATGGAAGTTTTTTTGAGTCCATGAGTATCTAGAGGGCAACATGTCCCCAGTCCCTGCTTTGTTGTTGCTGTTGTTGTGTGCCTTCAAGTCGTTTCCAACTTATGGAGACCTTATGATGGGGTTTTCTTGGTAAGAATTGTTCGTTTGCCATTGCCATCCTTTGAGGCTGAGAGAGTGTGACTTGCTCAAGTTCATTCAGTGGAGTTACACAGACCAGCCAGGATTTGAACCCTGCCCTCGTTTCTTCCAAGCAGGTCATTTTTTGATGCAGTTTGTCTGCTAAAAACCAGTGAAGGGGGAGGGAACAGAAATTTGTGCACTGTCCCTAAGAGAAATAAAGGCTAAAAGTCATGCGCCAGGAGGAGGAAACTCTTCTAGCAAATGAAAAGGCAAAGGAAAAGAGGCAGTTTTGTGATTTGGGGTTGGGAGAGCTGCAATTGGCTTGGCAGAGAATGTGAAGTTGGGCAGTCGATTTGTACAAGGTTTCCAAGAACTCTTACCAAAGAGCATGAGGCTCTGTGAATGCTAAGCAGGCATCCATTTTATAAAGATCAGTAAACTATTAACCTTGGCTTGTTGAAATAGTTTCCAATACACTGGGGTTGTATTATTATTATTATTTGCATCCATTATATTTTCTCTTGCTTTTTTTTTTTACACACACAAATTCCCAAGGTGCTTACAAAATTTAAAATTAAGTACATAGTGTATTTGAAAGCACCCTAATATTGTTTTATTTATTATTGGGTTTTTTATGTTTTTAGAGTATTTATGTCGTGCTCCTCTGCCACAAAGGCTCTCAGAGTGGCTTATTATATTTATTTGTATCCTGCTCTTTTCCCAGAATTGGGACTCAGAGGGGCTTACAGATTGTTAATTTGACAGTTCCCTGCCTTCAAGCTTACAGTCTAAAAAGACATGACACAGAAGGAGAAGGGAAGGGGAGGAAGTCCATCAGATACTGCCAATTCTTCCCTCCATCCCAGGCCAGGGTGGTAGCAGTTAGGATAGAGAGAGGATCCTCCATCTGCCTCTGGGGCTAGGCATGGTGGAGCCATGCCTGACTCTCCTTCTCTCCTTCTCTCCCTCTAAGGCCAGGATGGTGACAGTTAAGATGGAAGGAGAGCCTTTTATCTCCTCTGGGGTTAGGCATGGTGGAACCATGCCTGCCTCTCCTCTCCCTCCAAGGCCAAGGTGGTAGCAATTAAGATGGAGGAAGGGTCTTGCATCTGCCTCTGGGGCTAGACATGGTGGAGCTATGCCTGCCTCTCCTTCTCTCCCTCTAAGGTCAAGGTGGTAGCAGTTAAGATGGAGGAAAAGCCTTCCATCTCCTCCGGGGCTAGGCATGGTGGAGCTGTGCCTGCCTCTCCTCTCCCTCCAAGGCCCAGGTGGTAGCAGTTAAGATGGAGGAAGGGTCTTGCATCTGCCTCTGGGGCTACACATGGTGGAGCTATGCCTGCCTCTCCTTCTCTTCCTCTAAGGTCAAGGTGGTAGCAGTTAAGATGGAGGAAAAGCCTTCCATTTCCTCTGGGGCTAGGCGTGGTAGAGCTGTGCCTGCTTCTTCTCTCCCACCAAGACCAGGATGGTAGCAGTTAAGATGGAGGGAGAGCCTCCTTCTCCCCCTCTAAGGCCAGGATAATGGCAGCCTTCCATCTGCCTCTGGGACTAGGCATGGTGGAGCCTTGCCTGCCTCTCCTTCTCTCCCTTCAAAGTCAGGGTGGTAGCAGTTAGGGTTGAAGGAAGGCCTTTCAGCTGCCTCTGGGGCTACACATGGTGGAGCCTTTAGATTTGTGACTGGAAATTTGATGTCGAAAATTGAACTCCGCTAATGCAACACAGGAGCCAGTGTGGTGGAGTGGCTTGAGCATTGGGCTATGAATCTGGAGAGCAGGGTTTGAATCCCCACTCGGCCATGAAAACCCATTGGGTGACCTTGGGCAAGTCACAGTCTCTCAGCCTCAGAGGATGGCAATGGCAAACCCGTTCTGAAGAAACTTGCCAAAAACACCCAGTGATAGGATTGCCTTAGGGTCACCATAAGTCAAAAACAACTTGCAGGCAAACAGCACACACACAATGCAAAACAAATGCCACCATAGTACAGTCATCCCTCTTTATCAATGGATTCTGCATCCATGGATTCAACTGTTCACAGCTTGAAAATATCCCCCCCTAAAAAAATTCCAAAAAGCAAACCTTTATTTTTCCCTTTTATATAACAGACACCATTTTATTGTGCCATTACAGATAATGAGACAAGCATTTATGGAACTTGCTATCCATGGGGAGTCCTGGAACTAAACCCCAATGGATACCAAGGGCCCACAATAACAATGTTTTGAATTGAGAAATCAGGAAACAGAATATTAAATCACAAATCAGGGAGTGTTACATGGAAATGTATGAACTCTAAAGTATTTCCTGAAGTAAAACAAAAAAAAAAATCACTCAGATTCCAAAGGCCTGTAAAATGGAAAGGCAAATATATTTCACAGCTTTGCAACCTGAGATTGCTTCTAAATGGATGTGCTGAGGAATGAACTTGAGATGCTATGTATCCCAAGCATGTGCTTTAACTCTGAGTCAAACTCTGGGCCATTGCAGTGCCAGCTCTTAGAAGGGCATAAATTGCTGTATAAGCAAACAAAGCTAACTGGATGCAATTTTAGGAGAGACTAGAAAAGAGGACTCAGCTCAGCTTTGGGTTTTGTGAGTGACAGCAGAGCCTCTTGGCAGTATATTGGTATGTTAAGTTCCTCCTATATTCAATATGTTCCTTTGTAAAGGAAGATAAATACTACAAAACACCATAAGCCTTCAGTGACTTTATTTTAAAGGAAAACAAAACCAGGTTAGGGATGAGATTTTGGAAATCATATCACTTAGAGGAATGAGATTACCATAATATAATAACTCTCCAAACTCTATGGCTGCAATCCTGTACACATATATCAGAGGGGTTTATTTTTGAGTAGACATGTATCGAATTGCATTATAGTGAGCTAATGTTTGGATTGAGGTAAAAACAATCCTCCTTATAAGAGTTCAAGTGTTTGTCTGGAAACCAAAAAGAGTGGGCCATCTACCAAGTCAATGAAAAATGAAGACAAAGGACACTTTTACTTGTCCTTTTTTGATGTTTAACATGTTTTAGGGATAAAGCAATGAACAATACCACCCTATATGTGTCTATGCAGAAGTGAACCCCATTAAGTGTTTGTTGTTGTTGTTAACTGCTCTCAAGTTGATCTGGCAACCCTATGGACGAGACATCTCCAAGACCTTCTGTCCTCCACTGCTTTGTTTAATTCCTGCAATTCCTTAATACCCGTGACCTCCTTAACAGAGTCCATCCATCTAGTATGTGGCCTTCCTCTCTTCCTACTTCCCTCCAACTTTCCCAGCATTATTGTCTTTTCCAATGAGTCCTCTCTTTTCATGATGACAGTCTCAATTTGGTCATCCTGGCTTCCATGGAGATTTCTGGCTTGATCTGCTCTACAACCCACTTGTTTGTCCTTTCGGCTGTCCATGGGATCCCCAGCACTCTTCTTTAGCACCACATCTCAAATGAATTAATTTTCTTCTGTTACTATGGTTGACTTGATATAAAGATCCCTTTTTGAGTCCCTGTCATAGCCCTGGGCTGAGAGGAGCTTTTACGTAGGCACCCCTAAAAAGGGTTACATCTGCATTTACAACCATTTGCAGATCAAAAAGGCCAGGCTTAGGAGCTGCAAAGCAGGACATTCATGCCTAGAAGATTTATGAGTGCTGGCCAGGATGTGTCCTGCTGAAGATGAGATAACATTAACATCCCATCTCTTCCTTTTGGAAATTGTCTACTTCAAAGAGTAGTAATCGGAATCCTTTGATATACAATAACAATTATTTGCCTTAGGCTAGGATTAAGGGTATAAATGCTCCCCAAAATCTGAAGCATATTGAGGTCTGGCTAGATTTCATGGTAACACTGCACCACTGTGATTTCTGACTAGAGTTCTGGCTCTGACTGTTGCCTTTTCCTTTCATAATGGTTGAGTCTATCCATCTTCATTCATCATTGGAGCAGCCTCCTTCAGGTAATTATCACCATTAGAAAGCCTTCTGTTTCATCTCCAAGCTAACTACTTTACACCTGAGTTCTTGTGTGTGTGCATGTATGTTAGGGTGTCTTGTATGTTTGAATCCCCAAATAAATTACAGTTTATTTTAAAGCTTTGTCTCTATCAGTCTATTCCCTAGCCACCTCCGTAAACATAGGATAAAAGACCCCATAGAAGACTTGGACTTTAGTAACTCCCCAGGTTTAAGGTCTTCATTCCACTTGTTGTCATCTTTCTTAACTGTCCAGCTCTCACATCCATACATAGTAATAGGGAATAAAATGGCTTATATGATTCTAACTTTTGTGTTGAGTTGTATATCTTTGCAATTTATAATCTTTTCTAGTTCTTTCATAGCCACCCTCCCCATTTTTAGTCTTCTTCTGATTTCCTGACTGCAGTCCCCATTTCTATCAATGTTTGATCCCAGGTATGGGAATTCTTTTACTAATTCTATTTAATTTTCTAGGTTAAACTTGTGAAGGTCCTCGATGGTAATTATTTTTGTTTTCTTTATGTTTAACATTAAGCCTGCCTTTGATCTTCCTTAGTAGGTATACATTAAGTGTACAGTGTACATAAAGTGTACACTGCATTTATTTTATTTTATTTTTAAAAATTATTTAATTTCTATGCCACCTTTCTCCCAGAAAGGGACCCAAAGCATTGCAATTTAAACTTTCACTAATAAGAATTTTTAGTAGAGGTCCTACCTAGTGCACTCTTTCCCAAAGAACTGTATGTTTGTGTAGCTTGGCAGAAGCCAACATAGCCACTTAGTTCTCTCACTCGGAAGCACCCAGAATTTTTTTCACATTTTATTTCACAGAGTACTAAGCTTGTTTTGGCAACCCATTCTGGGAAATGTCTCAATCAGTGTCCAGAAGTACAAGCTGTGCTCTTTTTCACCTAAAGAGCCCATCAACACAGAGTCTCCTTCCCAAGTGGAGAAAGACAATATGGTCCATGGGAGTGTGATAAACAACAAGGTTGCAGCAGACAAAATGAACAAGAGCTTACTTTAACTCCTTAAAAAATAACGGCCAGATTCTTTGTCTAAGAAAATCCTATGAAATTAATTAAGTCACTATAAACTGACAGACAACTTGAAGGCACATACATACACAGGCATAGAGTGTTGTAAGTCACTATTGGAAGGAAGGGCAGTCAGAAATACTGATTCAGATCCAGGTGGTTTTTGTTTTGTTTGGACTAACCCACACTGCAGAAATATCTGCTATGGCTTTAGGCTGACATATTTAAATGTTTGCTCCTACAGCAAATGACCCTCTAGGTCAGGGGTAGGCAACCTTTTCCCTTTAAGGGCCGAAGGACTTCAGCTTCCAGAAGCCTCAGCCATGTTGGCCAATAGTCCCATGTTGGCCAATAGCTCCTGGGATTCTGGGAGCTGAAGTCCCTCGGCCCTTAAAGGGGAAAGGTTGCCTACCCCTACTCTAGGTTCTCTCTTTAGACTAGACCAGGCCCCAGAACTTTCACTGGGAAGCTCTTTGGAATCTATGCCCCACTGTAGTGACCAGCAGCCAACTTAAACAGACCCCAAGAGCTTGAATCCCCAGCTAAGTTCCTACCTTGGGTTTTTCTTCCTACAACTTTGCACAGAGGATTTAAAGTCACAACAAGAGACTCCCTTCCTGCTGTTCCTGCCTGTGCCTGTCCAAGGCTTTTCCACCTATGTTGCGCAGAGGTCTTATGGCCACAGATCAGAGATGTGTCTTCGCTGTACCTGCCAGCGCTGTCCAAAGCAATGTACACTCACTTCTTCTGACCTTGCACTAGGACTTAAAGTCACAGTAGGAAATGTCTTCCCTACTTTACCTGCTTGAGCCCATCCAAGGCTGTGCTCACTCACACTAAATACTGCCTGAGGTTTGAATTATGGATGGTCTTGAAGGTGTAGTGTGGGAGGGGGAAAGGAACCTGCTGGATCCTAACACTGGTGCCCAACCCACAATAGATGAAAATAAAAATAGGGCGTCAGGAAACTGCTCTGACTCCATGCCCAAGGACGCTGGAGGCTGGAGGTCCACAATCAGGTGACCCAATTCTAGAGCAACTGTGCAGAACAACCAACCAACCAAAGAAATGAAACAGGTTCAGCCAACCCCAATAGTCCCAAGACCTTGTGGCCATTCACACAGAACAACACACACACACAGAATTCCAGGCATTTGCATCTACGCAGTCTCAAACCCTTTTAACCTCTACATCGAGTGTACACATTCCAACCGGCCAAAAAGCTAACAGTAGGTATCTGGAGAACCTTTAATTATTGGAGGGGGGTGGTGGTGCTGACAGGATCAGATTATGGGGCTTTTAAGAGGTATTGCCATAATTTCCCCATAACATAATACTTAGGGTACATATATTACAGGCAAGGGGAAATTAGCATGATGCCAACAAGGATTATTTTAGGCTTGGCACTGCTGTCTAGATGCCATCCACTACTGCCCCTTAAGATAGCTATCTCTTCTTTGGGAGGGTGTGGGATGCTGCTACAAGTAGGCTGCCATCCTGGAAAATCCCACAACTTTGTCCCAGCTGTATGAAACCTGGCATCTTTTCCTATGCATAAAAACATCCCTGTCTTTACTAAGATAGCACTGTGGAGGGTGCTGTTTTCCACACAGTCTTCATATTTAACATTATAAAGGCAAGTGAAATAACAACACATGCAGTCATGATAATATCATAGCAAATACAGAACAATGCTATGGCAGATTGTGCCTCCACAGGAGGACAGAGTTACTGCGTTGTCTGCAGGTTTACAAGTGAAAGGAGAGCAAACCAGTGGATAAATACAACTGTACAACTTGGAATTACATGGATTTAATTCCTTCTACATTAAAAAAATAATAGTCAGAAAATTGTCACTTAACAAAATCTACTTCGTTTTAACAATCAAATAAGCACATAATTTACATAAGAAATATACACTATAGGTCTTTGCATCCAACATTCATTTTACTTCAGTAAAGGTCTTTTGCCTATTTGCTTGGGACCTACTGTGTTCTCATTTTCCATCATTGAATCTTCCCAGAGCATATGCATCTTGAGGCATGTGAGCTACCAAATAAATAAATAAACGGGCTATAATCTCTCTATCTTATTCCATTGTTTCCAGATATTTACACAACTAGAATCAACATACACAACCTCTTGCATCGAGGAAGCAGTTGAAGAGGCAAAGAGTAAACTTGGTAGTTGTTTAAACCAATTTGGAACCCAGGGACACAAATATATCTTGATCTAAGATTAACATGTAAAGAAAGGATTGGGCTGTATCGCTGACAAGTGTATAAGAAAGCATGCACGTTTTACTTGATGCCATCTAAACAAAACGATCTATACACATTACATCCTTACTGTACAAAGTGGAGGGATGTTTGACTTAAATGTATCCACTAGGTTTTCAGGTGAGCAGCATGCATTGGATCCATTGGGAACGCAGATAGAATATTAGTGACCTATAGTTAATCTACGTACTCATCCCCACTGGGCTACTATATCTGTCAGTCTTCAAGATGTGTGTACCTCATGACAGGGCAAAAAGATAAGACAGATAATTTTGCTTCTGTACAGTCTACTCTGCTATATAATTGCCTCTTTGCCTAAGTTGTTAAAGAAGTGGGGCTGATTTCCCTAAGACTAGTTGTGTTGTGGGATTTCATCCATATCAAGGTCCCATAATTAGGAGGGACTTCGGACTTCATGGCATAAGCCTATTCTGTGGTTGTTAGGGTGTGAAGAAGTCTCTTTTTGTTCCTAGTATATTGGGGAAAGGGTTAGAGTTTTTAAGTGTTATATATTTATTTAATCTGTACTCTTCCTTACTTTAAAACTGGGACTCAGATATAAACAAAAGAACAGATGCAGACAAAAACACATTATCATATTAAAATAGAATTAAGCAAATTATAGTTAAAACAACAAAACTAAAAGCAATTTAAAAAGCATCTATCTATCTATCTATCTATAAATCTAGCATCCAGACAGCTGTATAAAAATATTTATCAGTGTTCCTCAGTCTTCATTCACTTCCTTTCTTTTGTAAAACCAGGCTTGCAGTTTAAGGGTATTCTTGAAACCTGAAAAGTCAAATAACGTCAATGGTCCAGAGTGCCTCTCTCCAGTTTTGGCTAGGTGCTAGCTGTTCTCATTCTTGCAAGGAGGAGGATCTGGCCACAGTGAACTATGTCTTAATTGTTTTTTTGTTTGTTTTTTTTTCTGTCTAGACTGCTAAATCTAGGAATAGCTGCTGGACAAAATGTGGTGGCTAGACTGTTGTCTGCTCTGCATTTTACATACCATATAAAATCTATTTTTAAATCAGCTTCACTTGCTCTCAGTTTCTTTCCAAATTCAATCAAAGTTATAGTATAAATAAATAAATAAATAAAAATTACCTTTAAAGCCCTAACTTGGACCCAGAATATATGAAACACTGCTTATTCCCATATGAATTTCTTCAAACTTAGAAGTGGAATCAGAGAGACTGGTGACAAATATATAAGACAAGGCATTTTCTCAAGGGCAGAATTCCCCAAGGGAGGATAAATCTCTTCTTTGCCATGTTTCAGAACTTTTGATAAATGTTAATGTTTGTTCTGTTTTATCCTAAAGAAGATGTCTTGCCGTTTTTCTTCTAATTTGCACATTACCTTAGCACTGTGGAAATATAATTAATATAAAATAAATTATGAACTCCATAGCCATGGCAAAGGAGAAGAGAATGGTTCTTTCAGACTACTGTTCCAAACTGAAGGCAAGTGGTGAAAGGCTAGAGAGCCCTGGATTAATAGCATGTGCTGAAAAATGCATGAGTAGCACACAAACTCTTTGTGGTATATGGTGCAAACAGAAAGCTTTCCCTTTTCATTAAGAAGACACATACAAAGTAGAGTCAGAACAATAGCAGCCAATTATTTTATCAAGCTCCATCCAATCACGACCTGTGTGCAGTGAAGGACAGAAAGATTTCAGCTCTAATAATTTCACTTGGTAATAATTTCACTTAGTAAATCCCCATATTGGTTAGCAGCTAAGGGTCTCATTCTGATACACATAAGGAGTGATCGGCCAGGTGGCTGAAGGAGCAATACTAGATGGTTAAACAGCAATCCACAGAGTTTGGAAAAGTTACTTTTTGAACTGCAAATCTCCAAATCCTCTGACCAGATGGGATTCTGGGAATTGTTGTCCAAATGTAAAATATGCAGAGCTCTGCCGACCTAACACATCATGTTTGAGCCTTTCATCACAAGATCTTTGCTCTGAATTTTAAGTGTACAAGTACCTTCTTTCTTTTTAAAAGGTTGTTGTGTGCTTGTCCTTCATTTTGACTTAATTATGTTTTAAAATGTTTTAAAGTGCAAATTACTTTGAGAGTCATTACCAAAACAGCTTTTTAAAAACCAGATAAAAATAAAGGCAGAAACAGGAGGGAAATTAATTTTATAGGATGGGACTCAAACACATGGCAGCCAACCACATACCACAAATCAAGTCTAGACATTCTGGTAAGAAGTTTTCTGAACACCAGCATGGATTCTCTCATAGACAATTGATGGCAAGGGATATTGTCAGGAAGTCATTGGCCAAAATCCACCTGTTGGTCCCACCTAAAGTACAGAACGCCATACAATTTAGGAGGGTGAACAAAATGGTGAGGGGTTTGGAAACCATGCCCTATGAGGAGAAACTTAGGGAGCTGGGTATGTTCAGTCTGGAGAAGAGATGATTAAGAGGTAATATTTACCTGTTTAAGTATTTGAAGGGATCTTATGCTGAGGATGGAGCTAGCCCCTGCCATGCAGGGACTCACAATCAAAGCATCCCCAACAGATGGCTATCCAGCTTCTATTTAAAGACCTCCAAAGAAGGAGACTGCACCAATGTGTTCCATTATCGAACAGCTCTTATGGTCAGGAAGTGCCTCCTAATGTTGAGGTGGAATCTCTTTTCCTGTAGCTTGCATCTGTTGTTCTGGGTCCTATTCTCTGGAGCAACAGAAAACAAGCTTCCTCCATCCTCAATATGACTCCACTTCAAATATTTAAATGGGGCTATCATATCACCTCTTAACCATGTCTTCTTTGGGCTAAGCATACCCAGATTTATAAGTCTCTCCTCATAAGGCATGGTTTCCAGACCCTTCACCAATTTGGTTGCCCTCCTCTGGACACGCTCAAATTGTCCACATCCCTTTTGAACTGTGGTGCCCAGAACTGGACACAGTATTCCAGGTGGGGCCTGACCAAAGCAGAATACAGTGGCATTATTACTTCCCTTGATCTAGATACTATACATCTGTTGATGCAGCCTAAAATTGCATTAGCCTTTTTAGCTGCTGCATCACACTGTTGACTCATGCTTAACTTGTGGTCTACTAGGACTCCTAGATCCCTTTCACTTGTAGTCTCATTATGCCAGGTGTCTCCCATCCTATATCTATGCATTTCATTTTCTTCTTGTTGAAATTCATTATGTTAGTTATGGCCCAACTTTGTAATCTGTTAAGGTCATTTTGAATTTTGATCCTTTCCTATAGGGTATTTCTCTCTTTCCTTGGTGGGTGCTGTGTTCAGAGAAGCTGCGGCTGCATATCAGTTTGGATTACAATACAGGCACTTCAAACCAACTACAGCAAACACTTCCCCCTAAAATCAATACTGGAATTCACTGTGAAACAGTCACAGATTTACACATTCTTCTTAAGCTGAGTTCTAGTGCATTAGTTTGGATCATTGCTAGAAATGCTATTTTAATTGTTACACTAATGTAACATACATATAATAGAGGACACAAATACTATACA
>JAIPUX010001880.1:60019973-60034531 GCA_020142125.1 Phrynosoma platyrhinos | reverse complement strand
GATTATTTCTCCCGTGTGGATGCAGCCAAAGAAAGAAAGGAGCCACACTCGCCCAGGGACGCCAGGAAGGAAGGCGCCATGGTCCAAGAGGCATTTGAAAATGTCCTCCATTTGGAGGAGGCAGGGGGTGACCAGAGGTCCTCTTTTTTTCCAGGGCTTGCCTTCCATTCCAGTCTCTGTCCAGTAGAGATTCCCAAAAGTCCTCCACTTTGAGCATCACTAAGAAGCCTGACTGTATGTTTATAATACGTAGTGGTTGGTGGTTTCTTTTAAGCTTTTATTTGGTCATGTCCTCCAAATTTCAGCCTTCTGTCCGGGAGGAATTCCCAAATGTCTTCTCTTTGGAGCAGGGCAGTGTGAACAGACACGTCCTCCTTTTTTTCCAGGGCGTGTCCTCCATTTCAGTCTCTGTCCAGGAGGGATTCCCATATGGCCTCCCTTTGGAGCAGGACTAAGAAGCATGGATTTATATTCCTATGATTGTTTTGAACTTTTCTTTAGTTATGTCCTACCTTTTTCTTGAAGATCCAACATTTTGAAGTGCCTTGTCCACAGGGTGACCAGACATCCTCCTTTTCCAGGGCATGTCCTCCATTTCATCTCTCTGCCTAGAAGGAATTCTGAAAGGTTCTCCATTTTGAGCTTGACTAAAAAAGCATGGATTTACATTTCTATGGGTATTCTTAGCATTTATTTAGTCATGTCCTACGTTTTTCTTGAATCTCCTATGTTTTGTGGTGTCTTGTCCTCCTTTGCAGTTAGGACATCTGGTCACCCTGCCCAAGCATCCCACACAGAAGCACTGTGTTTTCCTTGTATCTTCCAAACAAGCAAAATAAAAATTTGTGTTAAATTGAACAGTGGCCTGTTTTAAGCATATATTTGCCAAGTGCCATGTGACAACTTGGACCTGAATTCTGATTCACTTTGTCTCTTTTGAATGCCAAAGCTCTGTTTGAGAATCGTGTTTCCTGTAGACTCTACTTCCCAGGGATTGTAGGAAAAAATGCAGAAATAACTGAGGCAGTGGCTTGGTATCCATTGTTGTTGGGCCTGTCTGCTTTCAGCCCAAATATTCCTTATTTTTGCTGCAAATGTACATTCATATATCTGCATTTCCATTTAGTGCAGAGACTCCTGCCTTACAACGTCTGAAGGCATGTCTGCACTATGCTGGCTGTGTGCCGTAATAATAGTAAATCAAATCAAATTAAGGCATGTCTGCAGTGCTTTTTTTTCACCCAAATCACTTTAGCACTGGTTTTATTAGGAATAATTGTTTCCTGGGATCCACCTCCTCAATGAGTGCTTATGGTGATCACAGCCTCACTGCCTCTTACAAAGAGGTATGTCGCTTGTAAATTTTTCCACTGCTCCACCAAAAAATGAGTCAAAGGCACAGCCTGAAATGCCAGCTAAAAATGGTGGAGAGAGAGAATGATGTCCCTCTCCATGGTGCTGAATAATATATGTGTATGCTGTGTGCCTTCGAGGCGTTCCTGACAAGGCAGATGGTTTTTTTGGCAATATTTGTTCAGAGAAGGTTTGCCATTTCCTTCCCCTGAGGCTGAGAGAACGTGACTTGCCCAAGGCCACGCAGTGGGCTTTATGGCCAAGCAGGGACTGAACCCTGGTCTCCATAACCACTATGCCATGCTGGCTCTGGATAATGTGTATTATAATCGTTTAATGATTAGAGGAGTCCTGATTACAGTTGGCCCTCCACATTTGCGGCTTTGACTTTTGTGGATTTTATTATTTGCGGTTTTGATTAATATGTTCTCTCTAGGAATCTCTGGGTCCTTCGGTGCAACTCTGCCACAAGTTGGCCATAAAGTTGTGCTGGAGGACCTAAAAGTTCCTAGGAAAAAAACACTTCTCCAGGCATTTGTAGGTACTCCAACATGATTCTATGATAAACTTCTGGCAGATGTTGACCACAGAGTTGCACTGGAGGACCTGGAGATTCCTAGAGAGTTGTTCTGTCAGGTAAAAAGAATAGTGTTTTTTTTATTTGCAGATTTCCCACATTCGGGGGGGGGGTATCTTCACCCCTAACTCCAGCAAATATGGAGGGAGCACTGTAATTTGTTTACAAGTTGAGACCTGCAAGATAATTTGACAGTGCAGAATGCTCCTCCTCAGGATTTCAGTTAGCCAGTTTCCATCTTCCAGGATACTCTATTCCATTTTGCATGCCAAATTCTCCCTCTTACCTCTCAGCATTCCATGTGGAAACAAGTACCATTCATTGTTCTGTTCACATGCTGGATCCTGGGACTTTCTGGTCTCTTTCACACTACATGATCAGCAGCACTCTGATACAACTTTAACTCTCATGGCTTCACCTGTGGAATCTTAGATTTGTAGTTTCTGGGATATTTAGAATTCTCAGCCAGAGAGTTCATGTGCCATGCAACTCCTAGGATTCCTTCAGTTGGAGCCGTAAGAGTTAAAGCAGTATCAGAGTGCTATTATTGCATATATTTTTGCATAGTTATTCTGTATGGCTATTCCTTCTACTTACATGAAAGTTACACATTGTGACTCCAGATTTTTAAAGTTTAAAATCATCCCTCAAGCCACCCAGGCTCCCACAATGGCATACATAAAATTAATAAAATCACAAAAGCAGAGCAGATAGCCAGAAAAGTGCCAAAAAACCCCAAAACAAAACCAAAACAACAAAATATGTGAAGCCTGAAAAACAAAATGTTTTCTTCTAGCAACAAAAAGAGAGGAAGCTTGGAACTACCTGGACTTCTCTGAAATTGGGGTGCCATAACTGAAAAGGCCTTGTCCCCGATTACTTCTTATATTCTCCCTAATGGTATAGAGAACCCTGAGAAGGGCTTTTAATTGCTCTGCAGAGGGGCGGGATATAAATAATAATAATAATAATAATAATAATAATAATAATAATAATAATAATAATAATTTTAAGGAAGATCATAATGTTCAGGTAGTGCTAAGTAGAAAAGGACTTGATCTGTGTTTTACACCCAGAAAGAAATTTCACTCTGTTTTTCACACAGTAATGACCAAGACAGGTTTTCTGACTCCATTTCATATGCAACCCAGTCCCCCCCCCCCAGCTTGGTTCCCTCTAGATGTGAAGCTGCAGTCCAAAACATTTGTAAAGCACAAGGTTGAGGAAGTCTGCAATAGACTTTACCCATTGGGAAATATTTCAGCTTTCCTTAAAATTCTTTTGAAATATATAAAACGATTTTTTTGGTACAATGCACTAATAGTTTTAGAATTTGTATTGTGTATGCATAGCGCAAAGCTGTTAGCAACGATAATTACAGATTAAAGAACAAAGGCATAGAAAACTGTGAGGATGTTCCATCCAAATTTTAACAGCAGAGTAGAGGTAGAAAGTTGAATTATTTCCTTTGTTCAAATAATTAGTAATTGGTAAGTTGCATTGTTTTTTCCTTCAATATCAGAAATATCTGCTTTCATTCAACTTATTAAAAGTATGGTTTATTATATAAGTAAATAGTTAATGTCTTTTGACTAATACTCTGATTATGTTCCAGTGTAATTCCTAACTGGGACCAAAGAGATTGCAGTCAATTTAAATATTGTAGTCCTAACTGTGTGTGCTACTGAGTCATACAGTGTTGATAGGGATTTCTATTCTGCAGTCAGAATGTTCATCTTGCTCTTTCCTCTAGTTTTTGCATACTTTGCATAATAGTTAGTGTAACCAACTGTTGATTATTTGTCCTGATAGAAAGTAAAACTGAAAATATTGAATTTAAAGAAAACTTGGGAAATTGCTCCAGCAGAACCACCACTGTGTCAATGTTTTGCATCAGAAACATACAAAACTCTTTCTTGCTTTAGGTCTGAAAATAATGTCTTCCTTATAATAACATTTGTAAGCCTATAGACGAATAGACTATTATGGACTATCATGATGAGTATTGCTTGATTAGCAATCCCAATCCTCCTTCATTCAGCCTTAAAAGGTAAAGGTAAAGGTATTCACTGTTGATAAGGTTGTCAAGTCACGTCCAACCAACCATAGGGGGTGGTGCTCATCTCTGTTATTAAGCCAAAATGCCAGTGTTTTCAGAGACTACTCTGTGATATGGCCATTATGATTACATTAGAACACTGTTTACCTTCCCACTGAAGTGGCACCTATTTATCTACTTGCATTTGCATGCTTTCAAACTGCTAGGTTGGCAGAAGTTGGGACTAGTGACAGGAGCTTGCCGGATTATGCAGCTTCTGGGCCTTGAACTGCCAACCTGCTGATCTTGCATTCAACAGAGTCAGTGTCTTAATCACGTCCCCTCATTCAGCCTTACTCTGATAATAAAAGCATTGCAAGGAATGTGGTGAACATAGTATGGAGAGTAAATAAACCCACAAATGCACTGGCTTCTTTGAATACATCAGTCCTCTAACTTTAAACTCAGGTTAATGGCAAGATACTACTTACCAGGATTGTGTCTGAGAGAGACACATGAGAGGGATACTGTGCTTGAACATACACTATAGTCTAATGTATCTGTTCACACAAACATTTGAAGAAGAAGGGCTCTGCAGAGGGGCGGGATATAAATAAAAATTATTATTATTATTATTATTATTATTATTATTATTATTATTATTATTATTATTATTATTATTTGAAACTCCTTCAGTCAGCTTGGTCATGGAGGCTGCAGGGCAGGTGGAACTCTTAACAGCTTACCCAGTGTGTTCCTATCACTTAACATGAGTTAAGTCTTCAAACCCTAAATCTGGGAAGAGAAGTCCCTTGGAGAAAATGATAGAATCTTCTAGATCAGGGGTAGGCAATCTAAGGCCCAGGGGCCGGATGTGGCCCCCCCGAGGCCTTTGGACCGGCCCCAGGCCGGTCCTGCCACCGCCCCCCCACCGCCACTGCCCGCCATGATGATATTGATTATTGTTGTTATTACTTGTTCTTGGGGTTTTCTTGGCAAAATCTCCACAGGGGTTTTGCCATGGCTTTTCTGGGGCTGAGAGAGTGTGCATGCATATTTTTAATTTTTTAAAAAAATATTTTAATATTTATTTATTTATTTATTTTTGGTGCTTCGGCCCCCCAATTGTCTGAGGGACAGCAACCTGGCCCCCGGCTCAAAAAGGTTGCCTACCCCTGTTCTAGATTATGGCAACTCTTCCTTCCATCCCTACAGTCTGCACTGAGTACCTGAACAGACACAGCTGGGTGAAGAATTTCCTCCTTCTCCAGCCTTCCAACCCAAGCTTTGGTAATGCATGGCAGCTCTCTCATCAACAATTAATTAATGGATCCCACATCTGTGTAGTATGTCTTCAGCCTAATAGAAAAAGTCATCTTTTATCACAGAGTAAAAATGGACTAGGACTCTGAGAGATCAGGGTTCAAATCCCTGCTCAGCCATGGAAACTTACTGGGTAACTTTTTACAAGTCATACTCTTAGCCTCAGATGAAAGCAGTGGCACTCCCCCTGAACAGATGTGCCAAGAAAATTACATAGGGTCACCATAAGGTAGAAACTATTGAGGATACACAACAAAAACAATGTACGTACAGGTTTTCTGTGTGTGTGTGTTTAATCACAATCTATTCAGACTTCTTAACTAATTTGAAGACATTTTCTTGATAATGATACAGCTGCCCAGAAAATTAAGAGAGATTCTTTCCTTATAGTTGGTTATTTTTACATTATATATCTTAATAGGAATTTCAGTTTGTCTTCTGATTAGTGTATCTGCTGCAGTGAATTAACAAAGCTTTGTTTTCCATGCTAACTGGTGAAACTACTCAGCCATGTTTTTGGTATTTAAACATTGTCACTTCTGTCATCCTCTGTGCATGATAGGACACTATCAGTCAGCTAGAGAGTGACTTGAGGGACACAAAGAGTGAAATGGCTCAGCACCTGAGAGAATATCAAGATTTACTCAATGTCAAGATGGCACTGGATATAGAGATAGCAGCATACAGGTAAATGTGGTTGTTGGAGCCTTGGTATGGCTACCTGAACTGTGGAAAACCAAATTAAATTTGTGATGTGACTAGATACTATCATTCTGGAGGTAGCCCTTATTGGTAGAGGATGAATATCAGTGGAGGTAATAATTTCAGACTTAAAAAAGATTACTGTGTTACTCTGGAAAATCAGTATGCAAAGAGATCTTGTAGCACCTTTGAGACTTATGGCTGCCACAGACTGGCTCTAAAAGCTGGCTTCCCAGTGGCTTGGGGGCTTGGTGTTTAGATGCCACACGCCCCCAAGACATCTTGAAGCCTCTCAGTCAATCAGATGGCAGTCAATCAGATGGCAGCAACCTCAAGACGCCACACACCCAGAAGCCACCCTGGAGCTGCAGCGGAGTACCTTAAACCCAGCCCAAATAGGAGCTGATCTTTTCTGCTCCTATTTGGGCCAGATTCCTGGTGGATTGGGGCCACAGCATGTGTTTTCCGTAGTATGGGAACCAAAAAAGAAGACATGATGGATGACCATCTGTTGGGAATGCTTTGATTGTGTATTCTTGCATGACAGGGGATAAGACTGCATGTCCCTTGTGCAACTCTATGATTCTATGATGAATTGGTCAAGAGAGCCCCCATGAGGCTGGGGGATTACCCATTTACCTTGGCTTTAGGCAAGGCCTAATCGTCACTGCAGAATGGCCTAATTATCACCTCAGAATCAATAATCAGATGTTTGGATAATTTGGAATGGTGTTTACATAAGCTTCCTTGAACTTGTAGTATACAGGCTGATAAATTTTGATAGCTGGGAAAACTTTGATGTGGGAGAAAGCTAATCCAGCATTTAAATTTTGAGCTTTAAAGAAAGATGTTTTGAGGCAATCATTGACTCCCAACATTGACCCCCACCCCAGTGAGTAAGTCCATTATTGGTACCTCTTTTGTAGCCCTAGTCAGATGATGTAGAACTACAGCATTACAAAAAAAATCATACCCCACATTTTCTTCCACTTCTAGCCTATGGCAGTGACATTTGGACTAAAATTCTATACAGTACTTGCCTGTCTAGGAATAAGTACCTTTGAATTGAATGGAAATTAGTTCTGAGTAATCATGTACAGTTGCCCCTCCAAGTCTGCGGACCTGAAATCTGCAGACTTGGAAATCCACGGAGGGGCAGCCGCCATTAGCATGAATGGGACAGAGCCTGGGCACGTGCCCCGTTCAAGCCAATGGGACTTGAATATACATGACTCTCATAACTCATGGGGGGGGGTCTGGAATGGATCCCCCACAAGTTACAAGGGATGACTGTATATAATTGACAGTGGACCCTTGGTATCCTTTGAGGTTTTGTTCCATTCCAGAAAATGTGGATCCCAAGTCCCATTAAATACAATTACATAGTAAAATGATGTCCCTTATATAAAATAGCATAATCAAGGTTTGTTTTTTGGAATTTATATATTTTTCAAATATTTTCAATCTGTGGATAGTTGAATCTGTGGAAAAGAATCTGTGGATCTGGAGGTCTGACTAATATGGAAGTAATTTTTTATCCTGAATGATGTGGTGATGGGCTTACCACTTTGTAAATGTGGTTTAATTTGGGTTGAACATCATAATTTGTAGTAATAATCTCTCTTTCTGTGGTATTTACAGGAAACTGTTGGAAGGTGAGGAGACACATTTTAGTACTTCAAGTATCAACATCCCATCTCTGAATCCTGTTTCCAGCCCTTCCTTTCAACCTAGGCTCTTCAGTTCACCTGTAGTTAGCTGTTCCAAAATATCCCCCACTCTTTTTTTTAAGAAAAAATAGAAAGATGAGGCTAGGCTGGCCTAAAAAATCTCAAGCCAAGCAGGAGAGCCTTTGCTGAGGTGATCAAGGAGACTATAACATCTACTAAAAAAACTGAAAGAACAAACCTGGAAGATATAACCCTTTTACCTTAAGTAAAAATAGCCTTTAAAGGGGAACGATGCAGCTCATAGACTTTTAAATTAATTGCCTATACCCAAACGTACTTGCCCATTTGTATTCTAAAGTTTCATATCACTAGACTAATTCAGTAGGATCACCACAGTAATGGATTCAAACAGGCGTGTTGTCGGTCAGAAAGTTTAACATGGGAAAAATCTGAAAAGAAACTGGCAAGCTACATATCTCTGTGGTAGTCAGATCTCACAATTTCTAAATTGAGCAGAAAGTGAGGTTCCAAAGTACAGCTACAAGTGGAGGATAAAACATATTTAATGTCTCAAGGCATCTTCATACTTCTGACATCTCTGAATTTGCCATCCACTTTCAACTGAAAAATGAGCACAGCTCTTTGAAGGTAGTATTGAGCAACCACACCTTATGCAAGAATGCAGTTTAATTTCCATCACTTGCTCTTTGAAGGTAAAGAATTCCCAGCAACTAAATGCTGCTTTAGGGATGAGGTGGCTTAGGGGTTAAGATGCCAATTCTGACGATCGGAAGGTTTGCAGTTCGAGGACCAAGTGCTGCATGATGAGTGAACTCCTGTCTGACCTAGCAGTTCGAAAGCATGCTAATCCAAGTAGATAAATAGGAACCACTTCGGTGGGAAGGTAACAGCGTTCAGTGCAGTCATGTTGGCCACATGACCACTGGAGCAGTTCTTGGACAACACTGGCTCTCTGGCTAAGTAATGGAGATAAGCATTGCCCCCTATAGTCAGTTATGACTATATTCATGTCAAGGGACTTTATTTTATTTTATTCTATTCTATTTTTATTTATTATATTATATTATATTCTCTTATAATTTATTACTATTGTTTGATTTCACTATTTTATTGTTTGTATTTTGCATATTGTATTCATTTAATTGTATAATCCTGCCTCAATCCGTAGGGAGAGGCGGGAAATATAAATTAAAAAATTATTATTATTAATTAAGGGACTACCTTTACCTTTACCTAAATGATGCTTTACTTGATTCCCATTCTTGGGGGGGGGGCACAATGGCAGATTCTTTGCCTGCCCTGCTTTTTTTCTGTGTACAAAGAAGCACAATGCATGTGGGAATGCTCAGTGCAATCAGCTAACGTATAAGGTGTGAACTTGTTTAGGAAGAGAAGAAGTATACCTCACAATAACTCTGATCAAGGTTGTTCCATGAGGAAGTTTTGTGTTCAGCTGCAAACAAAACATAATGAAGAAGCACTACATCAGGGGTCCCCAAACTACGGCCGATGGGCTGGACCCGGCCCATCGAGGCCTTCTTACTGGCCCATGGCCTGTCCTGCCGCCACTCGCGCACACCGCTGGATACCATTTTGTCTTCCAAAATGGCGTCCGGAGTCGTGTGCATGCGCTTGGCGTCGCATGTGCATGCGCACAACTTGCACCATTTTGGAAGACAAAATCGTACCTGCCATTGCACGTGCATGCGCACGACTCCGGGCACCATTTTGGAATACAAAATGGCGCTCGGTGTTGCGTGCGTATGTGCACTACTCAGGCGCCATTTTGTGTTCCAAAATGGCACCCGGAGTCGTGCGCATGCGTGTGCAACTCCAGGCACATGAGCACAACTCTGGGTGCCATTTTGGAATAAAAAATGGTGCCTGAGTCATGCGTGTGTGTGCCTCCGGCCCCCCGGAGATCTGGGGGCAGCGAACCGGTCCCTAGATCAAAAAGTTTGGGGACCCCTGCACTACATATTCCTTATGCTAGGATTATTCACAGCTGTTTGATTAAGCTACATCTGATATATTCTTCCCCTTTAAAAACAACTACTCTGTATACTCATGAATATGTCTAGAAATTTAGGTTAAAAAATTGAGCCAAAAAACTTGAGTTGACTTATCTACAGATCAATGTTAAGTACTGTACTTTGCCATCTCACACACACCCTGGTGAAAGAAAAAATTTGCCCTGGAAGCACTGGCCCCCTTCTACTCTCTTATCCAACCAGCTTTTAGCATGAGCACAAATAGTTACGACTGTTGGAATTTTGTAAGTTCTTTGGCATTGTTTTCCTTTGCTTCATCCTTTACATCTTCATTACATGCCCCTAAGTTTTACCCTTGACTTATCCAAGTGCCATATCAAAATCCATAATTTTGGCCCCCAAATCTGCCCTCGACTTATACATGAGTTTGACTTATAGTCAAGTATATATGGTACATTGTCATATAATTAGAATTCTTTGGTTAGATGGGTGCATGGCCAGCTGTTTCTGTGATTACCCTTGTGAGTCACTGGTTTTTCCATTGTGCCATATTAACAATGGCTTAAAATCAATAGTGCCAACTATTGAAGAATAATTAAAAGACACATGTGCTGTAACTAATTTTTAGTCTTAGCCTTGTATCAAAACATGACTAAAATCGGGGGGGGGGGGAGAAGAAGGGCTCACACTTGAGTTATCTGGAAGCACAATCTTGTTGTTGTTTCAAAAGTAGATATACCCATACTTCGTATAGCTACATTCAACAACTTAAAATCATAAATATCCTTGCTTTTGATTCACCAATAGAAAAAGAGCATGGATTATGCTAGCTGCTTATTTCTTTATTCTTGAAATCAATAGTTTTTATATGCTGTACTGACAGAAGATTTGTTAAAGGATTTTTCCTTAATGTATTTTCTTAAATGCATTCACTGCCACGTGGTAGCCTCACCAGTGAATTATAGTTGCTCTTCTGACTTTTTTTCTGATAGGTTAAGTGGAGCATATTTGTTTGGCTGTGCCAGCCAGACTTGGAAATAATGCAGCTGAATGCACATATAAACACAAACCACTTCTGCTTGATAAACAAGAACTGGTGCTGTAGACTGAAAAACAGAATTTTGATCTTTTCCAACTCATGGGCAAAGAATAATCACTGGGAAGAAAGATTCATGCGTACTTTTCTCTTTCTACCCACCCAAAAGGAGGAGTTCTCGTGTGGTCAAATCTTTTTTTCCCCCCCATCTTGAACTCCTAATCTTCATTATACATTTGTCTACCATCTATGTGCCAAGTTTTATATAGAATTTACTAATGTAGATTTTATTTCAATGCCTTAACTTTGCCAGCAAAATTCCTTTCTGCAGAAGCTGAAGACTGTGTGTAATGTGATGTGTTTGTACTGGTGCATCCTGTCATAAGTTTTGAGTACATAAAACCATTATGCCTTATCCATGTAACTGCAGCAGTTCCTTGAACTAAGAGAAGGTGTTTGCTCATGTTCTTTCCTCTTCTGTAAGGCACAAATAAATAAAACTCTAGGAAGCCTGTTTATCCTTTGTGATATTTTGACTTTAAATTTTCTGTGTTAATCATTTTAGAATTAGTTACCTCCAGGCAAAGCCACATTTCATACATAGACAAGATTAATTACTTGGGTGAGTAAGATCTAAGAATGCTAAAAACAACCAACCAACCTTTTTGCTAAAAAGTGCATAAGGGTCACATGGAAGATGTTAAGATTCGGGATTTGGGTCACAATAAAAATGCTTACAAACACAATAAGATAAGTTGCTCTAGACTTTGTACCAGAATCGGCAGGAGTGTGCAGTCAAATGGCTTGACTTTCCCAAAGGGGCAAGATGTTAGCTTAATTTGACAGTTTCTCAGCCTGTCTGGTTGTATAAGCAAAAAATAGCTGCAAAGTGACAAAAGAGATCCCACTTAAAAGAAAGAGAAAGAACACACAGCAGGGAACAAAGGAAGAGAGATCAGAAACTGCAATCAAAGTTGTCTGTTCCAAAACTGTGATAGTATGTAGCATTTTTATTGTGACCCAAATGGTAAGTACACAAAGACAATTGGCACTTGATTACATAAATATTCATCTCTTGAATCCATACTTGGCATAGCATCTTTTTTGGAAGTTACAGCTGAGTTCTTTTGGATGAGTCTCTATCAGCTTTGCACACTTTGATCCTGAATTTTTTCCTACTCTTTGTAGGAATATTGGTCCAGCTCTGTCACATTTATGATAATTGGTAGAATCGCTTTCAAATCTTATCACAAATTCTCAACTGGATTGAAGTCTAGCCTTTTACTGGGTCATTCTAAGACATTCATCTCCTTGTTGTAAACTCCAGTATTACTATGGCTGCATGTTTAGCATAATTGGCCTGCTGAAAGATGAAACTCCATTCCCACCCCAAAGTACCTTGCAGAATCTGAAACAAGTTTTCCTCCAGACTTGTGCTGCATTTGGTTTCATTCATTCTGCCCTCAATCTTGACTAAAGAAAAGCATCCTTACACCATGATTCACCATGGGAATATTTTAAGGGCTATGAAGAGTTGGCTTTGTGCTGCGCTTAGCATCTTCTAGCAAGTCCAAAACTTCAGTTTAAGTATCTTTTTTAGACAAAAGAACATTTTACTATGCTTGCTGCACCACATTTTTATGCAAATTCCAAATGGGCTTTTATCGGGTAGTTTGCTTCAGCAATGGCTTTCTTGCCACTTCCACAAAGCTTGAGTTTTATGGAGCATCTGTGAAATATTTGCCCTGTGGATAATTACTCCCATCTCAGTTGTAGCTCTCTGAGTCACCATTGGCCTCTTGGTTGCTTCTCTAATGTCTTCTTTACCCATGATTTAGGGTACATCTACACTATAGAATGGTTTGACACCACTTTAACTACCATGGCTCCATCCTACAGAATCAGTCAGTCGTCCTGTTGGTGAGGACGATGCCAAGTTAACCAGGGCAGGTGGAGATGACGCCCTGTCCAGCTCAGACTCAGGAGACACGGATTGAGATTGGATGGCTGGAGACTGGAGAACCCTCAGGAGAGCAAGGCAGAGGCCTGTTGGCGAACAGAGAGGCGTGACGCGGTGGAACCAGCAGTGCGGATGGAGACAGACGCGGATGGAGTAACCGTACCAGATCGATGCCAGTCCTGGCGGAGAGTCTCGGGATCGATGGGAAGATAATAACGCCCTGACGGTGCATCGAAGCGGAGATCAGGGTACTGGAGGAGAAGAGAGTCCTGTGGTAGGGGTCTTTCCTCCAGCGCCTGGTCAGCCTCAAACCCAAGCGAGATTTGGTCTCAATGGTGGATTCGATCCACAGAGTGCTCTTGAGTCCGAGAGGTGCTAGGTCCCGCTTGCTCCAACACATATGGAGTCAGTTCCAGCGGCTCCTCACAGATCTCACCCTCTGATTCAGATTCCACATGAATTGGAGGGGAAAGTGGTCTAGCAGCAGGTGTTGGCTGGGCCAACTCGGACCCAAGAGATGCAAGAGGAGTTTTTGAGACCTCCGATGGCACAACATGATGGGACCTCTTAGGAGAGGTAAAACAAGCCCTTTTCGAATGAGCTTTCTTGGGAGATGCGGAACAGGCTCTCTTAGAATGGGAGCAGACAGACGACTCCCCATCACTGGGATCAAGATGCTTCTTTTAAGAAGTTTTATTTCCAGCCCCATTACCCTGCTCTTTTTTTGCCCTTGAGGCCTTTTTATCTCTGCAGCATTTCTCCTTTGATCTGCCTCTCTGGAGCTGGAGTCACCCACAATCTCTTCGTTATCTTCTCCAGGGATGGGAGGTACGCGATGGCAGGCGGTGTTGGTACTTTACCATTCACCCTCTTCTCCATTGGATCGACAGCCTCCTTGCCCGTGTGAGCCACCTCAATCTTGAGAGCATTGGCCATCCTGATAAATTAGTCAGAGAAGGACTTGACATTGTCAGTTTCTCCTTTGATCTGCCTCTCTCACTCACGGTCTCCTTGGAGGTTGATGGTTGAGCCTTCTATGAGGCCTGGGTAGGTGCCGAGGCCGGTCTAAGGGCCTGCTCCCAGAGCGCAGCCTTAAGCTTCAAGTCCCTGTTTTTCAGGGCTTGAGTGGTCATCCCCTTACAAAAGGGGCAAGCTTTGGGATTATGGGTTTCGCCCAAACACAACACACACTGATCATGACAATGAGTCATCAGGATTTTGGTGTTGCATTTCCGGCATCGTTTCAGGGAAGCCATGCCAATCAAACAAGTTGTTTCTGTGAAGCAAATTCGAGGTCAAAAAACACAGTCCTTAGGTCAACTGATCCACAAACAATCACAAAGCCAAAATCCGTAAGAGAAGTAAAAAACCAGAACAAGAAGTCAAAAAGCCATAGTGTCAAAATCGAGAGTAGAGGGTGACTCTAGTGAGCTAAGTTCCTTGCTAGCTGCTAATGTGGTGGACGAAAGGAACTGGAGAAAGAGCGGGAACGCCCGGGACTTTATAGGGATGGGCGGAGCTACCGCCAAAAAGTTGCAACTTTTGCCCAGAACTTTCCAAGCTAGCTGCGCAGACGCAGATATAACCCATTTGTGTGATTCGCAGAGACCATGAAGAAGAAAGAAAAATATAAGAGCTTGCAAGGGAAGAGTACTGAGTCATTCTGCAACTGTTTAAAGATTTATAACTCTGCAGCATTTCATTGACTGCTCTGAAATCATGGCAGGATCAATTAAATATTCCAGAAAAGCAAGCCTAATACTTCAGTGATAATTTCACTATAATAAAGATAATGCAGTATAGGGAAGGACAGGTTGCTTACCTGTAACGGTATTTAAACCTATATAGGACCTCCGTCGGTACCGCCCCCTTCAGTTCCTTTTATCC
>JAIPUX010001880.1:59993073-60019873 GCA_020142125.1 Phrynosoma platyrhinos | reverse complement strand
GTCATTACCCATTTGTGTGATTCGCAGAGACCACGAAGAAGAAAAATAATCCCTGGTGCAGGGGTAGGCAACCTTTCCCCTTTAAGGGCCGAGGGACTTCAGCTCCCAGAATCCCAGGAGCTATTGGCCAACATGGGACTATTGGCCAACATGGCTGAGGCTTCTGGGAACTGAAGTCCCTTGGCCCTTAAAGGGGAAAGGTTGCTTGGTTGCACAGTGGTTAAATGCCTGTACTGCAGCCACTTACTTGCATACCACAAGGTTGTGAGTTCAATCCCAGCCAAAGGGCTCAGGCTCAACTCAGCCTTGCATCCTTTTGTAGGCCACTAAAATAAGTACCCAACTTGTTGGGGGCAATTAGCTTACATATTGTAAACCACTTAGGGAGTGCTTAAGTGCACTGATAAGCAGTGTAGAAATGTACTTGCTATTGCTATTACATTCTGAGCCAATAAGGTAATATTGATGAATGAGAACTTACTGAACTAAAACCTCAGCCACGACAAAGCTCTCCCTGCCCCAGTCATATTACTGCCGCTTTTATACAGTGATGATAAGTAAAATGCATTTTGTTCTTGAAGTCAGTATCACAGTTCTCCATGCAAAGTGCCTGTTCTCAAAGGGTAATGTGGCAGTAGATTGTTGTTGTGTGCTTTCAAGTCATTTCCTACATATGGTAACCCATCATGGGGTTGTTTGCCACTGCCATCCTCGAGGTTGAGAGTGTGTGACTTGCCCAAGGTCACTCAGGGGGGTTTAAAGAAATGAAATTAAAGAGATGAATAATAAATAACATAGTTTCTTTCTACCTTTAGAAAATCTAGTCTTAATAATTCTCACTAGCTTTCATTTTCTTCATTTCTATTTATTCCTTTTTACCTTCTACCTATAATTCAGTTTTTTCCATCCTCCTATTCCTATATGAAAATCAATTTTGCCATAAATAACAAATTAAATATCTTAATTTTCATTACACATCTCCTGAACAGTCTGAATAATTTTTTACCTCATTATCTTCTTATATTCTCAATTTTATATCAGCTTTGTATCTAATGTTCAGATCCCAGTTGGGACTTTTTGACCCAGTATGCATCACTACATATTAGGTAATTAAATTACATCAATTTTATGTTTATTACATTGGTTAGCTTTTCATTTCCATACTAGTGCTGGTACTAGTATTTGAAGTCCCAAACAATTTGGTAGCAAGTGACTTACAGGACTGTCTATAATTATTTGGTTCAGCCTCCAAAGACTACTTTGAGATGCCTGTAGTTTGCCAACCCCTAAAATAAATTAGGGTGGCAGATATAAGGGTCAAGGTTTTTTCAGTGGTGACCATGTGTCAAATTCCCTCCACTGAGTACTCAGCATGGCCTATTTTCTTATTTTTTCTCTATTTCTTATCTTATTTCTTATCTATTTCTCTTAAAGCAGATTTTAAAGATGTTTTCACACAAAGCCTTTAACTGATCTTACTGCTAGTCCCATACATATTTTACTTTAATTTAAAAATGTTTGTTGAATGACTGTTTTAAACAGTTTTACTGTCAGAAGCCTTGGGAGCTTTTTGTTGAAAGCAGGGCAGAAATATATGAAACATAATATTTTAATCTTATAAATATAATAAAAATAACAATCATTTGCCTTCATCCAGTGTAGAGAAATATGCTGTTCAATCTCAGCCTGTTTCCCCCTGTGTATCTTTGAAAATATCTTTTATTGAAATTTTTAAGAAGTTAAAGAAGCACCAACCTCTGTGGCACTGCCTCTGTCCTTTTTCCTTGCTGGGAATAGTGGTGGCAGCCGCTCTTTGGCACTTCCACTCAAAGGAGCCCCAAGAGAGTGGAGGGGGGGGGAGTGCTTCTTTTAGGTTCTCTCAGGACGGACTAAGCTCTCACCTTTCATCCACTCTACTAAGAGAAGGGGATGGCTCTCTCTTTTTTTTTTTTGATAAGGGTTAATACTGTTACCTTAACTCTTGCCTTTGCATCCTTTTTGACATTGTGTTTTCTTATCCCTGCCAATCATTACCTGGTCACTTCCCACACACATCATATTGCCACCATTTACCATAGTTCCCTCGTCATCCCTCAAGCCTTAAGAAGATAACACCAACAGTTATGCCTGCCAGAATTTTGCAAGTTCTTTGGCATCATTTTCCTTTGCATCATCTCCTTTGTTACATGCTTCTAAGTTTTACCCTTGACTTATCCACAGGTAATATCAAAATCCATGACCCAGAAATCTGCCCTCGATTTATACATGAGGTCAACAAGACTATATACAGTAGTACATCCAAGACAGCAAGAATTGCTGAGGCACTGATGACCCATATATAGACATCAAGTGTTGTTATTGGTGATATTGCCATATAGCTGCAAAACATAAATGGTATATGGATTGCAATAATGAAAATAGCAAAAAGTAGTGAACTTGCCTCATCAACCAATGCATAAACCCTGCAATGTTTCAGCTCATTTCTTCTATTTTAAAATCTGCATTCTCCACACATTATCTTAGCATGAGGACATAAATCAAATTGTACTTGAGGAGAAATCATATGCCAGGCCAACATAGCTGCAGAAACTGCAGGAAGCACTATCCCTTTCATCCCTAGTAGACAGAATCTAAGATAGTCCATCCTGAAAGTGGTAGCAGATAGGTAGATTCCCAATTTGCACATGGAGAGGTATTTAAATCAGGCTATACTTGCCAGCTGAATTTCCTTTGGGATATAAACACAAATCTGGAAAATTAAATCCTCCTTCAGAAAATGACAACTACATCTTCTTAACTGAAAAATGCTAGTGAAAGCCCTCATGTAAATTTCTGGAATACAATATTCTTTTTTTGGAAACAAGTATGGGGAACAAACACAAAATTCCAAATAGAACACAGGATACCATAGCAAATCATAGAAATATACAAAGCTTCGTTATACAAGTCCAAACATTGGTCCATATAGCCCAACACTGTCAACCCTGACCAGTAGCAACTACTACCAGAGTTTCAGGGAAGATTCCTTCTTAGCCCTATCTGGTAACTCCTGCTCTGCCATCCAATCATTAACCAGACCTAATCCTGCTTCTGAAATCAGATGAGACTAGGTTTGTTCAGGGTTGAGTGTGATACTATTCAAATATATTTCCCTTATTTCAATACTTAAGTGATGCTCACCTATTCAAATCAAGAGATATTTTCATCAACAATGCAGACCAGATCAACTTAATCATTTGATTATAAGTACATCCTGATAGCAAAAGCTATTCAACAATGGAACACAACCCCTTTGAGTGTGGGAGAGTCTCTTTCTTTAGAGGTTTTTAAACAGAGGCTGGATGGTCATCTGTCAGGGGTGCTTTGATTGTGCATTCCTGCAAGGCAGGGGGGTTGAACTGGATGGCCCTTGTGGTCTCTTCCAACTCTATGATTCTATCATTTGAATAATATACCAAGGAACCAATATACTTAAATACTTAATAGCTTCTATTCACCAACCAAATTGTTAGCTGGCAAATGATCTAAGTATTCTCCTCAGTTCAAATAATTCAGTATTAACCAGAAACTTGACCATTGTACTGCTCTCTTCAGATCATTAACAGATAGGTTAAATATCAACAGCCTGAATACAGGTCTTCAGGACTAATTCCTGCTTACATAACAGTAATTACATAATGTGAATATGCTGTTTTTATAATTCTTATTTCTCCCCATTATGAAAACAGTAAATTCATTCTTTTCCTCTTTCTGCTTTTCTCAATTTGTTATAAATTCGTAAGACACCTGGGAGTTCTCTTATCCTGTGACATTTGTATTTGCCCAGCAACATATAGAAGGAACTATTTTCTCCATTGAAGTCCAGTCCATATAAACTCTTTTACCTCTCTGCAGTCTCACTATTCTCCTTTGGTATTCTGGCATGCCTTTGTTTTGTAATGTTCCAAGCATGTTTCTGTCTTCTTGTTTCTGTTTCTGAAGTATTTGTTTTTTCTGCTTCTGCATTTGTTTCTAAAAATTATGATCTCATTATAAAAGGGTGGAATAAAATATTTTAACAGATACATAATATATAAATAAGTATTTTGGTATGTTTGTACTGTTTCTTTTAATTTCCCCCAATAAGATTCTAAAAAAAAAAAAAAACCCAAAAAGCCTCTCCCATTTTTAATAGCATTATTTTAACCTACTTTTGCCTTCCTGGAGTTTCTATCATTTTTTATTTCTTCATTTGAAAAGACTTATTTTTAGAAAGACCTTAGCTACAACCCTTAATATTTTAAAACAGTCTACAAAAATATTGAAAAAAATCATCATTCACTTTCTGTTTATTATTTTTATAGAAATCCTGAAAAAACTGTCTTGAATATAAAATACATAAAAATTTACAAATACACACACAGACTGCAGTAAATTTGATTCTATAAAATCATTATTTCACAAGCAAACAAATTTAGTTTAAAAGCAAGCATTTTTGGAGACCATAAATGTACATTTTTAGTGTCCTTAAGACCATGAAATAACAATTTACACTAATGGATTCTAAGGTCAGCATATGCAGCTTTTACACCTCCATACAGGCACAGAAGCCGTATCACGAAGTGTATCTTTTGCCTAGCAATGAAACTGAAAGACTCAATGTGCTGCCTGTGATAAATGATTAAGCTATTTATATCAAAAGTTCCATAAAAACCCTGTAATAAGACCACTGCTGTGGCTCTGTTCTAGAAAATTCTAACAACTAATCCTTTACTGGGTTGCAATTTGAACCAGTACAACTTAGTTGTTTACATATCCGGTGTTGTTACTGAATGGGGAGCACAGGACACTTTTTAAAACACATAATTTAAGGCTGATTTTAGAAAAAGACATTGAGGAACCAAAATGGCAGCTGCTGGAATAAATAGTGGATTGTTGTTGAACATCTGTAAGAAGGGAAGGTGGCAAATCCTGTGAGGAGTAAGTGCAATCATTTGAAGGATTCTAAACCACAATTGTGGATTGCTTATCTGCACCATCCAGAGAATGTGAAACTAATCTAAACAAGGAAACTGTAATCCATCCATCTGATAGGACTCTCCCAGAATATAATCTGACCACTGACTTCAATAGGATTATAATCAGGTCCTTAACAGCTTCTGTACAATCAGATATTAAATCCACACTGGGTAAAGAATGACAACAGTTTGCTGAATAGTTAACAATCTGTTGTATAGTTAACATTACTCTAAATACTTCAGGATATTTTAATGCTATTTCTCACATAAAACATGAGATGTAATGTTTGCAGTTTTTAAAAAAAGGTGGTTATGATCCATCTGATCCAGAAGACAGATCTGAAAAGGTGCCTTTACTATTTCTAAACCAAGTCTATTAGTATACAATTAAATATTCCCCCAAAGAATACATGTCAATACACCAACATCATCCCTGAGAATGCCATGCAATTCTATAGTTAGGATACTTTAGATAAATATATCTTTAGCTCAAGTTCTGAAAGTAAGTTATCAATGATACAACAAACAGCATTTAAAATTAATCTTGATTATCTTGAAACAGTTTCTTTTCCCTGAGCTACCTGCATGTTTAAGACATAAGGGCACTGACATATTCATAGCTGTACTCATGGGCACATTGTTTCTTTTTTCTCATTGGTTTAAGTCAGATGCTACATTACTGTGCACAGCAAACAGCAGTGCATTTCTTTAATTTCTTCCAATAAGATGGCTTTCTCTAGTGCACTTCACATTGAGGATGCTTTTTCATTCAGATCGCTTTAATTGATATTTAAGAAATCCCTGAAAATGTGGAATCTCGGCTAAGAATCAGGCCATAGTGAAGGACAAGTAAACCATCCTAGGAAAAAAAAAAGAAAGAAAATTACATTTAATAAACAACTCAAGTGGAAAAGTGAAGGCTTGTCAAAGCTATTTTTCTTTAAACCATGTAATGAAAAGTTATTCTTGATTATGAAGGAAAGGAGCAAAAAGGGCAGCACCTGAGTATGAAGTTACCTTGTAGTTTTCTCTTGGCACAATCTGTAAGTGGTAGTGGTAACACATCTGAAGAAATCCAGATATTCTTTTGTTTCAGTTATTTACTTATGCCCGTGCAATAAAATACCCTCCTTTAGAAGTAACCGTATTAAAATGTACAACCCACTGCTGAACTGTACTGTAGTATGAACAGAATGTAGTCACTTCATCTTTTGTTCAACTGAACTGATTCTCGAATGCAACAGCACATTTTCAGAGTGCTGTATGCAACAATGTCTGAAACAGATATATCCACTGACAATTTTTAATGAAAGCGATTAAGAAGAAATGTATATTCTACTCTGTGGGAGTAAACTTTACCTCCCCTCACATACTGTGATGGTGTGGAAGAATGAGTGATTCTCTGTGCATGGGTGTGGGAATAAAGTACAAATGATAGTGGGAGAGGGGGCGAGCTGTCCATGTGTGTTCCTGCATTTCCTGACTATCAGCTCTGCCACATGTGCCTTGGGGACAAAAAGATTGCTTATTCTGTCCTACAGCAAATGGTACTAAGCCTTTTGAGCCTCTCCATGCCTCTTAAATTTGCTACTAACTTACCTGCACTGCACTCTCTCCTAGAGCTTGTCGAATTTCCCTTAGAGTCTGGTAGTTTTCTAGAAGGTGATCACCACATATTATGTCTACCTAGAAATAAAATTTTAGAAGGAATCAAAAGAGTATTCTCTTTATAGGCAAGAAATCGGAATTGTTAAATCCTCATATCAATAGCTATAAGTTGTTGTTATTATTGTTGTGTGCCTTCAAGTTGTTTCTGACTTATAAGTTGGAAATAACTTGAAGGCACACAACAACAACAGGTTTAAGCAAATAAATTTTTCATCTAGTACTGAAATGTATTTCAGTGGGCACTTGGCAAGCTTCATTGGGAAGAGCATACCAAAGCCAGGGCACCACAATGAGGAAGGCCCTACCACCAGTGTCTACCCTTCTGAGGGCAAGGAAATAGGACTTCTGAGAACCTCTTAACAATCAGGAAAATTCGTGCCTTTTCACTTAGTCAGTTCAATCACACATCCATCAATCTGATACCATTCTGTCCTGTTCTATGTGCCACATGACCAAAATAATTCCTATGCTAGAAGAATGTACAGTAGTTATTGAACTATACAATATAAAAGAACAGAAAATAATTATCGCACTGATAAAACAAATTATCCACATCCATTTAAATCTGTTCTTCGACCTGGGCACATTCACACTGTGCAGTTATGTTTCTATTATTCCATTTTAACTGTCATGGTTCCATCCTAAAGAATCCTGACATTTGTAGTTTGGTGGGGCACTAGAGCTCTCTAGCAAAGAATTCTAAATGCCTCTCCCTAAACTGCCCATCCCAGGATTCCACAGGATGGAAACATGGGAAAGACTGTGCTATAATTGTGTAGTATGAATCCTGTGGGATAATAAACAGCTTTGGTCACCCTGACAGACAACCTATGCTGGAAACTGAACCAGAGGAACAGGTCTCTATTGGTTCTGCTAGACCTCTCAGCATGCACGGATATTACTGACCATGATATCCTTCTGGGATGCCTCTCTGAAGTTGGTGTTTGGTTCTACAGTGACTCTGGCCCTTCCTGAAGGGGAACACTAAGAAGGTGCTGCTGGAGTTTTTGGGTTAAGTGTCAACTCTATCTACTTTTGGTCAAATTCCAAGGAGACCATTTTTGTGTGTGTGTTTTTCAGGCTGTGTGGCCATGTTCTAGAAGAGTTTCTTTCTGACGTTTCGCCAGCACCAGCCCGAAAAACCCACAAAAAACTATGGATGCTGTCCATGAAAGCCTATGACTTGATACTCCAAGGAGACCGTTCGGAACAAAACCAGTCTGTACAGAACAGATAATAGTGATTCAGCCTGTGCTGGACAGGGTTACAGTCTCCCTGAAATCTCATATCTGTAGCTCGGCCATAGCCCTTGATTCAGCCCTGAATCTGAAGGCCAGCTTTTTTAAGCAGGCCACTGTTGCACCTATTCCTCAAAATGTCAGACATGCCTTGATTATACATATTTAGGTCATTGTAATGCTTGTTGAGACTGCTCTACTGGTTATCAGTTCATTACCAGGCACAATTCAAAGTGCTGGTTATGACCTATAAAGCCCTATATAGCTTACATCCAGACTATCTAAAAGACTGTATCTCCATATATGAACTACCCAACTTCTAAGATCTTTGGCAGAGGGCTTTTACCCTAGCTTATCACTGTCAAAAGTGCACTTCGAGAGGACATGGGATGAGCCTTCCTAGTGGCTGCTTTCAGACTATGGATTATCCTTCCATGGCTAGTCTCCCTGTATTCTTTTTTTGTCAGCAATCAGACACCATTTTCTTTGAAGTCTGGATAAGCATTGTATGGATCCAAGTACACAGAAATCAGGAGAGCCAGCAGGACATCAGGGATGAATCCCCATTCAGTCATGCAAATCCACTAGGTGATCTTGGACAAGTGATACCTTCTCAGCCTCAGAGGAAGGCATTGACAAATCCCTTCTGAACAAATATTGCCAAGAAAATCCCATGACAAGGTCACCTCAGGGTTGCCATAAAGCACAAATGACCTGGAGGTGCACAACAACAAACAGAAATGTAACCAGAAAGAAAACAGTAAACTAAAATTCTCAAAGTTAGTTAATGCATTAGAGGTGGCCCCTGTAGAACATCCCTAACTGGCGAAGATAAACATAGAGATAAGCTGTTTAGTTTTCTTAAAAATGGTACTAAAACTGTAGATAAAAAAAAAAGTAAAATCAATAACCACTGCACACAGAAGTTAAAGAAGAAGGCATTTCCTGAACATTCATATTTTGTATGGTTAAAGCTTGATCTTATGTCTATTTTTAAAATTGGAATTGAACAACATGTGGATCCTATTTTGGGAGAAATATGGCATGTAACCCAATCAATAAATGTTTTTTCATCCTCTACCATACTATAAAGTTCTTAGCTTGGTTTGCCCTATTATCTATCTTTTGCTTTAGTTTCTTCCTCTGTGCAAGCTTTTTGTTTTGTGCACATGTGCCTTCAAGTTGTCTGTAAACTTTTGGTGACCCCATTAATTTTATAGGGTTTTCTTAGGCAAGGAATATTCAGAGGCGGGTTTACCAGTTTCATTTTCTGAAACAGAACCTACAGAACCTGGTATTTGTTGATCTCCCAATCCAAGTAGTGAGCAGGGCTGCCCCTGCTTGGCTTCCAAGATCAGATGGAATCTAGTGCCTTTAGGGTATTTAGGCCCTCTTCTCGATATAATCTTTACTATAACAAATTGGGCTTTTCCAAGTTACATAATGCCTTCTGAAAAGGAACACATAAAGAAATCTAGAAGACTGATTAACTTCTTGCTATTACAAAGTGGATTTTACCATATAGTGTGGATACAGTTTGACAGGGTTATCACAGCCTACTGTATGGTTCTACAAATACCACAGCATACCTGACAGCCAGGATCAAGGTCCATCTTTCTGCGGAGGAATTTCTCTACATGGCCAACTGTTGCATCTCCTGAAACACGTACAAACTTCTTTTCGAGTGGCTGCAAGAAAGAGGCAATAAAGTTTATACTGGAAGGTTTCTATGCAATGCAGCAAGAAATTCTAATCAAGATCTTCTGCAAAGACTACTCAATCACATCACACTAGTAAGCCTAAAATCAATAACTCTTACTGCATAATTAACCATCATTTGTCTTTGGCAATTAGATAATGACATGATTAATGGATTGTACCATTACTGTTCTCTTTCACTGAATGAATACTTTTAACTTTGGAAACTGGAAACCACTTTCATTGTTTTTTGGTAGTGCCATCACTGTGCATGTTGCATACCCGAGTACAAGAGGAAAAGCCCCTGCCCAGAGATGCTTACAATCTTTTGAAACAAGCAATAGTTTAAGAAAATTGAGAAAATTAGAGATGGAATAAAAGGTGAAGAAGGTAAGATTGTATCCGTTACCTAGGCACAATTTGGGAGAATAGAAGGTCAAGTAAAAAGAGCAACAAGGGAAAAGGGGCCACTTCTTGAGGGAGAAGGAAGTCTTTGGACAGAATGAGGTTACTGGGAACTGGTGGAATGAAGATCCTCAGTAAGAAGAGGAACACCACAGAGATTTGGACAATAGAATAAAAAGCTTGGGCTGGATCTGAAAACAGACAGAAAACTAGCACAAAAATAAGGGTTGGATATCATGTAATCAAAGCAATGAATTTTTTTGCATCAGAATGCTAAAGAAAGGTAAGAAGATCAAGATATGAGAATGAAAGACTAGAGAACTCTAGTCTTGGCAGTGTCATTTTGAACCACCAGAAAGAAGAGGATACCTTAGCCCATATATTTTATCACATGTAGTTTGTCTTTAACACATACTTTAGTTGTTAAAGCAGATAAAGTAAGCAATTTTGTGAAAACCTAAGTAGCTGTTCAAAAGTATATATTTTATTGATTGGTAGAAGAGGTTGGGGGGAAGAGAAAGGAAAAGGAAGGAAGAACAAATATGTAGAAGGGAAGATGTAAATATGAGGCAAGAGGAAAGGTAGAGGAAAGAAAGATTGGAAGAGAGGTTAAATAATCAGTGCATTTTAAAATCAGGTCAGTGCCTAACTGTCTAGATGTTTAAATTTAAAGTGTTTAGTAGTTAGGTTGTGATTATTGTCTGTCTTGTTTTTATATATGTATATATGTTCAACAAATATATATATATATATATATATATTTAAAAAGTATATATTTGATTTCTGTACCTACAGCGAAGAGAGGAATGGTGGCAGCCCTCAAGATTTTGTTGGACTCCTATCACCCCTCACCTTTTCCTATGTTGGTTAGGACTGATGGCAGCTATTGTCCAATAGATTTACAGCAAATTTGTTAGGAACTGGACAGGCCGGCAAAGACTAGCTTTGCAACCAGACCATATTGGGGGATCAGACCCAAGAAAGATACCTGTTGCATCTGACTTCCCAAGACCATGACTCTAATCTCTATATCATATTGAATTTAATAAGTATTTGCACATTTACTTATGAAATCTTACTTCCAACCTTTAAAAATAAACATTTTTTAGCTGTGCTTGTGACATTTGTGGGCAGTTTACATAGAAAACAGACAATTGAGTTATTCAGTACTGAGAATTCCCACTGTATTTCATTATCTAGTCACTCAGACTAAAATATTCCATCTCAGTCTTAAAACCTTTCCTTTTCTCCTGTAAATAATGGTTTTAGAAAGACAGTTTACTTCAAGACAGAATCACTTCTTCTCCTACAGCAAAGTTTAATTATGGATGTTATTAAAACAGAATACAGAAAGATAAATGTTAGCAATATTCATACCTTAAAATTCCCAGAGAGATCATTAGCTCTGAAAGAAAAACGAATTGACACAGTCAGTATGTCTTAAGCTGGATGTGTACTTGTATCCCTTAGTTGCTTAATCAACAAGATGCCATTATATATCACTTACCATAATGGTTCCTTTTGGGGAGGTCCAAGGGAGGCATTTGGTAGAGCAGGCTACATTCTAGTCACTGCTCAGGAGGCAAGGATGTAATGTTATATTTTTTAAAAGCTGTAATTTGCCTCAATCTTCAGTTTTGACCACAGCCATCATGTTTTGAGAAACAATTTAGGTGGGAAGATAGCATGGAAAAGAAAAGGGAGGGCAAGGGGCTCTCACCTGATAGATGCAAAGGCAAATGCAACAATGCCAAAAGGCATTAAAAAGCATGCAGGATTCCCCATCAGCCCTCTCAAGAGTGGGGTCTCATCTGAACCTTGCCAGAAGAAAAAGTTAGAAGTACCAATGTACTCTTCACTGGAAGATCATTCATAAGGCATCCCTACTAGGATTAGTTCCATGCCTAATGTCTTAGTGAGTGTAAGCAACTGACTGCAGGATCCATCTGCCAAAGGCTACAGCTGAAAATAAGTCCATATGGTAGCATTTGGAAAAGGCATTCCATTTGTTCCATCCAGCAATAGATTTCTGGCTGGTGGAGAAGGCTAATTATATGGCTATGGTCCTACAAGTGGAACATTTTGAAGCCAAGTCAGGTGTGCTACGTCATACAGGCCTTGATCCAGTATGTTAATATAGATCTTTTAGTCCATGAAAAGATTAATCCAGTATCAAAAGTGACCACATCCATATTAATTCTAGAGCTGTTCTTGGTCCAAAAGAATCCTAGTTACAACAGCATTCTGGATGAAGTTACAGCTATCAGAATTGACACCTCAAAGTATGACAAGAAAGTCTTTAAGGAGAGGCTCAAAGGATGGCTTGTTCTGGATTTGAGAAAAAAGTGGAAGTTCCAGGAAGAGGAGCTATGAATGACATGACTGGAGACTAATGTGGCAGCCCTGATAAATGGTCAATTTTATAGCAGAGGCTGGAGACTAGAAAAACAGCCACATGTAATCAGGCCACTGTGAGGTCTATGGAAGCCATGTCTGTGGTATGTCTCCTGGATAGTTTAGAGTGCATTTCTTGAATTTTTCTATGTGATAAACCAATTAATGTGTCTGAGATCTAACACAGCCCTCCATTGTACCCACCCACCATAGTCCCACAAAGAAAATGAGTAGACATTTGAGGACATTTGGTCCTCAAACATCTTTCCTATGGGCCCTATGGTGATCAGATGTAGAAGGGCAATGGGTATGATTGTTTAGAAGGGGTCTTGGAGATTGGAGAGGGACTGAATAGATTAGGGGACAGATAAATCTAATGGAATAGCCCATCTAAATGATTTTTAGGACCCAAGTGTCCTTCATGGACTTCTGGGAGGCCTCAGGAAAGTGCTCCAGCCTCTCCCTGACCTGGAGTAGATGAAATTTAGTTGTTGCTCCTGTTATTTATATTGAGTGGGTCAGCAAGGGGACATCCCTGAAATTGAATCAAACTCTGATTCAATTTCAGGCAGGCTCAGATTCTAGAAAAGTTCCTGCTACCAAGAAAGGATTGGTAGTTATGTCTTTTCAAATCAGATCGTTCAAGGCAACAACATATTCCTTGGGGTTCAAGGCACTAGACAAGAGTGATACTACTGGGTTGCTCCTAAGGAAACTTTAAGAATCTGCATGATCTGCACTAAAAAGGAATACACTTTATGTGTCAAGTTTACTCACTGCTTCCCTGGCAAAGGGGCATTCAATCCTCTTTATCAAGCTGCTTGAAAACAAGAGAGAGAGGAAAAAGGCAGCAAGTTGGCTGCTACCTTTACCCCTTTTGTGATGATACACAAGAATGTCTGACCTCCTAATTGTGCCACAATTTGTATGGTTACAAGAGCTGACTTTTAAAAAATTGTATAGAATACGTCTGATCTGAAGAAGGATCATTTAGAGCTCCAAAGCAGTTACTGGGGTAAACACATATAGGGCCTTTGCAGACTGCCAGAAATAGTGTAAATTGAGTCCACTTTAAGGGTTAGGGTTAGTGCTAGGGAGTCATGGGATTTTTTTTTCTTTCTGAGACATTGAGCCTTCTCTGTCAGAGAGCTCTGGTGCCACAATAAAATACAGTTCCCATGATTCCCTAACCCTTAAAGTGGACTCAATTTGCACTATTTCTAGCAGTCTGCAAAGGCCAATAGCTGTGTTAATCTGTAGAATCAATAGAGAGATCTTGTAGCACCTTTGAGAGTAACTGAAAAAAATTGGCAGCATGAGCTTTCATATACTTCATTCTACTTCCTCAGATCCATTTAAGAAATTAGACGAATCTAGACTAATCTAGTTTAGTTTTTTAACCAAGATGGCTACAGAATGCTGAAAAAAGAAAGCAGGATGTTGAATTGAAGAAGGTAAGAATGAACAGTAGGAATTTGGTAGGAAAAGTGTGTAAGCGCTAATGCTCAGAGGAAGCTCTCACAAGTGAGGTAAAGATAAAACTACAGGTTGAGCCAAAGGACAACTATTTTACTATTATGACATCACATTTGCTTGCCACTGCCATAACCCACACCCCCAGATGCCTCATGAAGGATTTGCCAAAGAAGGGGCAAATTCATCTTATAAAGTATATTTCAATATCATTTTAAAAAATCCTTATTTAGCTGATCACAGCATTTAGATATTATTTCAAAGTCCTAATGGCTCTCAGTTGACATCAAATAATATAGCATAGTGTTATTACTATATTAATAACACCATCTTTTGGTTCAAAAACTTCATGTAAATCAAGTATTTAATGTAAATTATATATTAGTGCTCTTTGAACAATGGTCTCAAAGAAAGACAATGGACCAGTTTAGATGTACATATTTTGGCTCAATAAACAGTTATGTAACAAGTCTTGTGACCTATACTTCATTGTCTTACCACGCTTTCCTTGATTAACCCACAAAGACAATTATACATAATTTCCAGAAACTTCTGAATCAGAAAGCCATGGTTACCAGGATCAAAACATGGCAAGATCATAAAACAAGGATCTAGTTCTGGTCATGGTATGCATGGGTATTTGTAAAGGGCTCTTATTGACATAAATAGTTGCTTTTATACGATCACAGGAGCAAACTGCATCATTAATATAATCTGATAAGATTAGCTTTAATTTACAACCGTCTAAATCAGGAAAAACAATCGGTTTCACTTCAGTAGAGCTAGACACATAGTTTAAAGACCAGCAGACTTGAATTTCTATATTTAGATTTCAGGAGTCTCTGAAAGACATAGAGTATACGTGCAAGACTGAAAGCTCAATGGAACAATCATGAATGCAATTAACTTTTAAAGTGCATTTGAAAACACTAAATTACTTATCTCTCATAAGTGAACCCAAATATACAGACAAGAATTTTATCTTTCAAAATGCTTTAACTCTAGTGCAGGGGTCGGCAACCTTTGTTGCCGGGGGGCCGGGAGGGGGGGCAAATGGCGCGGGGGCCAGGCAAACGCACACTTGCCACCCTCCACGCGCATGCGCACAACGCTTGCCGTCATGCACATGCATGTGCGCACCATTTTGGAAGGCCCCACCGCGCGTGTGCCATGTGAATTTTCCTGGTGCATATGTGGTGGGGCCTTACCCCACCGCACATGCACCATGCGAATTCGCCCAGCGCACGTGCGGTGGGGCCTTCCAAAATGGCGCCCGCAGGCCATAGGTTGCCGACCCCTGCTCTAGTGCTTTATCTAAAAGATAGACATCTAAAAGATGGACCAAGAGGGCTGGTTTTTATCAGCCTTTTTCATTACTTTTTCATTCCTGGATTGGTTCCTTTGATGTTCTTTCATTATCACCAGAAAGACTTAACAATTGAAAGATTTAATTTGGATGATTTGGGAGCAGTTAATTAGAAAACTACTCCTACAGATTAACAAATTTTACTTTTAATCTTTTAAAAGATATTCCTACAGAAATATTATAAATGATGTTTTAAAAGGCAAGCATGCAATCCTTTAGGTCTGTAGTTATACTAAGGTTGCAAAAGTTCATAATGAGCATTACAAATACCTTTTTTCATTTCAAAGTAGGACAAAGACTGGATTCAGTTTATTGAATTTCTGCAAATTCTTCAGTTTAACAGGGTTCCCCCCCCCATTATTTGGTAGCTGTTTTACCTGATTTTTAAATTTTTAATTTTTTTAAAGAGCTAACCTGGTCCACATTTAAGGAAAACAAGCTGCTTCTGTAACCCTTTCCTATATAATTATTGGGAAAGAGTGGCAATGTGGGACTACAGAACTACAGAACCAAATGTTAAAAATATGTCTAAACCTGTGGTTCTTAACCTTTTTTTACCAGGTACCCCCTCTAAATACCCTCAAGACTTACCACATGATTTAAAAGCCTAATCATCATCATCATCATCATCAGACCTGAACACTGAAGCATTAAAAATTACACCTTCCATTAGACCTTTCCTCAGAAGTGCCAAAGAGAAGACTTTTCTCCTGCTTCTTCTTGCCAGTTTGAGGTTGTAGTGAACTACATGGCAGTGGATAGGCCCAGTCAGCCTACCTGCTTATGCCTTGGCTCCTCTCATGGGGCCACTCTGCTGTGGGGAGGGGACAGGCTGAACAGATGAGTGACAGTGGAGCTGACAGTCAGCCTTTGCCTTTCTCGCTCTCCTCCTTTCCAGGGCAAACATGGGACACCTAAAACAAGAGGTTGAGGAAATGCAATTGGGGGGGAGACCTTTCTTCAAACCTCTCTCTTCAAACAGTGATATCACCACCAAAAACCCTTTGCATATCCAGCCTTAGGATGAGCCAGCTACACCTCCCTCACAACTCTTCCTCCTCCACCACCATCTCAACTGCTCCTACACCCCTGAACTCAGTTTCTAAACTTTGTTTCTCCCCTATGCTGAAAGGGATGGGGGGGGGAAATACAGACATTTCTTTATCACCACACTGTCCTCACACCTTCCATGGTGTGCATACCTCTGGAAGTGACATGTTGGTGTTTACAAAACATTCACACACACATTTCTGCATTGAAGGATTACACAGGGGGGAGATCATAAAGGGGAAGGGGACAAAGGGAAAAATGAGGGAAAGAAACACCCTAGCAAAACACTAGCACCCAAGACAGTGGTACAATCCCAGAAGCCTGTCTTTACAGTCACTTGCGGAGGAAATGCTTCAAACCCCACCCACATTTTCCTTTCTTCATCAAGAGGGGAGGAGAAGGAGGGAGGGGGAAAAAAAAGCAGATTCGCAAGCAAGCATGCAAAGGGTCTGGCAGCCCTCCTTTGCACTAACACAAATAGTTGAGAGTTTTGGAAAAAAAGGCTGGCACTGCCACATTCCTCCACTGTATTGCCTCAAATCTTTATTTTAGATGTCCCATCCTTCCCCTAGAAATGAGTGTGTGTGTGTGTGTGTGGGGAGACAAAGGCAAATGCTGTCAGTTGTGTACAGTCCGCCCCCTTCCTGCAGTGGAGCGGCCATGTAATAGGCAACACGCAGAGCCAGCCAGCCAGCCAGCCTGCGCCTTGGCTTCTGTCATGTCACTGTTCTGCTGTGGTGGTCTGAGCAACCTTCAAGTCTTCATGGAGCTCCTGTGAGGGCATCACAGCCTCCTGGGGGTCCTCAGACCATACGTTAAGAACCACTGGCCTAAGGAATTATATGCTTGCCTTTTCCAAAACTTATTTACACATGACTAACTTTCTGTAGGTATATGCATTAAATGATTAAAAATAAAAGTGGGAGTAGTTTTGTAATTGTGTTTGTGTGTGTACATGCCTTCAAGTCATTTGTCAACATATGGTGATCCCATAACCTCATACCTGTCAACTTATGGCAAACCCACTATAGTCCTCTGTGCATCTCAAACATCAGCTGGAACAGATTCTTCTGGAGCTACTTTTCAGGTAACTCAGAAGTCTGTGTGTATATACCTTCAAGATGCCTGTTGACATATAGTAACCCCATACATTTCATAGGTTTTTTTAAGGCACAGAAAACTCAGAGGTAGTTTGCCAGTTCTTTCCTCATCTTCCAAGTACTAATCAGGACTGATGCTGCTTAGCTTCAAAGATCACACAAGATCTAGTGCCCTTAGTGTATTTAGTTAATTGCTTCTACATAATCCAAATCAAATCTTACAATGGTTTAACATTACCTTGTTAAAATTTTAAACTTAAGACACAACTATATTTTAGTTATGGTAAATCATGACTGCATTCCAGTTTGTGGTTAGTTTCATTTTGAAAATTCACCGTGAAATGCAAACTGATACATTTTTATACATACATCTCCAGTATTCCGCCAAAGTCGCTAGCTATCACTGCCCTCTAGTGTTTCAAAAGAGCATTTTTTTAAAAAAAATAATAATCTTGATGAAAGCTAGCGTGGCATAATGGTTTGACAGTTGGACTAGAACTCTGGTGAGCAAGGTTCAAAAATTGGCTCGACCATGTAAACCCACTGGGTGATCTAGTCTCAGAGGATGACATTGGCAAACCCCTTCTAATGAAACTTGCCAAGAAAACCCCATGGTAGGTTTACCTTAGCGTCACCCTAAGTCGGAAAAGACTTGAAGGTACAGAACAAAACAATAAAATCTTGACATTATGGTACAGTAGTTAAGACTTTGATCACATTATCTTATATTAAATAATGGTGTGGAGCCTAAGTTTTTTGTATTTTGCTGGAAGTAATTTCCAATGAACACAGTGGAACCTATTCCTGAGCAAGCTCTTTTTTGTACTTGTCAGTATCAGTCAGACAATAGGAATTTGGTTTTATAAGAATAGCAGTATTATTCATTGACAAAGTGTTTAGAGAAAAAATCTCTTCAAAACAGCTCAGAAACTCAAGAGAAATTTATCTGTGGTGAAAGAAGAAGGTGGAGAGAGGTGTGTTTTCCATAAATTGGGATGTGCTCTTTCAATATTCTTCTACACCCAAAGATTGGTGTCTGGCACTATCTTTCTCTCTTCTGGCACATTTTCAAATGTTGCAGTTTTCCTATACAGAAAATGTATTCATCACGCAAATCCAAAAGTGATAATTGTCGGAATTTTTTTGCGTTATACACACACAAATAGGCATAGTGCAAATAAGTTAGAAAGAGTCATGCATACAATTATCATACACAATGATACAGATGTGGCTGTCTTCCATTTTAATTACAGAACTCCTTTTAATTAACAGGATCTAATGCATCCTTTAATTATTTTTATTGGAGTACTTGTTAGAAGCAGATCAAAACTATGTAGAAAAAATCAGAATGTCTTCCATCATCCTTTCATCTACCTGTTAAAACTAAAGAGTTAATATTGAATATAGTGAAAAGGCAGAAAACCTTACTAACAAGTTTCTTTGACGCTCATGTCTGAAACTTTAGTATATAATGTAAGAACCAAATGGAAAAAAAAACTTTTACTTACCCAATAAACTCCAGGAGTAGTGACATGTCAAGTTCTGGGGGAATTCGGAACACTGAGCCCACAACTTTGCGGGGCCTTCCTCTACTTACAGCAACTGACTGTGGTGCTGCTAAGATACAGTAAGATAAACAAAACTATAAGATAAATAGCCAAATAGCACAGGAACATTTGCCATCTGCAGCAGAATAAAACCTGAAATAACAAGCTGAGTAGATGTCTATTATAGTTCAGCAATGCACAACCCAAACTTTTTTGCTACAATTGCAACTCAATATTTTCTTTCAATCCATCATATTAAGGTTGTTTCTCTTTGTACTACTCCATATTCCCCAAAAGACTTCTCACCAACAATCCTTTTTTTCCCCTCACTATTCTATATAGCCATGTTGGAGAACCCAACATGCACGTAAAGCTGTCATTGAGGGCACGTGGTAGCCACAGGACAAGCGGGAAGGCTCATGTGGCTGGCTTGGCTCCTTGCTGCAGCCTGGTTCTCTGGCCCCTTCTGGCACAAAGTCCCACCCCTGAGGCACCTTCTCCTCCTCCTCCTCCTCCCAAACTTGGGTGAGTGTGTGTGTTGTGTGCCTTCAAGTCATTTCTGGCAACCCTAAGGAGACCCTATCATGGGGTTTTCTTGACAAGTTTTATCAGAGGGGGTTTGCCATTGCCATCCTCTGTGGCTGAGAGAGCATGACCTGGAGGTGTGGGAGTGTTGTGTGCCTTCAAGTGGCCATAATTTGTGTACAGCTCTGATTTAGTGACATCCATTACAATGACATTTTAGCCCTTAATTCTCCATATTTATGAATAAGATCACTAACTAAAAAGAGAAAAAAGGAAAATGGGAAAGAAGAATCAACTAGCACTTTTAGACTGATTTTAGCATGAGCTTTCATGGACATGAAAGTGTTCATGTCACAATTTGTATCTTTCTGTATTCTGTTACATTATATCACACTACCACAAGAGTATAACTATGCTTTTAAAAAAGCATATTATTAAAAGCTGTGGTTTTAATAATCTATCTGAAGAATGAACAGATAAAAGCACAAACTACATACACATATAAAAAACACACGATAAGATTTAACAAATCATTATGACTTTCTCAACCAATTACCTATAGTTTTTCTAATCACAGGCCTCCAAAACTGAAAGTCATAAAAGCTTTTTAAAAAATCATGCTGGCTTTGGAATTTAGTGTAATATACACAGCAGCTATAAACTTACCAGGTTTAGGTATTTCTAGACCTCTCTCTCTGTAGAAATCATGCATTTGCTTTTTCTCTCCTAAAATATGCAATATATAATTTCTTGTGTTACTGAACATTGATAATATAATGTATAGGAACTTTAGGGATCTTTTTGAAATGCACATTGACAACAGCAACTACCAAATCCAACAGAATTTTCATAGATGAAGACCAGAAAACAAGCAAGCAAAGCCTGAAAATGATAAGATTGCTATGATATATAGGACTTTTTAATACAATTTATAAAATGCTCAAGCCATTTTAGTATATATTTTTAAGAGTAATGAGATATAATTTGCTGTGACAATTCTGTAGGGCTCAATATCTCAACAATGTGTTTTGTTCCCATTTCAAAACTTTGCTTCTCCTCCATTGTCCTTTTTTGCTTCCTTTTTCTGGTCCTGCTTCCTCCGCTCAGCTTTACATACTCAATTGTTTAGCACTAACTTGCAGAATATGCTTTGGCATTTCTACAATTCGCTTGTTATATTTCACAGGTGTTGATTACGCTAGGCAAACTATGAGCAAACTGTAATCATAAATGATAAGAACAGTATCTGTGAAATAATTTTAGTAAAGATGAGGCCAAAAAATTACATTTATGAAGGAACTTTTGAATTGATCCCCAATTATCTTGAAGAACTAATGTGATTTTGGTATTTGGAATGTTGTGACAGACTTGGAGAAAGGAAGGAATTATGAATACAGAAACAAAAACTATGCGGCAGGGGTAGGCAACCTTTCCCCTTTAAGGGCCGAGGGACTTCAGCTCCCAGAATCCCAGGAACTATTGGCCAACATGGGACTATTGGCCAACATGGCTGAGGCTTCTGGGAGCTGAAGTCCCTCGGCCCTTAAAGGGGACAGGTTGCCTACCCCTGCTATGTGGGCTACAGAAACTATGGCCACTAAATTGTTGGGATGAAGATGGGGAAAAAAGGTGAGAAGGATTAAGAGACAGATGGACTACCTGCTGTGTAGGTCAATAAAGCTAAATGTACTTATGGTTAGAAACCAGACCTCTTTGGTATTTTAGTATTGTTTCAGCAGTTACCAACAAGATCTTAAGCTTTTCTATAAATGATAAAAGTCTTATAAAATGAAAGGTGATCATTTTAGCTGGCAGCATATCCAGTCACAAAAAAGTTTCTTTTACTGCAGCAAGTGACACAGAAGAAAGAGAGAACTCTGATCTTAAGAACCTAAAACAAGGTGATTTGGGAACATTACTGTGATAAATGGGAGTCATTCCATTTATCAGGGCCTTCTCCGCAGATAACCAAGGATTAATTATGGGAGGGGGTACTGTTACTTTGTGAGGAGAGTTTACATCACTGGTGGTGAGAGGGCATCAATCCAATCAGATGGACTGTTGGGGAGAAGGGAGAACCTTTTACATCAGTGGTCCCCAAACTGTGCCCTTTAAGAGATTTTGGGCTTCAGCTCCCAGAATCCCAGACTATTGGCCAACATGGCTGAGGCTTCTGGGAGCTGAAGTCCAAAATCTCTTAAAGGGCACAGTTTGGGGACCACTGTGCTGGGGAGTAGGTTGGAAGAAGGCCTGAGGGAAAGGATGAAGGCTTCAGCTTATGGGCCTGTCTGCCTGGTGTCTGGCCTGGAACCATGAGGGGCTTCTGACTAGCAGAACTATAAATCTCTCTGATGTAAGACTAAGGTTAGAAATGCTACTGGTCAGCAGCATCAGGTTTGGGTTTATTTAAGTCATTTGGCTGACATGATTGTAATCTGCATCTTACACTTTAAGACTGTGCCTGGAGGACCAGTTTGTGCCTTCATATAGTGATTTTTTCCTCTAATGTTCTTTTAGTTAGACTAAAGCTTTTCCTTAAAGTACTCTGCCTCTTTAACTCCTTTTTCATGTGTCTTAGCTTGGCCAGTTCCTTACTGGGTTTAGGCAAATACTAGTAGAATTCCCAGCAACATCCCAATGCGTTGCTAAGGTGTAACTGGTTAATCATTGAGTGGTGGCAGCAAGTTAAAAGGTGGTCTCAATGGGTCTCATCCAGCTCAGCTGGAGTGGAGGAGGACTGTGGAGAACCTTCACATGGTGGCAGCGGATTTCTCTGCTTCTCTCTTCTCTGGAGAAGGGGAGAATTTAAGACAGAGTAGGAAGCAGAAATCATCACCATTACTCAATGTAAAAAGTGGTTGGCACTCCTGTACTCTCTAATTAAACCTGTCTTTATTTTTTTTTTATCAATACCACTAAGACCAAAATACAAGACTTACTTTCCTCCAAGTTCACAACTAACTTATATACTATATCTTGTAACTGTCGATCCAACCTACAGGAAGAGATGAGAAGATATTTACTAAATTGAAATACATTAATTAGACATGAACACTTTTCATCTATAACTGTGGCCTAGTATGAAAATGACCCTGTCCTTCCAGTAAAATTTTTGGGAGAGGACTAAGGTAATAATCAACGATTGCAGGGCACAATGCTATATTTGTGTACTAGGGAAAATCTGAAGCCCCAGAAACAGATAATTAATGGGAAAGTTTCAAGGATGAGGCAACTCTTCTGGATATATAGCATTTTTTTATTTTTTTTCCACAGTAATGAAATTAATAATTTTCTGTAGGCTGCTAAAGTTCTTCTGTGGGGCAGCAAAAAGGCTGCCTCCTTTGAAATATTCTTCCATTCAAATATCTCAACAAGCACAGTTAAGAATAAAAATATAAATGCTGACTTAAAACCATTATTCTTCACAAACCAACTAAATATAAATAGAAAGTAATATATAAGATGATTACCTGATATTATAAAGAGGCTGTGTCTGGTGTACTACAATGTTGCATTTCGGACATCTGTTACTGTAGTAAAAATGTCTAACTATGCAGCTTTTACAGACTGTAAAAAAATAACGTATAGTTACATGCACATAATGACAAAATATAATGCAGTATGTTAATAAGTGTTGGCTAAAATCCAGATGAATTCTAAAATAAACAGAGTGAAAAGGCCACAGTTTTGCTAAGCAGACTTCTACCTTATTTTGGAAGAAAAACATTTGAAATGAATTACAAATATATTTTTAGCAATAAGTTCTGCATAAGGAGAAGCAATATGTATTGTTCTTATTCTTATTCACAACTTTATTTACATTCCACTTTTTCTTCAAGTATTTATTATTGGGTTAAATCAGTCTTCAATTCAGCATAACAACAATATGCATAAAATAATGTAATGAAACAGAACTGATCTTATCCTAACCACCTTTGCTCTGGAACAGCATATCCCTCCCTTCTTATTACGTTATTGCAGCTATAAGCCCTGCATTTTATCCTGCCTTACTCCGTCAGCTGCTGGCAACTGTAGTTTATTCTTTTTCCTATAACACTGACATCAAAAAGCAAAAAATGAGTGCCAGATGTACCTCAGATACTGCTGAATGATAGCCACTGGATACATACATGTTTAACAAGGTACCAATGTCTGTGGCAGAACAGAACAGAAACATGCTTTGCCTGCAGAAAGTCTCAGGTTCTGTTGCTGGCATCTCTCGCCCTTTTTTCAGAGACAGAGGTAATGTGAAAGACATTTCTGCCAGAAACCAGGAAAATCAAAGATATTCAAAGCTGATGAACAATCTAACCTAGTATCAAGTAGCTTTCTAGCTTTCCAAGCTGCCTTGGGTTCTGCCTTAGGAGAAAGGCGTTATATAAATAAATAAATATTGGGTGGTATGGAGCCCTTCCACTGACCAAGCATGATATAAATACCAAGAACCTAGCTTTCTACCTTTGTTTTGGCAACAGAGCAGCGTCCCCTAGTTATGGCATTTCAGGTGCCTGTACTAACAAATAACTTCATGGATTTGGGACTGGAGGACATGCTCTAGATTTAGATTGCCATGTGACCATCTGCACTTGTCTGTCCATGACAATGAAGACAAAAAGCAGCAAAAGTTATTTATGTGGGAGACAGAAAACAAAAAACAGGTACAATAATCACAGAATAATAGAGCTGGAAAGGGCACTATAGACCATCAAGCCCTATCCCCCGTTCAATGCAGGAACTCCAGCTAAGCATCCCTAGCAGGTAGCTGTCCAGCCTGGTTAAACTATTTTTAGAATATGCTTTTGTTCTAAAATAAATTTCAGAACTGATAGGAATTAAAATAAAGGGGGGAAAACCAAGAACCTATTCTGAAAACCCAGATGGATTGCTGAAGTTGTTCAGGCTTTCTAGACTAATTTTTCTCTATATGCAAAGTTAAGCTTCTTTTGAACAAGAAATCTGTACCACTACATACATGTATGAAGACACTCTGTGATGGTTGTGGCATCTATGAAGTACCCCTTGCAGATGGAACACATGATATATGGTGTCAGCTCAGAGAGGTTAATCATGCGCTGCAAATGCAAAAAAAAAAAAAAAAAAAAAAAAAAAAAAAAAAAAAAAAAAAAAAAAGTAGGTAAGAATATTTTAAAAGTTTATTTGCTAAAAATACTGAAAATGCAGTACATGCAAATTTTAAAATTTTGTCTTATCAAACTCTCTTCAACAACAGGACTTCAAAACTACTTTGGAAAGAAAGGGTATAAATAAAGATGTAAGAGTAGTATGATTGGCTGCCTTGGTAATTACGTAGAGGAGAGGGCTCAAGCCACTATCTTTACAAGTGAGACAGCCGGTAAAATTTAAGAAAAATACTGTCCACACTGAGTTCCTTCATCCTATGGGATAAGAGGTACTATTCTGAGGAGGGACACACCTTCAGTACAGAGAGTACTGTATATTGACAAATGTATGCACTTGAGCAACTGTTGCTGTGTGCCTTCAAGTCGCTTCCAGCAACCCTAAAGCAACCCTATCATAGGATTTTCTTGGCAAATTTCTTCAAAGGGTTTGCCATTGCCATCTTCTGAGAGCGTGAGACATGCCCAGTGGGTTTCCACAACCAAGCTGGGATCCGAACCCTGGTCTCCTAGTATCCTAGTCCAAATCATTATGCCACACTAGCCCTACTTAAGTAATATCCCCTTACCAAAGGCTTCACTGATATCCCCACACAAAAATCTTAATTGGCAACTGTCATCTTGGAAGCTGGAAGACTTTAAACAGACAAGGCATGAAGTGCTGATTTCATACTAATGTTGCTATCATGCTTTATTTCATTTTCAGTTTATTTCACTCTGGCAACCATGTAACTGAAAGCTGGTATGCAAATATATACAATAAATTATGGAAGATCTGCTTTGTCTGGGACATTCAAGAGATATGACATCATGAAGAAATACAGGAAAGGTGTACATGTTTGCAGGGTAAACAAAATTATTACATTTAAAAATCACAATACTCATTCTTCAAGAAAGTCAAAGCAGTATTTTATAGTAATAATAACTATGCTACAATGGGCACTGAGAGAAAGTAAAACTGAGCAAAGATCTAAACCTGAATTCATTACATCCAAACCCAGCTCTCTAAAAAGAGCAACTTTCTAGTAGTATTTACAATAAAGTATTCTGGGAAGGGAGCCAGCATGGTGCAGTGGTTTGACCATGATTCTGGAGAACAGGGTTCAAAATCCCAGCTCATTAATGGAAACTCATTGGGTGATCTAGGAGTCTGAATTTAAAATTGCTTGAACTAATAACCTAGATGTTAGAAAAATCCTTACAAACTTCTAAAATGAATGTATACAGGAACCAAAAGATAATTCTCAAGTTCAGGATCTTTAGTTGATATTCCACTTCATTACTATTATCACCATATTTGTGTCATCTTATTTGTGTATGGTTTTTTTTATTATTTGTGGTTTGAGGTTGGACTATGACTCTGGAGACCAGGGTTCGATTCCTTACACAGCCATGAAACCCACTGGGTGACCTTGGGCAAGTCACACTCTCTCAGCCTGAGGGGAAGGCAAGGGCAAACCTCCTCTGAACAAATCTTGTCAAGAGAATCCCATGATAGCTTCACGTTAATGTTGCCATCAGTTGGAAACGTCTTGAAGGCACGCTATACTCTGGGTAGCACTATTTATTTATATACATTTATAACCCATCCCTCCTTTAACAAACTCTAGGAATGTTCTGGTTCCCATTGCTGTCGTTTTGCCCTCAAAACAAACCTATGAGGTAAGCTGCAAAGCCAAGAAGCAAAGCAAAGCAAAGCAGCTTCATTTATATACCGCTTCATATCGCGCTATGGGATGTCTAAGCGGTTTAAAACTGTAAGCTCATTGCCCCCCAACAGTTGGGTACTCATTTTAGCGACCTCGGAAGGATGCAGGCCTGAGTCTAGCCTGAGCCCTGGCTAGCATTGAACTCGCAACCTTGTGGTCTATGAGTGAGTGGCTGCAGTACAGGCATTTAACCACTGCGCCACCAAGGCTCCTGGTTTTGAACCTGGATCTTTCCAACCCAAGTCCACTACTCTAACCACTATGGGCAGCTGCCTTCTTTACTTCAGCATGACTTTATGCTCCCCCTTGCCTCATCCTAACTCTGTGTGGATATGCATTCGAGTCTCCTGTCAACTTATGGCAACTCCATGCACTTTTCAGAAGGGTTTCTTAGGCAAGGAATACTGTTCCTTCCTCTGAAATATAGCCTACAGGTTCGATTCCCAGCTTGGCCATGAAACTACTTAGTGAACTTGGGCAAGCCACACTCTC
>JAIPUX010001880.1:59970664-59980839 GCA_020142125.1 Phrynosoma platyrhinos | reverse complement strand
TTTCCTAGGGGGGGCGTGACAGAAAATAATGGAGAAGCACTGGGTTAGGGGCACAGGACCCCCGTGAATGTGGGAAAACAGCAAATAACAAAAACACTATGTTTTTACCTGAGAGAACACCTCTTGAGGAATCTCTAGGTCCTCCGGTGTGACTTTTGGTTTAGGTTGACCGTAGACTTGCACTGGAGGACCTAGAGATTCCTAGAGAGAACATATTAATAAAATCTATGAATAATCAAATCTGCAAAAGTCAAAGCCACAAATGTGGAGGGATGAGTGTACTTAAGTTGGTACATGTGCTGAGAAACCCAAATATATGTTAAACACTGATGCAGACCAACAAATGACATACTGGCCCTTTCTGGCTATGTTTTAAAATTATTTTAGACTGTTTGGGCTGGGAGATGATTAAATGCAAGGTCATACTTCCTAGAAGAATTTTTCGATCCCAAAATGTGGGACTAGACCAAAAGAAAACAAAGGTGGAGGTTGGGGGAGGGGGAGAATGGCATGTGGGGTTCAGGGTTACACAGGAGCCCCCACCCCATCTGCACAGTTCTAACCACTGGTGTAAAAGAAAGCATGCTCCCTTTCCAAGCTACATATAATATAGGAGTTGGGGTCCCTGTAAGAGGCTGGGTCAATGGAAGTTACAAATAATAGCTTGTTACAAGGGGTAGCCAAATAGTGAAAACCTGATAAATAGTTATCTCAGTAATGTGACATTTCCCACTTCTATGTTAAATATGATAACAGATTATTAATTCCCAGAACAGAGCTTAAAATTAAGCATTTATAGAAGATGTAAAACTTAAAACAGCAACTTTGTGTAAACAGGGCCTGACAGCAGTGGATATTACAGATGATTCTAGCATGATTGTTGGAGGCTTTGCTGACTCTACTGTCAGAGTATGGTCTGTAACACCCAAAAAGCTACGCAGTGTGAAATCAGCAGCAGGTAATTATTTTCATAACTTTCACAGTAAGTGTTCATGTGGAGGAAGGCTTCTCAGGTAAAAACACTAATTTTGGAATAGCAGCCTGAACAAACAAGTTGACATTATTTTGACTTCATCCAGTATAATTCTAATTGCTTATAGGGAACTGGGCCTGAGTACAGAGAAAAAGAATGGTAACCACCCTATCTGTTTAACTTCTTTACTGAACATATCATAGGTAAAACAGGATTAGACTTGAAGGAAAGAGGTGTGAAAATTGGAGGAAGGAACATCAACAATTTAAGATATGCAGACACCATACTGCAGGCAGAAAATAGTAAAAACTTGCAACAATTACTCAAAAAAGTGAAGGAGGAAAGTGTAAAGGCAGGGTTACAGTAGAACACTAAGAAATCAAACATAATACCACAGATGACAAAGACTTTGAGCTATATTATTTGCTGTAAATATTGTTTAGAACTGTAGTGATAGCTTCTAAGAAACAACAAAAATACTTGAACTTTCTCATATTCAGGGGTAGCCATAATTGGCCATGTAGCAAAATAAAACAAAATCCAAAGTCCACAAAAGAGTGATACCTTTATTGGCCATTGAAATGCACAAAATCCATAATGCAAGCTTTCCAAACACCTTTGGCTTCTTCATCAGGTTAGAGAAATTAAAATCTCATAAAGGAGAAGAACAGTGATGATTGTAGAGTCACAGGCCCTCATCACTTTTCAGCTCAATGATTTTCAGCATCTTTTGTTTGATGAAGAAGCTAGTGGAGATTTGAAAGCTTACGTGAGACCTTTGACCCTAACATAATCATGTTTCTTCTCCTGATGATTTTCGATTTTGTTTTATGACATAAGGTCTGTTAATACTGAATGTAACTTTAGGATTCTTTTCTATCCAGATCTCAGTCTCATAGATAAAGAATCCGATGACGTTTTAGAAAGGATCATGGATGAAAAAACAGCAAGTGAGTTGAAGATTTTATATGGTCACAGTGGACCTGTCTATGGTACCAGCTTCAGCCCTGATAGGTAAAATTACAATTCTTTTGTACAGGGTAATTCCTGAATATCATATTCTTTAAAATGATTACAACTATAAATGACTCTTTGGAGTCCTTTGTAGAAATTAACTCAATATCTCAGGATAGATTACCAAGCATGCCCTAAATGGGAACTAAGTCAATAAATAAGGAGAAGAAAATTCTTTTAAACATTAAAGAGCATCTTTCACTGCACCAAATCATTTACCCTTTGGAAACAGGAGGGCTATGTGTGTCCCCCCCCCATTGACTTAAAATTTAGTCAGATTTAGCAATAGCAAGTACATTTCTGTACTGCTTATCAGTGCACTTAAACACTCCCTAAGCAGTTTACAATGTGTAAGCTAATTGCCCCCAAAAAGCTGGGTACTCATTTTAGTGACCCTGAAAGGATGCCAGGCTGAGTCAACACTGAGCCCCTGGCTGGTATTGAACTCACAGCCTTGGGGTTGTGTGTAAGTGCTGCAGTACAAGCATTTAACCGCTGCACCACAAACATGTACCAGCCAGTCAGCTTAAGATACAGGAGTATCAATTGAGATATCTAAAATACATTTCTCTTCTCAGCCATTATTTTCCTGGATGGCTGTAGGCAGGCCACCATTTCTCCAGCTTAACTGCAGAATTGGGGTGACACACTGCATTGACACTTGAAATATATTGTTCCTGAAGCTGCACTTTCTGATACAGTTTCTTTACTGAGACATTTGAGTATCAAATATAACTTTTGTATGAACATTTTTAACATTTATTAATCTGCCTACCTATTTATTTACTTTGCCAGGAACTACTTGTTGTCATCTTCAGAGGATGGCACTATCCGATTGTGGAGCCTCTTAACCTTTTCTTGTCTGGTGGGCTACAAAGGACACAATTACCCTGTATGGGACACACAATTTTCTCCATATGGATATTACTTTGTTTCTGGTGGTCATGACAGGGTGGCTCGGTAAGAATGGGCGTGAGTTTATCTAAATGTAAATCCTTTGTTCTTTTGTGTGAACTATTTTTCTTGCACTGTAGGACATAGCCTGTAAGAAAGAAGCTATGATGCCTAGTTTTTTTTAAAGCATTGGTTTCTATTAAATAATAGAGTGAGGAATCTTTGTTCTCACAATCACAGTTAGAATTCCTGCTATTAGGAATTTTCCCTCAAGCAGTCCCTATTCATTCATTAAGTTAGCCTAGAAGTACTTTTCAAGAGGCAGTGCTTGTTATGGATCACTTATTTCCAATGTTCTTTGTTCTGGTTTAAAGCTTGTGGGCTACTGATCACTACCAGCCTTTACGGATCTTTGCTGGTCATCTTGCTGATGTCACATGTACATGTTTTCACCCAAACTCAAACTACGTTGCTACAGGCTCGGCAGATAGAACCGTGCGGCTTTGGGATGTCCTGAATGGGAATTGTGTAAGAATCTTTACAGGACATAAGGTAAATTAATGTCAAATTGAACTGAAACTATTTCATTATATTTGGTATCCATATCATGTAACAGTAACCCTTATGTCTTATTTATGACCTTCCCCTATGCATCTGCTTTGTCACATGGGGAACAGGGTGCTGGAGTAGATGGGTTTTTGGTAACTGAATTGCCTTTCCCCCCACCTACTTCTTTTGTAGCGTGCCTTTATAGATTGTAAACTATCATTTTCATCTTTGTTGTCATTAAATATGTCTCAGGTATGTTGGACATAAAGGTGATTTGTAAATTAAGCAAGATGGTTGATTGAGGGGCCAAATCCATTTTACATTTCAATGTTTCCCATGCTGTACTACCAGTCCTTATGCCAAACTGGTAAAGTGCATAATACTGCATTAGTTCTTGCAATAGAGACACTCATCTTATTTTTGAGGAGTGCCTTTAAATAAGCTCTGCTTATTTAAAGTGATGCACTATTTCTTATTTCTTTTGGTTCCTTTCCCACTGGAAAAGAAAAAAATCTGGAGAAATCTCTTTGATACACAGACCTATTGATATTAATCAGCAAATATTTATTTATTAGACCAAATATAATTTTTTACAACAATGTAAAGATGAAACAACCTTATGAGGACAGTTCTTAAACTCAGGAATACCCATTTCTTAAATTCTTTTTGATTTTGAGTAATACTTGGAAATTATCATCTCAGTTGGCTAGTTACTTAGGTTAAGTAACAGTGAGCATTTAGAAACTAACTAAATTAAGCTTTAGTTGCCTTGGTAATGATCTAGGTACAGAACTAGAAATGGGGAGTGTGTCTCTGTTGGTTCTGCTGGAACCAACTCTCAGCAGCTTTCGGTACCATTGACCATGGCATCCTTCTGGGTTACATCTCTGGAATGGGGCTTGGGGGCACAGTATTACATTGGCTTCAGTCTTTCCTGGAGGGGCAGACTCAGAAGGTGATGCTGGGTACCTTCACAGGTACACTTGGGGCTGATTCCTGGCGTATGCACGACACTTGCCCTGATGCCACCCTGAAGCCGGTGTCATGCCACTCCGCTGCCCGCACGGGGACAGCTTTTCGGCACTCTGGCAGCATGGCGTTTAGACGCCACACACTGCAAGAGCGCTGAAAAGCCATAGCAGTGCCAAAAAACCCCTCAGAATAGGCCATGGCATGTGGTTGCTGTGGCGCCTAGCTTTTCCAGGGGTGGCATGACACCGCCCCTTTGGGGTGGTCTGCTTTGCCTATTGGTAGGGATTTGGGAGAGCTTCTTTTCTGTGGCTGCTCCCACACTGTGGAACTTCCTTCCACAGGATGACCGGTTGGCCCCTGTCTTTCAGCCAGCAGGTGAAGACCTTTTTATTTAGACAGGCTATTGAATGGTAACTATGGAGTTGCAGTGAGTGAAGTGGTATCTCTCTCTCTCTCTCTCTCTATATATATATATATATATCCATCTTTTACTGACAGTTTTAAATGCAGTGGGTCCTTGGTATCCCCTGGGGTTTGGTTCTAGGACCCTCATGATAACAAAATCAGTGGGTGCTCAAATCACATTAAATAGAATGGCATACTAAAATGATATCCCTTCTATAAAATGGCAAAATCAAAGTTTGCTTTTTATATATTTTAAAAATATTTTCAAGCTGTGGATGGTTGAACCTCTGGATACAGAGGGATGACTTTTTTAAGTATGGTTTTAATAATGGTGGTGTTTAATTCCTTTTAACTTTTGTAAATTAATGTCTTGGATCCCACTTTGGAAGAAAGGCAGGATATAAATTAAATAAATAAATAAATAAATAAATGCCTTATTTTTATTACTCTAGGGACCTATACATTCCTTAGCATTTTCTCCAAATGGAAAATTCTTGGCAACGGGGGCAACAGATGGAAGAGTGCTTCTGTGGGACATTGGTCATGGCTTAATGGTAGGAGAATTAAAAGGACACACAGACACAATCTATGCACTCAAATTCAGTAGAGATGGAGAGATCTTAGCATCAGGTATGCATTGATTTATTATTTTGTAGAACAATAATGCAAGAACATAATGTATGATTTCTTTTATCTGACTTCCATCTACATTTGAAGGTGTGCAGCACAATCTGATGCATGTGTATTTTGAAGCAAGCCCCACAGAATTTAGTGGAAATTACTCCTGGATAAACTGTATTATAGGATTAGAGTCTTAATCTTCAATGTAATGAATAAGTGGTCACTTAATATGTTGACTTAATACTTAATTTTAAGAAGCTTAGCATGGTTTTGATCATGAGAAAACCACTACAAAAATATTTACATTAGAGCTGCATCTGGTATCATTGTCCTTTAGTTAAAATACCTTCCCATTTGGGAAGCTGTGTGTCTTTAGAATCAAAGTCAACAATGTGAAACTGATTGTGCTATATAGTATTAGGATTGTTTATATAGAATGTCATTTGAGATCCCCCCAACTCGAAGTCAGAATTACTCTTTGTTTTTTGTCCTGTTACAGAATCTTAGGTATATTAAATATTTTACAAAATAGAAGCCCTTTCATAAAGACATCCAGTGCAACATATGTAACATTTTAAATGGAATTGTTTTATATTGATTGTACATGTAGTAGGGAATAAGTATCCTGAGAGATAAACATGACAAGCTAATTATGGTGAAACAGTGGATCATGTTACCTTATACTTTGAATTAGTGAATCCAAGTCTTACTAATTTTGGGTTTTATTCTCTTTGTTTTTGTTAGGTTCAATGGATAACACAGTGAAGCTATGGGATGCTGTGAAAGCCTTCGAAGACTTAGAAACAGATGATTTTACTACAGCCACTGGACATATAAACCTGCCTGAAAGCTCTCAAGACTTGTTGTTGGGTACATACATGACCAAATCAACCCCTGTCACACACCTCCATTTTACCCGCAGAAATTTGCTTCTTGCTGCTGGAGCATATGGTTCTCAGTGACCCACCAAACTGTAAGACTTGATTGCATAAGCCTTGGAAAGATCATTTAATAACTTGCTTTAATGAAAACCACAGTGATTATACAAATGAACTGAACCTGTCTACTGGAGCAAAGATTGTATACTATGACCGAAACAACATTTTCATGGTCTGTTCATTCCCCGTTCTGCAAACAGTAGAGGGGAATCATTGAGGAAGAAAGTTTACATTAATATGAGAATACTGCTCAGTCTCGTCCAAAAATGGCAGTGGGCGCTGCAAAAATACAGTGCAGGTTGCTCTGGGTAAGTGTATGAACAACTCTGTGAAAGCACTTAATTTGACAATAGCACAAGTTTGACCAGTACACCAAGCTTTCCTTATCAGTGAGATTTATTTATAAAAGTTATAGAAGAGTGGAATTTTTGTATAGAGCTATGTAGTCTATTTAGACAGGAAACCTGAGGGGCTACTAGATTTCATTATATAATAAACCTAATTTGAAAGCCAAAGGGCATAGATTGAATAAATGGATAAAGCTGAAACTGGCTAAAATGTGAATGCTGTTTTAAGAGGACTTTTGCAGTCATTATTTCAAACTTTTTAAATGGAGAAGCTGGCCCCTTAGTACAGAAGTACAGTTCACTTATTACTCCAGGTTCCCTGGCCTTTTTTCTTCAGGTGTAGCCACAAAACAATACCTTTTCCATAATGGCAAAGTCAATAACTTTCATTAATGTTTTCAATGAAACACTGTCACAATAATTCAATAAATTATTGAAATTTAGTGGAAAACAAATGTAAAAGCATCCTGCAATGGCTTTGCATTTTGTACAGTTTTATACTTTTGATATTTTATAATAAAATTATGTTGTAAATATCCTTCCAGCTATGTCTCCTCTATCCACTTTTATCTATCTTTATAACTTTCAAACAGAAATAGCCCTACTGTTATAAAGGTTTACCTTCAAAACGTAACAGATAGAATTCAAACCTTTAAAGAAACACAGGGGAGCAGCTGGAGTAGTTCTAAATGTTTGATACTGAAAGTTTTTCACTTAGGGCCTAAGCAGACTGCCAGAAATAGTGCACATTAAATTGAGGCACTGCCCTGGCTCAGTGCTAGGGAATCATGGGAACTGTAATTTATTGTGGCACCAGAGCTCTCTGACAGAGAAGGTTCAGTGTCTCAGAAAAAAATACAATTCCCATGATTCCCTAGCACTGAGCTAGGGCAGTGCCTCAATTTAATGTGCACTATTTCTGGCAGTCTGCTTAGGCCCCTAGTTTCCTTGATTATGGCTGCAGTTGCACTGCAGAAATAATCCAGTTTGACTCCTTTTAACTGCCATGGCTCAATGCTGTGGAATTCTGGGAACTAGTTTTGTGAGGCATTTTAGCCTTCTCTGTCAGAGAGCTCTGGTGCTACAAGTTACAGTTCCCAGAATTCCATAGCATTGACCCATGGCAGTTAAGGTGGTGCCAAATTATTGGATTATTTCTGCAGTGTGGATGCAGCATCTGTGATACCTTCTTCAGAAATTTAGAACTAGATTGAAAACTATGTTTGCATAAAAATTCATCTGGGGAGTAGGAATTGTATTCTTCAAAAAAAAAAACAAAAACCCACTACACTGTGATTGACTAGAATTTCTATTCATTTTTTAAAATAATTTTAGACATCCTTTAGCAGGGTGGTCAAAATAGCATTTTGCTTGGTTTTGAAAGCAAGAGATACATTTTTCCCTGTGGAAAGCAGACTGGAGGAGAGATAACAAATTTTCAAAAGTATTTTTCCATCATTGGATACATTTATCTGGATTATGATAAATAGCACCCCTTTTTAAAAAATCAATACAAATAGAGGATTAAATCAGCTATGGTTCCTCAATAGAAGCTCCCAGGCATAGAGACAGTATTTGAGAGTCCAGTGCTGGGACAAGCACTCAAAGAAAGCTACTCCATTAATGCCCTGTGGTATGTTTGACTGTAATCAGAAATAACTTCATCAGCCATTGTACATAACACTCAAATCACTACTAATCTGCCTATTGATCATGCCGTTTCACACAACAGCATGGAGGTAACATTTTGGGTGATGAACTGGGGAAAACCTGATGTGTTCAGGAGAAAGCCACCCTGCTGGCTGTTGCTCGGTAGTCAGTAGGGCATCCCTGCCCCTGCCTGTGAATTACATAGCCCTTGAAAAGTGCATATGTTGGCATAATAGGCAAAAAGATTGCATCCTGTCACTTAGCCAGAAAGCTCTCATTCATAACTGCCCCTCATAGTTTCTCTGTAAGTCAAACTCCAAGGCATTTTGAAAACAACAGTGAAGGATCACCAAAAGGAAAGCAGATAATATAAAAAATAGCTTGAATTCTCCTCTCTCTTCACCCTACCTTCTTGTTAGCATGATTTAGCTATAGATGGGGGTGGTATACTGGTAAAAGTAAGATTTGAATCATTTTGGCTCACTAACATTGTTCAAAAGTAACAAGAAAATGCACACCCGTCTCTAGCAATATGGATTTGTAGTTGTATGACACTCTGTGTCATCATCTTGTCTTTAGGAAGAGTTCAGGCCTGATTTGCTTTAAGACCCATTTATTTATCAAGGATATCTGCAAAACTCCTCCAGCACTTAATCTCAAAATACGTTGATTCTCTTCCTATCACCTTTCTGCCCAGTTTTTACAACCACACATTATCTGTAAAAATTACTACTACCCAAGAGAGAACAGAACCCTTATAGGAACTGTAGTCTTTATATCTCAGGCTGTATCTGCACTGCAGAAATAATGCAATTTGACACCTTTTAACTGCCACGGCTCCATCCAATAGAATATTGGAACCTGTAGTTTATTGTGGCACTAGAGCTCTCTGACAGCAAAGGCTAAATAGCTCACAAAACTACAAATCCTGGAATTTCATAGTATGACAGTTAAAGCAGTGTCAAACTGCATTACTTCTGCAGTGCAAATGAACCCTTAGCCAGCTCATCTGGCATATTCAGAGAATGTTGGAAATTTGAATCTCTGGGTTATTTTGCATTAAAACAGATTAATGAGCTTTACTACATTAAATCCTGAGTGGACTAGTACCATCTTCAGGTTTGTTTAGGAAAATACAGTCTCAAAGTGAATCTTTCACTGTCATTTCTTTGTAATGGCACTGAAAGTCTGAAAAGGGGAACATGTTCACAGCAACTTGCCTATGCTAAAAAAAAGGCTACAAAAATACTTTCCGTAACAGGTTAGATACCTACTAAGTAAAATGTTTCTTGATCTGAGTGTCCTCTGGGTGCAATTAGAACTGACAGGTAGACTTGAATCTATTTCCACTGTATCAATATTTATCATGTAATCAAATGGCTTGACAACCGTTCATGTGAAAGGGATCTAGGTGTTCTAGTAGACTGCAAGTTGGTTAACAGTGTGATGCAACAGCTTAAAAGCCAATGCAAAGCTAGGCTGCATCAATAGAAATATAGTGTTTAGATCAAGGGATGCCATAGTGCCAGTGGGATGCACTGGCTCAAGTGATTAAGATGCTGATTGCAAGATCGGCAGGTTGGCAGTTCGAGGCGTGGGTGCTGCATGATGGAGTGAGCTCCTGTCACTAGTTCCAGCTTCTGCCCGCCAAGCAGTTTGCAAATGCAAGTAGATAAATAGGTACTACTCTGGTGGGAAGGTAAACAGCATTCTGTGCAATCACACTGGCCACATGATCACAGAGTAGTCTCTGAAAACACTGGCTTTTTGGCTTAGTAACAGATGAGCACTGCCCCCTATGGTTGGACATGA
>JAIPUX010001880.1:59941332-59956172 GCA_020142125.1 Phrynosoma platyrhinos | reverse complement strand
GCCTTAGGTTGCCTACCCCTGATCTACACAATCAAAAACTCTTATAAGCTATAAAGCACTGGTGGATTTTCTTATGAAATTCTTTGATGTGTGCCATCATCCAACATATGTTTACAATATCATTCCTTGTACTGATGGATGTATAATAGAATTCTTTTTTCCTGAAGCCAGCTTGGACATTTGGAATTTCTCGCTCTATATATGGTAAAAAAGTCTGTTGTATGTAGAATTTTGAGTGGGAGATTAATTCAGTGGTTACTGTATTCCCCAGTGTCCCCTTACTTGAGGATTGGAATGTATATTGGGTGTTTTCAATCTGTGGGACATTTTGTTTTCCATATTTGTTGACAGATTTTTCATTAACATTTGAGTGGATTCTGTCTCTGTAACTTGAAACAGCCCTATTGGTATGCTATCTGTTCCTGGCAGTTTGTTCCTCCCAAGTGCTTGAGTGCAGCTTCTACTTCACTTTCTAAAATTGCAGGTTCATTTTCAAATGGTTCTTGAATTAATCTGTCATCCCTTCAACACTTTTATATAGTTCTTCAGCGTATTGTTTCCATTGGCTTTCTGTGTCTACTTGGTCATGAAATATATTTCCTTGTTGGTTGTAGAGCATCCTAACTTTTATTTTAAAATTTCCCTTTGATTTCTCAGATCTTTTGGAAGAGGTCTCTTGTTCTTCCCTTTTTGATGTCCTCTTCTATTCCTCTGCACTGAGTGTCATAGTAGATCTCCCTGTCCCTGTGCAAATGTCATTGAACATTAAGGATTCTGACTATTTTTGTCACCTTTACATCTTTTAGCTTTTTGTCTGTCCTTAATTACTTCAAGTTTTGTCTATCATCCAGTGAGGCTTTCTTTTTGGTTACAGATAGTGTCTTTTTGCTTCTTCCACATGTCCCTAGCTTTAGTCCAGAGTTCTGGCTTCCAGTTCATTAGGTTTAATAGTGCAAATCTATTTTTACATTATCTTTAAAATTCTACAAGGATGTTCTTCAGGTTGTATTTGGATACAGTGATTGATTTAGAGTTCTTTACCTTTACTTTATTTTTTGATATTAGCAGTTTATGGTCTCTGCCATTATCTGTTTCTAGACTTGTTTTTGTAGAGAGAATGGAGTTTCTCCATCTTCTGCTTCTGATTGTGTAGTCTATTTGATTTCTGTAGGCCATCAGATGATGTGCAAGTATATAGTCGCCTCTTGGGTTGCTTGAAGAATGGCCTTGGAATGAACAAGCTCTTGGCTCCACCAAATTCGATCACTCTCCTGTTTCTCTTCTTGATCCTAGTCCAAATTCTCCTGCAGTGTTTGGTTCTGCTCTATTTCCTAAAGCTAAATTTTTATGCTTCTTAACTCTGCTGTTTTTAATTATGTTCATAATATGCTTCCTGAAGTGACAACCTCTGTCCAGCAAGTGAAGGGAACTCTCACATGGAAGCAAATAGATGTGAGCATCAACATTTTTATCACTTGCTGTTTCTGGGCACATCCCTGTTGTGTCATAAATTCCACTTTTTTGCAACCAAAATATAGAAAAGGGTAGGTGGTGATTACCTATCCGTGGATTTTATTAAATTAAAAAATAAATAATTGTACTAGTTTGATTTGTAGGGTTAGTTAAAGTAAAGAGGTGCAAAATGGAGCCTTTTTATTGCAGATCCCTAGGAGAATATGTGTGAAGCTAAAGAGCAACTTTTTTCGTCTTCACCTAGATCTCTTTTTTAACACTTAACTAAAATATGTATTAATAGTAGAGAATTATCACTTTGGCTGAGATCAAGCCCTATTTAAAATAGACAAGACATAAATACCTGGAAAACCCTTAACTCAAACTTTATTTTGATCAGTCAGTGAAATTCTCCTATATAATCTTACATCCAAAAGAAATTGTTATGTTTGTGTTGTTTTTTAATTGTTTTTTCCAGGTGACACCCTCTGGAATTTCTTTAAGTTTTCTTTCTTCCTTTGCTGGAATTGTGGATTTCATGCATATGGATCCTCTGAAATCAAGAAACTATTCACCAGGTCAGATGGTAAGTGGTTTTATAGGAAAAGTTCATTTATGTAAGGTATTGCTGTGGGATTTGAATGAACTATGAAATGAATGAATTTTTGAATGAATGTAATATGAATGCATTTTTACATTGTTTCCACCCACATGTATGTGGGTTAGAATGTTTAAGAAATGGAAAGATAATATTCTCACTACATCTTGTATTTGTCTAACAAAACAGTAAAGTTTTTTTTTTTAAAAAAATAGCCTTCTTCTACTTTGCTTCTTCCCTGCAGGTAAAAGCCTGTGTTATTTCCAACAACCCTGCTTCCAAGGCAATACGCCTTTCTTTACGCCCAGTCTTTCTTCAACCTGGCATCCAGCTTGGCCAGCTGTGTAATGATCGGATTGGGATGGTAGTGACAAATGCAAGAGTGAAGACCTTTCTCCCAAAAACTGGTGCCATCTTTGTGTTAGATGATGGTGGTCTAGGTTTTGCACATGTAAGTTCTTCAATGCCAGTTGCACCTTATAAGACTGTTCCCAGATATTTTGCTTTACTTGTACAGAGCAGCAGAGCAACAGTTTACCCATTACTGAATTAGTGTGAAATGGTTGTAATCCAGCATCTATCAAGAGTAGGAGTCCTATAAAGTCTTGATGTTTACTAAAGAGGATCCAAAAGAGCCCTGAGGTTTTTTCTGCACTGCAGAAATAATGCAGTTTGACACTGATTTAACTGCCATGGTACAATGTTATGGAATTCTGGGATTTGCAGTTTTGTGAGATAGCCTTCTCACAAACTACAGATTCCAGAATTCATAGAATGGAGGCATGACCATTAAAGTGGGACCGAACTGCATTATTTCTGCTGTGCAAATTAGACCTGAGCCAAAGGTTGACTAAGAACTTTTTCTAGTTTCGTTTGTAATAATACTGATTAGTGGTGCTATAAATAAACTGTATGTGGGAAAAAAAACCCCTGTGAGGATGAACATACTCTGCTGCATATAGGAATATGAAATCTAAGCACTAGTGAATTCTCTTGGCTTTGCATGTTTTGGAGTAGAGTAAGCTAGAAAATGACTAGTTCTTTATTTTTTTTTATAGCGAAAACATCTTTCAGATACTCCCATATCTTTCAAGCCAGAGATGTTTAAGCCTGGAAATGAGCACAAATGTCGAATTATAGACTATAGCCTAATGGATGATGTGGCAATGGTGTCTCTCAAACAGTAAGCTCCTATCTTATTCTAATAGAGTTTGTATAACCCAGGTTTTTAAAATGACTTCGTAAATTCATGTGTCAAACATTTGTTTACTTCTTAACTTCCCAATAGCTTTAAAAAAATGACACATTTCAGTGCTTGGTCAAGTGTGCTCAAGTCACAGGGATTAAAGTGCATCTGCTTCATATCTGCACAGTGGATTGGGCCTATTTATTTCAAAAAAGCTGCTCTATAGCAGTTGAGCCGACTTGCTTGTAAACAAGCAAGGTTTTTTGCCCTTCAGCTGATGTGTTGCTACTTAAGCTACAAAGAAAATAATTAGGTTTTTTTAGTTTAAAAAGTTCATTTACTACCTATTAAAACTAATTATCAGTTTTGTAGAATAATGAAAGAAAGGTACTTAAATAATTTAAGCATCTCAACCATACTTTATTGCTTCCTTTATATAAGAAGCTACCTGTGTTATAACATCCTTTGCAAAACCTTGATTAAAAAGAAAAGGAGTAGTGCCTTGGACTTAATAGGCACAGAGAAGCAAGAGAAAAGCATTTCTCATCACACATCTACACGAAATATCAGGGGTTTCTCATGCAGTGGGCATGAGTAGTAATATTGGCTTGTCATGGCCACTATGAAGCTATGTTTGTAATGGTGAAATGAGAATGAGAACGTTGGTATTAGGAAAGCATGAAATGTTGTGTATGGAATTTGATTTGGGCAGGTTTCACTTCATTGCAATGTGAAGCAGATAGGGACTGATGAGGATGTGAGGATGCTTGAACTAAGAGGTATCAGACACTTTTGCACACTTATCTTCATAAAGTGGGCTGCAAATATGGGTGCTGCTAACACAGGAGTGTCCTTTGGTGAAGGGTGATTTTTACCCTGCTTAGGAGAAAGAGCATGGAAGGGATCTATTGTTTTCATATCTCTTCTACTTAACAGATTGGTGCTTTTCTTTCTTATTTTTTTTTTCAAAATTTGTAGACGCATTATGGATGCTCCATTTCTGAGATATCAGGATATTTATCCAGGACAAGTTCTGGAAGTAAGTTCAAGACTAAACAAACATTACTTTGTCTCAACTTTCTTTACAGTCTTAATCACCCATTTATCATGCAATCAAAGATTATTGGTTTTATCTATTTTTTCCAACAAGTATTAAGTCCCTTTGCTTTCATGTTGTATGGTTATTTCAGCCCAAATCCTGATCTGAACATTAGTATAACAATACTAATAATTTTAGTACAGCCATGCTGGCAAGAGCTAACATCTGTTGTAGCTGAAAAACCACTGGATGCTTGTCCTTGGTTCCTAGAGATTAGCACTGCTTCCATTAGGAGAACCCATTGTATTTAAAATGACAGAATCATAGAGTTGGAGGAAACCAAAAGGGCTGTTTAGTCCACAGCCATGCAGAAGTATAGTGCTAAAGCACTCCTAGTTGCCCTCACCCTTTATTTATGAAAGAGTCTCCACACACCCCGAGCAGTCCCAGCACTACATTCCTTTGTTTCTTAGACCACAGCATTGTTTCTTCACCCTTTTTCTTTGTGACCTTAGGGCACAGTATTAATGCTGAAGCCATTTGGCATGCAAGTAAAGGTGACTGAATACATCAAGGGCCTGGTCCCATCCTTGCATTTGGCAGATGTATCTCTGAAGCAGCCAGAAAAGAAATACAGCGTGGGAGCTCCTGTCAAGTGTCGGGTAGGGTCTTCCCTATAAGGGACAACTTGAAATTCTGGGATGTCATAAGGATCTTTTTAGTAAGAAAAAAATCCATAGATTATTCAGAGATCAGAGTGCTTTTCTACAAAGTAATTTATCATGGGGTTTTGCTGTTTAGTTTGTTGGGCTGAATGTAGATATGATGCTCTGATGTTCATTTGAGCAAGTTCCTGTCTTTCAGTGTAATCTATTTACAGAATACTTTGTGGGGGTGATGTAGGAGAATAATTTGTGTTCTGCTCTGAAGTACTAAGTGGAAGGATTAGATACAAGTGATATCGATAAATCCTATTGAAAATGATCCCTGTTACTTGTTTATCACCACATAAATACTAATGTGAATTCTGTAGTGTGTTGTACTGAACTACAAGATTAACGCACTTTATTCAGAAAATTCCCACTTAATTCACCCAGATACATGTACAATCAAAGATCTCATTTTCTAAAAGTATAATGGTTGCTTCCATTCCAACCCCAAGGAATGTAATTCAGCAGTCTTAAATATAAGATTAGGAGCTCTGTCTTCCATAGGTGTGTAACTTCAGGAACAATTGTTTTTCAAACTGATTAGTTAAGCCAGCTCTATTGGAACTATTCTAGGGTAAGGAACCAAAACTAGGGATAGGTAGAGTCCTTTTGCAGGTTGGATGATGTTAGGTGTGTGGCAGTGCCCTTTGATGCTACGGGGTCTCAGCCAAAGTGGACTTTTGACCATGGAATGTTTTCTCTATGTGAGAATTTTCTAGCTTTATACTCCAGTAATAGGGTTCACATTTCTTTCATCTTGGGACAAAACCAGTTTTCCTAGACAACATGTACTCTTTTTCTCACAGGTTCTTGTCTCCAATCCTGAAGCAAGGAAAATTGTTCTGACATTGAAAAAAACACTTGTCAATTCCAAACTCCCTATCCTGGCCAGTTATGAAGATGCAAAGCCAGGCCTGGTCACCCATGGCTTTGTGGTTTGTGCTAGGGAATTTGGCTGCATTGTAAAATTCTATAATGACCTAAAAGGCCTGGTCCCCAAGAATGAGCTTGGCTTGCCACCTTTGACTCCTCCTCAAGAAGCCTTCTATGAAGGTCAGGTAAGCGTTGAGTAAAAGTGAAAGGCAAAAACTGTATATATTTGCAAAATATCTTTAAAAGTGTGTAAAAATCATTAAATTCTAGAAAGTGAATTATTTCTTCCTTGCAGAATGTTCTTAAGTCTAGAAGATAAGATACAGCATTATGCTCTTGTTCTCTTTTTTTAAAAATACTAATTTTAATAATCTTGTCAAAGTACTTGAAACTACTCACCCTAACAAAGGCTAATTGGGCTGTTTTGGGGGCAGGGAAGGGGAGGGGCAGCCACACGATCAGCACCCCAACCCCTTCCCCAGGTCCTCGGAGCAGCCGGCCCTCCGCACGGCCGGTGCTCCGAGGAGGACCTCCCGCTGCAGCGTCCACAGCCTTTTGCAGTGCACCTTCGGCAACTTGTGAAAGGAGCGCCAATTTAGCGCTCCTTTCAGGGGTGGCAAAGCTGCGCCACGGGGCCAAGGTGTGGGGATACCTCGGCCCCGCGGCAGCTTCCCGGGGCGGCCCATGGCCGCCCATCAGCTTCCCCCCAATTATAACTTTCATAAAGACAAATTCAGTAAAGTGTTGCAGAATGCTTAGGTCATATACAGTGGAAAGGAAGAAGGGCACAAATGAGATACAAGGGAAAGAAAGTAGGGTCAAAACAGATGTGATCATAGTTAAGGAAGGCATAACAATTCTCTGATTGTCTTGTACAAATTCCCAGAATGGACCTGCCTAATAAATGTGATGATGAATGTACATGTTTATTTTTGCTTTTTTGTGCTTTCCAAATCAGGTGGTCAAAGTGATTGTCTTAAAATGTGAGCCTGAGCAGGAAAAAGTGCTCCTTTCATTTAATCTGACAGATAATCCTCTTGCTAAGGCCAGTAGAGGTGAAAAGGCTTCAAAGAAATGGCAAGTGATATTTGAAGCTGGACAGGTAATTTATTTTAAAGTATTTCCTTTTTGTTCCCTGTGGGAAATGTTCCTCTGAAGATGATGGTGGGCTTTAAAATCTAATAAAATGTACAAATCAGGCTGGGAAACTAACTTTTGTAGGCATAGAGTTCTATCCCACATCCTTCGTCCCTTCATTATGAGCTTTGTCATTGGATACTTCTCATTCTGTCAGTATCTTCTGATAAACATAGAAAACTTCAGCCATGGGTACTTATTGCTTAGTAAGGAAAGAAATATAGGGCCTTTACAGACTGCCAGAAATAATACAGCTTGAGTCCACTTTAACTGTCTTAGCTCAGTGCTAGGGAATCATGGGAACTGTAGTTTTTTCTGAGACATTGAGCCTTCACTGTCAGAGAGCTCTGGTGCCACAATAAACTACAGTTCCCATGATTCCCTAGCACTGATCCAGGGCAGTTAAAGTGGACTCAAGCTGCATTATTTCTGGCAGTCTGCAAAGGCCCATAGCATCCAAAATTTAGTGCTCTTACTGTATATGGTACAGTCCTGTTTGATTTAAATAAGCCCCTCTAAACTTAAGGTTTTCTTTGAAGGTAAAAGTAAAGGTTTTCCCTTGACATGAATGTCTAGTCATAACCGACTGTAGGCGGCGGTGCTCATCTTTGTTATTAAGCTGAAGAGCCAGTGTTGTCTGAGGACTGCTCTGGTGGTCATGTGGCCAGCATGACTGTACCAAACTTTCCCACCAAAGTGGTACCTATTTATCTACTTGCATTTGCAGGTTTTCTTTATATGTTAACTTCTTTTGTCAAGATTACTGGATTTTGAGAAAGCTCAGTGTGATTCTGGAACTATTGCATCATAAAGTGGTAGCACAGAGGTAGGAGAAAAGCAACTAGCAAGGTCTGTGCAGCCACAAGGTCTTTTTGTGCTCTTCCCTAATTTTGGATCCCAAGAAATTGGCTACTGGTGCCTCTGGAAGCTCCTATGGAGCAAAGTTGACAATTTAGTTTGTTTTCAAGGCCTCTTTTACACCTAAGGAAGTATTTTCAAACTTTCAAAGTGACTTCTGGTTTTTAAAAACGAGTAGCCCTATGTCCCCACAAGTTGCTCAGACCTGTGATAATGTTTGAAACCTATCCTGATCTTTGTGTTCTCAGGTTGCTGATGTGAAAATTCTGAAGAAGAAAGAAGATGGCCTAGAAGTTGCAATCTTACCAAACAACATTTCTGCCTACATTCCCATGATGCATCTTTCTGACTATGTGTCCCATAGCAAACTGTGGAATCATTGGCTCAAAGAAGATGATATTCTGCATAGTGTTGTGTGCCTCCATGACAAGGGGCGTCATGTTGTATCCTTTCATTTCTTCTAGACCTTTGTCATTTTATTTTGTACAATGGCCTTATCTTTGACTATATTGCACTATTTCTTCCTTAGGCTAAATTTGGTTGCTAATCATGTCTTGCAAAATTCTGTGTTACTTGTATGGCTTTAGGATTGCATCATGTCCATTTTGTAGGATAGCCAACATTAAAATCCTTTCCCCATTTCTCCCTCCATGCTCCAGACCAGGGGTAGGCAACCTTTCCCCTTTAAGGGCTGAGGGACTTCAGCTCCCAGAATCCCAGGAGCTATTGGCCAACATGGCTGAGGCTTCTGGGAGCTGAAGTCCCTCAGCCCTTAAAGGGAAAAGATTGCCTATCCCTGCTCCAGACACTTCACCAAGCATTTGCAGCTGATAGCTTGATTCTGTCCAGTGTTGCAATAGATCAGAGTTATCATACCTTAATTCTGTGCAAGTGTCATCTGTAATGGTGGAATATATTCCCTTATAAGTGGTTGTAGTGTTGAAGCCCCCAATAGTGCTTATGTGAGTAAATCCTGATTTTCAATGGTTCATAGTTCATTGTATGTAGGATTGCCTCCTGTATTTGACAGTGAAGGAAGAAAATCTTTGGCGATTTGTTTGGTAGAAAGAGAATAGAATTGATCAGTGTCCTTCATAACTTTGGCTGCCAAATGTTCGGTGGCCTTTTCATGCCTGCATTTTTTTGTTTGATTCTGGATACCACTCTTAATTTACCATGTTTATTTGACTGTATGTTGACCTCATATATAAGTTGAGGGCAGGTTTTGGTGCAAAAATTATGGATTTTGATATGACCCATGGATAAATCAAGGATAAAACCTAGGGACATGTAAATGATGGAGGAAAGGAAAATGATGTCAAAGAACTTACAAAACTCTGGCAGGCATAACTATTTGTGTTCACCTTAAACTATGGATGGATATGGATGGAACTATGGTAAAATCATTGCTGTTTGATGTGGGGGGGAGGCAACCAATTGTGGGCAGGGCTGAGAAAATGCACACATGTCAAAAAGGATAAAAAAAGCAAAGAAAAGAAAATGGTGACTGCATTAGTAGTGATATACACATCTATACACAAATGTAACCTTAGGATCCTTCAAAGCCCAATTCCTCTTTAAGCGCCTTTGAGGAGAAGCACCAAAGAACTGCCACAGCCACCATTTTCCTGCCCAGGCATTCAAAAGGTCAGAAGCAGTGCCTCAGCGGAGAGAGTAGAAGGGGTCAGAATAGAAAGCAAATAGGTGTTGATCTGTTATAGCATATTTTGCCTTGGTGCCTCTGTGCCATTGACAGTTAAACTGCATACCTATCTATATTGATAAGTTTTAATAGGAAGTGTGTCCCACAGTTCCCAAAGGCAAGAAATTCCCAGATCTGTCCTTTTCATTGATTTATTCCTTGACCCATTGTTTTTAGACTCTGAGTAGGAAGCCAGCAATGGTTTTGGCTGCACAGGAAGAATATGCAGTGAAGAACTTCTCTGATATTCAGCCAGGATTGCTGCTGACTGGTTTTGTGAAAAACATCATGCCTTATGGTGTGTTTGTGGAATTTCCATATGGTTTAACAGGGCTGGCACCCAAGTCGGTAAGGCATGTCATGCTGCCTTTGGTAAAAACTGATTTATTCAGGCATATTAAACAAAAGATCTTTTTGAAACATTCTTGTGCTTTGGTCTTGTTTTCCCTCAGGAATAAAAATCTTCGGTTGAATTGAACTTTCTAGTGTAGAAAGGGAGTGGGAACAGTTTGTTGAACTGTAGATAGAAATGTCTTGCTTTCAAGCATTTGTTACAAAATAAATTTGGAGACAAAACTCCTTCTGGATTGTGCATATTCTTGAATTGTAAAAAATATTAGTGCTAAAGGCACACATACATGCACACACAAAAAATGTCAGTACATGTGCACGCGTGCACACACACACATATATATATGATGGTAGTGTACAATTTTATAAATTATCATAGATTAAGAAAAATAGAAGTTTTTGCCTCTGTTTACTTTATGACCTTCTTGAGCAAGGAATAGGAATAGGAAACAAGGAAAGTGCTGCAAAAATGTAGAAATATTCTGGGTACGAGTTTATTGTTGTTCTACTCAATAGAGTTTGCTTATAGTGTTTTGAAATGTATTTCTTTTCCCCTGGAGATCTTGAGAGTGATGTGGCACTCTATAGAAGAATATTTAAGTACGTAGTTCTTTCTCTTAATCACTACAGGCAATGAGTGATAAGTTTGTGACAGACACCAAGGATCATTTTGTGATAGGTCAGACTGTGATTGCCAAAGTGACCAACATTGATGAAGAGAAGCAGCGCATCCTGCTGTCCATGAAGTTGTCTGACTGCTCCTCTGAGGATTCTGTTTCACAGAGTTTCTCTTTGCTGCAGCAGTACTTTAAGGAGCTGCAGGAAATCAAAAGCATCATGAGCAAAAGAGGTAAAAGACTTTGGGGATATGAAATATAGCACATGGAGTGACCACTTATTGTGTATTTGAGAAATCTAATTTTGTAGCAAAACTCATGAGTGCTTTCTTATACTCAGGAATTTATTTAAGAAAAGATGAGATTCTTGTTATGTGATTAATGTTTAGCTTTGTAGTTGTGGAAAGAGTTAGGTTCTTTGAGTGCAGTTTGTTTCTGCATGACTTGCTATGACTTTAGACTATTTAAAAGAGGGGAGAAAAGTATCTCATTGCCTCCTACCACATCTTTTGCATCCATTTTCTTATCCATATAAACATACATAATTTGATTATATTTAATTTTTTTTTTAAAAAAGGTAAAACTCCCACAGCTTAATAATGAAGTTCTGAGAGGAAAATGGATTTTACTTCTGTTTTTCCTTATCCTCAGATGATTCAAGTGTGGCCCAGAAACTCTGTGAAATTAAACCTGGACAGAGACTGCAGCTGGTGGTTCACGAAGTGCAAGCAGATGGTTCAGCAATTTTCAGTGGCACCTGTGTTGCTGGTTTGACTGTAATGGCTGCTTACAACCATCTTGGAGGTAAGCTACATCTCATGGCTTGTCTTTCTTGTCTCCTATGTCCTGCCCTTCTGTATATTGTTTCTCATGTTGCAAATGGATCACTTATGGCAGAAAGTTACCTCTTTCTCTGTGACTATGTGTGTCTGTGAGAGACAGGCAAGGGTGAATTCTGGCTTTTTAATATCAACTATTTCACTTAGGAAAAGTTCTTAGTTTCATTTTTGTGCTTGTCTGTTATAGCAGCATCTGGCAATTATCTTTCTGGTGCATTTTTTTTTTTTTTAGGTAAAAATATTGCTTTGGGTGAAAAAGCAAAAGTGGTGGTTCTGTATATTGATTACCTAAAAGCAAAGATCTGTGTATCTCTTCGAGAGGAGCTGCTCTCCCCCAAACCCAAGAAGGTACGATGAGCTGACATTGTCTAGTATATTAATTGCTAAGGGAAACACACATTCAGCTGTTTAATGACACATTCGCAGAAAAGACCTACCTAACATCTGTAGAATTGGGGTGCACATAAAGAGTATATATTGGAATGCCTATGAGTGCATATGAAAGCTGTCTTCATTTGGAACAAGTTTTTCTTTGGCCTGTAGAGAAGGAAAAGGAATAGATAGTTTAAGCTGAATCATGCTTTTTCACTCAGGAGAAATGGTCATTCATGAGAACAAATTTCAAAGCCACATAGTTTGGAATATCCCAGAGTTTGGTTACATAGGGATCTTAAGCATTTAATGCTGCTGTTCAGGATTCCTGGATTGATTTTTTCCTCCCATTTGTTTAAGGTTGGGGCTTAAAATTCAAACTATTATATCCTGAAGAGTTACAATACTTTCACAACCTTGCCCAGGAATATTGTAGAATTTCCATTCTTACTATGTATCTTCAAGTTGGCTATGACTTATAGTGACCCCTTTGAGGGTTTTCTTGATACGTTTTATTCAGCAGCAGTTTGTCATTGCCCTCCTCTTGGGCCAAGAGAGTATGACTTGGCCAAGGTCACCTAGTGAGTTTTTACAGCTGAGCAAGGATTCAAGCCCTGGTCTCCCAGAGTCCTAGTCTAACACTCAAACCACAGCAGCATGCCAGCTTCAGGAGTTCCATTATGGAAAGTTTTTCATATGTAAGTAAAACATCTGTTAAAAATGTTGACTTCTATCATAGGATAAAATGCCCACATAATACCTGCACCAATTTTTCTGTGGTTCTCACTGTTATTTTTTGGTTTTTCCAGTTAAACCTAGATTCGCAATATGAGGCCATTGTGCAGCATGTAGCGACAGAGCATGCAGTTGCTTCATTGGTAGGAACAGGCCAGCTGATTGCTATTCCTGTAGCTTCCCACTTCAATGACACATTCCGGTTTGATTCTGAAAAACTGAAGATGGGACAGTCAATTAGAGTGTTTCTGAAAACTGTGGAGACAGGGGACTATGGGATCTTGCTTGCTGTACAAGGAGCAGAGAAGAAAAAGGCTATAATCCGGTCACGGCATGACTCAGAAGCACTAGATGAGACTTTGGCCATGGTGAAACACTCACTGTGTGTGGGTGATGTGGTCAAAGGAACTGTGAAGTCTGTCAAGCCCACCCATGTCCTAGTGGCAATTGATGATCACCTGACTGGCTCCATTCATGCATCCCAGATTGTGGATGAAGTTTCTGTAGGTACCTTCCCAACATCCATGCTAAAAGTTGGACAGAAAGTGACTGCCCGGGTCATTGGAGGCAGAGAAATTAGAACTCACAGGTGAGAGAAATATTTCTAGTTTAGGAATGTCTCTTATGTTTGTAATATATTATTTCAGTTACTATCACTGAGTAATCTAGTAGGCAAAAATCAATTCCACATGTATCCTGAGTCCAGGTGTACTCATTCAATTTTTGCTTGGTTTATAATTTTCAACCTCCTTCAAATAATATGAAACATAGATGGTCTGACCTCTGCTCCCATATAAATACCCATTCCCTTGTAGAGCAGATACGGAGGCAGCTTGGACTTTTTTATTGGAGGACAAGCATATTCAGATTTCTGCCATTTCTCTTATGGCAGTGGATACCCAGAATAAGCTTTGTCAGTTCTGTGTGAAGAGAACAATTTCACCTTCTGAAGCGGATGAGGAGTGACAATGGAAACCTTCTCAGTGCTTTGGGCCCAACAATGCAGGTAGTATTTGCAGACCATCTATGTTGGGACTGGAAGCCTGTGGATTCTCCAGTAATTGTTGGACTCAGATTTGCATCAGAGGTGATGGGAATAGTAGTTCATTGAGATTTGGAAGGTTGCTAGTTCCCAACCCTTATTTACACAGACAGGATATGAAGCCTGAGTGAGTTTATTTTTATTTCTTTTTTATTTCTTATTTTTAGCTTTTTGTCTTTAATAAATATTGTCATAACATTTGAATTTACGTCTTCTGAAATGTAAAGATGTAAGACAGAGAGAAGAATAACAACATCTATAGTGTTCTTATTTCAGCATGAATACATAGTCCAAGGTTTTACATTTTATATAAAGATTTTTCTCAGAAGCATGGCTCAGCATCCATACTATTTGAAGTAAATTAGAATTGAACATACTAGGTCTCTTGGGAAACAGACCTCACATAATTGAAGAACAGGGTTCTCCCTATTCCTGAAAAGACCAGTGATGTCAAAGTATATAGAACTAAGGGAAGTGCTGCATAATGTGATGTGTTTTCTCCCATTCCTTGGAATAAAGCAGGTGGAGAGAGAACCTACACAGAAAACTGTGTAGCATCTCCTCTTTCAGGCAACAGAGTTACTGCTTCCATGAATAGCATACTACATTTGGATTTTCTAAAAATCACTGCAAAAGCTGTTTACTTTTTTTGTATTTGCTTAGTTTTTGCTGATGCAAGAGGGGAATATATAGCATCTCTTTTTTCCTCATTTCTTTTGGAATGACAGATTGGCTAGAGCAAAGATCCTGGGAAAAGTGAGGAAGACGATGTGTTCCCTCGATCCCTGCCCATCTTGGCTGGTTGTCCAGGGGGGTGATGCCTTGATGGCCTTTCTTAAGAGGGTCATCAATGCATCCCTTAGGAAAGGAACTGTTCCATCAAGCCAAAAGGACCACTCCTGAAGAAACTTTCCCTGGACCCCCTGGATTTGAAAAATTACAGATCAGTCTCACATCTACCATTCTTGAGCAAGGTGATTGAGCGAGCCATTGCCTCTCAACTCCAAGCCATCTTGGATGAAATCGATTTTCTAGATCCATTTCAAACCGGCTTCAGACTTGGATATGGAGTGGAAGTGGCCATGGTCGCTCTGGTAGATGACCTGCATCTTAGCACCGACAGGGGAGGCGTGACTCAGTTGGTGCTTTTAGACCTCTCAGTGGCTTTCGATACAATAGATCATGGCATCTTTCTGGTCCACCTGAGGGAGCTGGGAGTGGGAGGCACTGTTCTTAAGTGGTTCTGCTCATTTCTCTCAGGCAGGTTCCAGAGGGTGGCACTCGGGGACAGCTGCTCCTCAAAAACGGACCTAAAATGTGGCATTCCAC
>JAIPUX010001880.1:59924268-59941232 GCA_020142125.1 Phrynosoma platyrhinos | reverse complement strand
TCTTCACTGGCTGCCCATTAGTTTCCGAGCACAGTATAAGGTGTTGGTGATGACTTTTTTAATGCTCTACATGGCCTGGGCCCAACTGACCTTAAGGATCGCCTTATCCCATATAATCCGCCCCGCACCCTGAGGTCCTCTGAGAGGAGGCTTCTTCAACTGATAAGAACTAGAGACTCTGGAATGCCTTGCCAGAAGAGATCCATTAGATAACTAACTTAGGGCCTTTGCAAACAGCTAAAAATAGTGCAAATTGAGTCCACTTTAAGGGTTAGGGTTAGGGAATCATGGGAACTGTATTTTATTGTGGCACCAGAGCTCTCTGACAGAGAAGGCTCAATGTTTCAGGAAAAAACCAATTCCCATTATTCCCTAGCTCTAACCCTAACCCTTAAAGTGGACTCAATTTGCACTATTTCTGGCAGTCTGCAAAGGCCCTTAGATGGCTTTAAAAAAGCCATCAAGACAGATCTCTTCCGGCAGGCCTATCTGAAATAAAATCACCTTTAAATTTGGTCTCCCCCCACAGGATGCTCTCCTCTTCTCCATTCCTGCCTGCCCCGGAGTGTTGATAGTTTTAATTGAGCCAATTTGTTGTTTGTCTTCGTTTAAATTTGTTTTTTGTTTTAAATTGGTTTTAACAGAGACTGTATTTAATACATTTTTAATAGGGGGTATTATTGTTAATTGTCAGGGTTTGTATCTGTTTTTAGCTGTAAGCCGCCTTGATTGCTACAGCAAAAGGCGGGGTAGAAATAAAATTGTTGTTATTATTATTATTATTATTATTATTGTTGCTAATCTGCTCTTAATTTGCTAATTTGGGTGTTGACTTGCTGCTACTTTTCAGATATTTGCCTATCACCCACCCCCACTTCACTCATACGTGGCCAGAACTCAGTATCCGACCAAGGTAAGGAGGCCCTTCAATGCTGTGTTGAGCTAAAACCTTAGAACATGTCACATGTAATTTAGCCAGCTGCACAACTCTAAACACCTGCTCTTGGTTTGAATACCAAGAACAGAGGAGGAAATCTATACCTAAAATTCTCATCAAAGAACCAATGGGAAGGGAACATATTAGACATGTGTATGCTATTTCAGCTTCAGATGGCGAATGGCCATAGGCTATAAAATTTCTTAGTGGGTAATGGGCTAATACTTCATGTTGAGGAGAGGAGGCCAAGGATATTACAGGGAGTAAATGTTGGATTAACTAGCATATTTGAGCCTAGAAATATTGGCAAGAACAAGGATTGAGTCTCAAGTTGCTGGTCTTCCCATCATATGTGTGGTTTCAGAGACCAAGGGCCTAAGCGGACGGCGCAAAGCGCCATCTTCAGGGCAAGGAAGGGGAGGGGCAGCCACATGCTGGGCACCCCAACCCCTTCCCGAAGACGTCGTCAGAGTGCCGGACCTTCCACACGGCCGGCGCTCCAAGGATGCCTTTCTGCCGCAGTGTCCACACACGCTGCAGTGGAAAAGGTGCCGAAGGTGCGTCGGCAGCCTTTTGCGGTGCACCTTTGGCGATTTGTGGAAGGAGTGCTATTTTATTGCTCTTTCCTGGGGCAGCGAAGCTGCGCTGCGGGGCCGAGGAATGCGGATGCCTTGGCCCCGATCCGCAGCTTCCTAGGGTGGCCCCGTGCTGCCCGTCTGCTTCCCCCCAAGCCAAGTGTGTCTGGTGCTTAATGTTTTACATTGGTTGCTCAGTTCTAAGGATTACATCGGAGCGCAAGTTTCATTTTGTGAACACAACAGAATTTACAGAATTCCTCTTCCTTTTGCAGACTCCTGTCCTTGCCCATCTGCTCTGGGGGACAGGGGTTGGAAGAAGCTTGGGAAGGATGTGGGAGGGCTGCAGATGTAGGGAGGAATTGGCAGAAATTCCCCTCTCCCATACATGAAAAATGGAGCAACTTAGAATCGAGACCATTCACAGGTTATTGATATGTACAATAATTGCAGTCTAAGCATCTCTTTGTACATACCCAGCATTTTTTATCCTAATTAAAAACTGAGTGGGCCTGTGATAGTTTCGCTTCTTTATGTTTATCCATTGTGGACCTTGTTTTTTGTTGCTGTAGCTGGCACTCCTTAACTCTGGACTACTCTCTGAATGGGAAGACATGAGTAGAGGCAGCATATTTTAAGTGAGTAGGGAGCAAGAATTAGAATGCTAAAGTTCAGAACCTGGGGGCATAATCTTCACCTTCTCTTGTGTTCAGTGAGCTGAAAGGGGAAAGCAAAACAGTCCTAGGTCCTGAAGACGGCAAATCAGAAGATATGTTGAAGCACTTCAAGCCTGGGCAGACAGTGACATGCTTTGTTAAGAAGGTATTACAATTTTTCAAAGGCTGTACTATCTGTTCACTTTGTTTCTTTTCTATTTGAATTTTGGGCCAGCTGCTACCATAGATTCAGAAACAATGAAATCCTTCAGAATACAATTGGTGGGTGCATGAATAGAAGTTGAGAAATCACACCTATTGGTCTGCGGCCTTCAAAATAATTATTATAGTGGTGATGGTGATGGTGTTTGCTGTTGGGAGCCACTCTTCTAATCTATAACTTCCAGGTTTACTTTCTGTGCAGGGTGGGGTGGGAACGATGCAGAAATGCCTTGGGGAAGGGGGCATGGCCAGCCATCAAACATGGCAGAGACATAGTCAAAGAGCTTGCCTCAAACCTGATGATTAATTATAAATAAAAGCAAGAATTTTAATTTAAAAATCAACAAGACTGTGGGTATTGATGTACACATTAAAGAGGGCAGCTGATAAACATATTACGAATTTTTGCCCACCTGCAAAAGAAGCAAAACCATAACTGGAAGATAGAGGCCCAATAACTACCAACATGAAGTGTGGTTCTAATAAGGCAAGTAAAATGGGGAACCCTGGATGTCCTGTTGTCTCAGACCTTCCCTTTCCAGAATTACTGGAAAAGCTATGTGAAAATTTGGTCAGGGATCTACAAAGGGACTGGTCACTTGCTTTAGAGCCACTTAGTTTGAAAATCTCTGAGATTTCAAACAAAATTCAAGATATAGAGGAAACAGCAAATCCTGCCTTCCAACAGGGATCTCATTATGAAAAGAATTTGCACATTAGAAGAAGCAAATTCTCACTTGCAAAATAAGCTGGAGGATTTGGACAACTGAAAAAGATGATTAAACCTTCGTATTCCAGAATCAGAATCCTCCTCCCTACAAGATTCAGTACTTGCGTGGATGAATAAAATAAATCCTGAGCTAAACCTCTCATCATCAGACATATAATGTATGCATTGCTCCCTAAAGCCACAGCAGCTAGCTAACAAGACCCCCAGGGATATTGTGTGATTTGCGCTATTCCCAAAGAAAACTTTAGTTTTAAACACCTTGTCAAGAGTTGCAGATCTTAATTATGAGGGATACAATGATGTTTCAGTGGAGTCATTAAGGAAAAGACAATCCCTGAAACCCTTTACAGCTGTTTTGCTCTCCAAGGGAATAAAATACAGATGGGAATTCCCCTTCAAGCTCGTTATCTTCCATGGCAAGGAGACCCTAACTGCTACCAAAACCCAAATTATGCAAATTTTTGAGACATCTGGCATCAAAATAACCACAGATCTTGAAAGAAACACCTGCTCAGTTAGACCTAATGAAACCCCCAAAGGCGATAGCTATCAAGGAACATAATGCCAGACAGTACAGAAAAGAAAAGTTCAATCAACTCTCCAGCTTCAGTGTAGGCACTCTGCAAACCCCTAGGAATTCATTGGTGATGATCCTCAGTGCTTTGATAAGACTTTGCAGGCAGTGGAGTAAGCCTTGCAGCACCCTCCACAGGCACCATCTTGAGGCTTGTGTTCCTGCACTACTAACTGTCACTTTTATCCACCATTTTTTACTGTTGAAGTTCAAAAATGTAGTTAAAGTGATTCATTCCAGAGAGGCAATTATCCACATGGGGCACCTGGTGGGCAATTGTGTGTATCTGTTTCTCCATAGCTAGTAACTGCAGGCTTCAGCCAGGCTTAAACTATGTTTTTTCCCCCTATCTGCACAGCTATTAATTTGCCTGGCATACTACAAGCCTATACAGAATTATATGATAACTCTTAAGGTTTAAAATTTGAAATTTCCTGCTTAGCAAACTATTATAAAAACATTAATCACAGGATGGGCTGAAAACATAGGAAATAATGTCTTACAACAAAAGATATTATTTGCCCTCATCCCTGAAGAGAAGATTAGAAAGTTTGACTCTGATCAGGAGAACAGGAGACAATTGTCCTCCATTCCTCTTGATACTGTTCGTAGTTCATTGTTAATTGCTATCTATATTGTTATGTTATTGAGCATTTATTTACATCTCACAACTGTTCTTAAAATCTTTGGGGAAAAACCTATAAGATATCCAAATGTGGCAAAACTGAACTTTTTAGACCCTGGAATGCTAACCCTCAAATTGGAAAATAACGTGGGTAATAGAAAAATAAGTTCCACTTTCTCTTTACAATCCCGTATAGTATTACATGGCATCCCTGAGAGTCATTTCCTATAATGTTAAGAGCTTATGCTCAGCAAAAAGACAGGGAAAATCCTAAAACAAATCAAACAACTACATCCAAATTTCTTATTTCTTGAAGAAACACTCCATAATTTAGACCAGGGGTTGGCAACCTACAGCCCGTGGGCTGCATCCGCCCCAAGGACCCCCGCTGACCCTCGCTTACTGGCCCTTGACGACGACGCTCAAACAAAATGGCGGCCACAACGCATGTAGCCATGTGGCGGCCAAAACATGTGGCAGCGGTGGGGACGCGTGTGCGCATGAGCACGCTTGCCGCCGTTCCCCCCCCGGCCCGCCGGAAGGGACCACCGCAAGGGACCGGCCCCAGGTAAGCAAAGGTTGCTGACCCCTGATTTAGACTTACTAAAAACTTTAGAAAAAAAAGCCTAAATTGAAGAATTAGACCTACACTCAGTTCAAAATAAATTGCAATACACAAAAAGCCTACTTCTATGAAAACAATGATAGTAAGTCTAAATTACTAGCTAGATTAGCAAAACAGAAAGCAGAAAAAGAATTGTAGCTATCACCTGCCCAAATGGCAATATCAAAACCTCTCAAGTTGACATAGAAGAATTCTGAAAGTTCTACTCCGAACTCTGTGCTGAAGAATCATTCCTCCCCCTCCATAAACTTAATTCATTCGATTCTCTCAAAATTTTGAAAATCGAGGAACCATACACTGCTCAACTTAACCAGCCCATCGTGTCAGAAGAAATTAATTAGGCAATCCAAAATCTCAAACCAGGAAAATCTCCTGGATTAGATGGATTTGTGGGAGAATTTTACGAGTTATGTTATAATAAAATTGCCCCACACCTACAAGACCTATTCAGTAAGATAATGTCACAAGGTCTATGTTCCCAATCTTGGCACACTTCCAGAATTGTCCCTATCCCCAAAACAAGTGACTGTCAACCTCCCACCTCAGTATTTAGACTGATAGAATTAATCAACCAGGATGCAAAACTACTGCCCTCCATTTTAGCGAATAGAATTAATAGCTTCATCACTGAGTATATCTCTATTGACTAAACTGGCTTTATGCCGAATAGAAAACTAACACCATTAGACGAGTCTTAAATGTCATTCATCATGCCCCAAAATCCAAAACCCCTAGATGCCCTGAAACGTTTTGGCAGAGTGAACTGGCAATACTTATTTGGAATACTGAAAAAGATGAACTTTGGAAATAAATTTATTAGTATGATAGAAAACCTATACACAAACTCAGAGGATTTAGTGACAGTCAATAGAATAAACTCTTCTACCTTTAGGTTCCAAAGGAGAACTAAACAAGGATGTCCCTTATCAGCTCACAGTTGTAAACCGCTTAGACATCCCATAGCGTGATATGAAGCGGTATATAAATAAGCTGCTTTGCTTATCCCCACTGTTATTTGCTATTGCAGTAGAACCCTTAGCCAGGTCAGTCAGAGAAAATGAAAACATAAGGGGACCCAAAATAGGAGGAACAACTCATAAATTAAATCTCTTTGCAGATGATTTCATCTTCCTAAAGCAACCCAAACAATGCTTCCCTACCTTACGCACCATATTAAACTCCTTTGATACTTCTGCAGGTTTCAAAATTAACTACTTAAAATCAAAATTGCTGTGTCTCAATGTAGCTCATGAAGACCAAGTAGGCATTCAAAAAGCTACAAATCTTCAGTTAAACAGGGGTAGGCAACCTTTCCCCTTTAAGGGCCGAGGGACTTCAGCTCCCAGAAGCCTCAGCCATGTTGGCCAATAGTCCCATGTTGGCCAATAGCTCCTGGGATTCTGGGAGCTGAAGTCCCTCGGCCCTTAAAGGGGAAAGGTTGCCTATCCCTAAGTTAAAACCTTCCAGATTTACTTGCCTAAGAAACACCATTACAGAAGATTTCATTCAGATAAGCCCCAGTAACCACAACAAAATAACTAAATGGTTAATCACTAAAGCACTAGAATGGAAGGTACTGAAACTCTCTATTCTAGGCAGAATTGCTCTCATGAAAATGTTTATTGTCCCTCTCCTATCCTTCCTATTTTAAATTATCCCACTTTCAACCACTCAAAACTCAAATTGGCAAAATCTCATTAATACATTTGCTTTTAACCATAAGAGGCCCAGATTCAGGAAATCCAAACAACACCTCTCTTCCAAAAAAAGGGGGTTAGCAATGCCTGATCTTGAACTATACTTTGCAGCATTCCAACTTAGTCAAATTTTATTTTAAAAAGATCAGCGCATACACTGGGTTAACATGGAAATGAATGGCCCACCATCAATCGATCTTGCCTTGTTCTTTAACAAACCAACTCTGCAAGTAATTAAAAACATTAAAAACCCATGGCTACAAACGTCAGTAAAGATATGGTCAAGATGGAAGCAAATTCTAGCACCAGATTCATCTTATATTTGCCCTTTCGTGGTCCAGGACTCTTTCTCTTTCCCTGATAAATTCAATCAATTCAAGGGATGGGAACAACAAGGTGTATATTTTGTCTGAGACCTTTTTCGTAATGGCAGACCAAAAACAATTGACTAACTTTAGATTTTGAGACATTAAAGCAGGGGTCGGCAACCTTTTTTTACCTGGGACCGGTCCCTTCTGGTGGTCCCTTCCGGCGGGCCGGGGGGGGAATGGCGGTGCGCATGGAAGGGACCACCGCCACGCGCTCCCACACTGCCGCGCATCCCGCGACCGCCGCTGCTGCCTCCGCGCATGTTGCAGCTGCCATTTTGGAAAACAAAATGGCGGCCGCGATGCGCGGCGGGGGGTCGGCGGGGGGCAGTAAGCGGCGGTCCATGGGCCGGAACCAGCCCACGGGCCGTAGGTTGCCAACCCCTGCATTAAAGGCTAGTTGGTTTCATCTCCATCAGATAATTGCTTTAGCACACAAAAGAAATAGGAGAACTGTCTAGGTCACTTACTTTATTTGAGACAAAATGTCTTCTCCCCTCCTAAAGCACCAAAGGACTAACATCTTTAATCTACAACTGTTTGATTGACTACTCTTACCAGAACGTCTGTGGCATAGAACTAACATGGGAAATGGATTTGAATCTTTCAATTTTCATTTCAAAATGGACTACAGTTTGCTCTTCCACCCCTTTTAAATCCAGATCAGCACTGATTAGAGAAAATGCCTTGAAAATTACACACAGGTGGTATTTGACTCCAATGAAGCTAGCCAGAATGGCTAAAAATGTTTCCTCCAAATGTTGGCATGGTTGTAATGATAATGGCACATTTCTACACATGTGGCTAGACTGCCTCAAATAAACACATTTTGGCGATTGGTACTTGAACAAATTTTATTGATTACCAACCAAGAAGAAAAGTTATGTCCAGAAATGCTTTTGTTATCAATATATGTGGACACAAACTCAAATTTGAAACATAAAACCCCCATAGATTTATTAATTACAGCAGCCCATGTAGAAATTGCCAGATGCTGGAAAACAGGGGAGGTATCTTTAGATATGTGATGGAAAAAGGTATGGAATCTATGGTTACTCGAAAAACTGTCTGACAGAATGGCAAGTTACGCAGGACAAATGGTACCCACTCATTGACTTTGTAAACAAAGACAGAAACAAGAGAAGACAACCTCCATCGCATCTGAACTTTTGGTTGAACATTCTGGACTAGATTTACACAAAGACAGCACTAGACTTTAAAATGACCACTTATATTGAATAGAATCCAAGAAGGAGACCCACATCATATTTCAAAGTTGTGAGATGAATTTTGCTTCATTGTTGTGACATGTTTTATACATAGTTGTTTACTTATAATAATAATTTTTAAAAAAACTTTAAAAAAATGCCTCGGGGAAATTTTAGGGCCTTTTACCTAAACCTGCATATATATACACACAGAGAGACACACACTGGTTTTTCTAAACTAACACTTTGTTTTCTCTCCCATGGTTTCTTTTTATAGTACAATACTGTAAAGAAATGTTTGGAGGTAGAAGTAACACCTGATATCAGAGGGAGAGTTCATCAACTCTTGCTTTCCCTGAAGCCTAAGGTAAACAATTGTCCAGGAATAAGGGTCACAGGGCTCTTATATATAGGAGACTATGTTCAGTAACATTTAACATGTCATAAAAAGTGTGGAAAGTGCAACCAGTGGGCCTCGTGTGGCTTCCATACCTCATGCAGCCTCCAAGTCTCCTCAAGCTCACCCAGGATCAGACAAAGCTCTAAAATTTTGTAGTGTGATTTCCCCACTGAGCAGTTTATTGTTGAAGTTCTGCAGTGAAACTGCTATATAAGAGTTGGCTAGGGCTGAGGAGTCCTGGGAGGAGACAGTGGCACTATGGGCCAGGACTAAGGAACAAAAGATGGCAGTGCTGCAGGCATAGAGATGCAAGGGAGCCCTCCCTCTCTCATACACAAACAACACAAAGAGAAATTTCCCCATTACCTTCTCTTCCTTTACTAAGATGGGGGTGATGTGAGGAAGATTAAGGTTCCATCCACAGAAATAATCTGGTTTGATACCACTTTAACAGCCAAGGCTCCTTGCTATGGAATTCTGGGATTTGTCATTTGTAGTGGCACCAGAATTCTCTAACAGAGAAGGCTAAATATCTCATTAAACTACAGTTCCCAGAATTCCATAGCACTGAGCCATGGCAGTTAAAGCAGTGTCAGTATGTTTTATCTCTGCAGTGCAGATTCAGCCTAAGAGACCTTCCTCCTTCCTGTAAAGGATTTTTTTGCCTTTTCTCTCAGCCTGTTTTCATCTGTATGCTGGTAATCCAACTTATTTCACCTGTCCATGAAACAAGAAATTGTTTCTTGGCACCACATACTGGAATACTCTCAACAGGATCTTTCTCTTCTCTGCATCCTTGCATGTGGGGAGAGAGGCCTTAGAATGTCTTTGCTAGAGGGGCTGTTGCTCAAACAGGCAAGAAAAATTGGGACAATATGGAGCAAGGTGGTGTGTGTTTGTGTGTGTGGTCTGCTGAGGTCCCACGGTGAGACAGTACAGCCCCCAACACTTGATGGTTGCCTTCTCCCTCCCATAGAGGGACAATTCCATTTAAAATGTTAAGGATGTGTTTTGATTTCTAGACTGAAAGGTATATTAGTCTTTGAAGCAAAATCAGAAAGGGCTTGTGGCATGTTAAAGTCAAAACACATATTGTGGTTTAAGATACTGCATAAATCCTCTTCTTGTGTTTTTCATTCTGGTTATGCCTGTGTCGCCTAAGGATTCTGTATTTGTGTAAAAACATTTATCCAGCCAATAGTTTGCTTTATAATGGGAAGAACCTCAGTATTTCAGAGAGGGAGCAGCAGCAATCAGACACATATAGAGCTTGCTTCGTAGTTAGATTTTGAATGCAAATATGAAGAAAACTTGGGAGCTGCTCCCTGAGCATTTGCCAAATAGGGACAGAATTAAGAATTTCAACTTTGCCAAAACTGGTTTTTTTTGGGGGGGAGGGGTTAAATGAGGATTTCAAACACTAGCAAAGGCACCAGCAGATGTTGCTCAAAAATGTACTTTGGCCCTTGTACATACGGTGAATTATTTTTGTTTGCAGGCATAACACATTGTGAAATTATCTCCTTTTACTGATAATATCAAATCTTTCTCTCCTATCAGATCTTAAAAAAGCCAGGGAATTATTTCAAGAATGGGCAAGCTTTGCTTGCAACCGTGACAGGTTGTGACACCACTCGGACCAAACTCTTTCTGTCATTATCAGGTATGATGAAAACAAAAGCCCACTACATTAAAATTTTGGAAAGCATGGTGCCAACAACTGTTTACCTCAATCTATTCTTTAGCGTCCTGTAAATATAATTCTGTGTGTATGCTCTAACTGTCATCCATTAGACTGTACATGAAAAATAACAGTTGCCTGATGGAGTTCTTAGGCAACTTTTCATCCACTCATGTTTCTCTCTCAGCTCTATGTGTATGTTCATACTGTGCATGTGTGGAAGTGCCCATGACACAGTATAGAGAAGGTCATGCTAGTTGATAGCTCCATGTGCACTGGTGTTCCTACAAAGCTCTGAATCAGTTCATATGTCAGCAAAAGCGAATGAACATGCCACTGATGCTGCCTGGAAAGGCTAAAGCAAGCTCAAAAGCTTGTCTGGCAGCTAAGCAGTTGCTCTTTTGTTATCTGTCATGATTTTGGAAAAGTTGTAAATAATGATTCTGGACAATAGCTCAGTCTGCACTTAGTGCTAAATGACACCAAAGTGCAGTTTGATACTACTTTAACTGCCATGACTCTATCCTATAGTATCCTGGGATTTGTAGTTTTCCCCAGTGCTCTCTGATAGACCTCACCAAACTACAAATCCCAAGATTCTGTAGGCTATAGTCATGGCAGTTAAAGTGGTGTGAATCTGCTTTAATCCTGTGGTGTGGATACACCCTTAGTGCTGTCTATCTTAGTGCTCTCTGCACAGTTGTTCAGAGTAAGACTTAAGCTTGTACTCTCCCCCTTCTACCTGTCATGTGCCGACAGGATTTTGGTATCATTTTGTTTTGCTTTTACAGAATCTTGGCTTGTTGAATATGTGGTCTATAGAAACTATAGCCTGTTTCAAAAGAAATTAACTTTTATGGATTATAAAGCTGGCTTGTTAAATCCAGATTCTATGAAATTAAGACTATATGTTTCCAAAGTTGTTGTCTTGATGGTGCATATGAACAGGAGGTTTGAAGGATCTGCTTCTGGCTTGTGCACAGCTCATCAAAACATGATTTAATGGGATGCACAAAGCAAGGACAATGCCATTATAATCCAATGCCCACTTATCTGGGAATAAGCTATATTGAATTCAGTGGAAGTTTTTCTTTGTGTATAGATCAGGTTACATATATTCTTTTTGCTACTGCAGACTTGGTTTGATTTAAGGGGTGGATCAAGTGTGGTCAACTTCACCATATTCCCCAAGGTGCTCTTTTTTTGGCCAAGAAAAAGGATGAAGTGCCTTTTCTGGAAAGCCTCCAAGAGAGGCCATTCATCCTTTAAATGGCCTGAAGGTCCCAGTGGCAGAAAATTGGCCCCAGATCTGTCCCAGTCTTTTCCTTGACACCAGTGCAGTAGGATCCCTAATGTTGTACTCTAGTCTGGAGGAATCTTTTATATGTGGCAAAAAAAACCCCCTAATATGTGAGATGGGAAAGTTAGTATAAAAAGGTAACTAATTAACTGTTCAATTACTGTCTCCTAATAACGATTCACAAACAGTTAGAAAATGTTGTTGAAAAATGTTAAAAACCTCTTGATACCATTCAACTATGTATTTTAGCTCTGTATGTACCTCGGGTTTCAAAGTCCAATCCATTTAACACTCAAGCATCTTGAAAGTTAATGTGGCTTTAAATATCTGATAGCTTGTTTTGAATCTCCATATTGTAGGAGTTTATTCTCTGGAGAAAGGAACCATCACACTAGGCTGCATAAAAAAGGTGATTCCACATGCAGGCCTGCATGTTACGCTTCCATTTGAAAGGACTGGCAAAGTTAGCTTTTTCCATCTCAGTGACTCATATGCTGAACAGCCACTAGAAGATTTCAGTATTGGAAATATTGTCAGGTAATAACTTCCTGCAAAAACTTTTTTTTTGTAAGCAAGTGGAAAAACTTTTCTTTAAAAGTTTTCTTTCCAAAATAATGTACCGTATTTTCTGGCGTATAAGACAACCCGCGTATAAGACGACCCCCCATTTTCCCAGTCAAAATATAGAGTTTAAGCACCTCTATCCTCCTTATCCTTATACCCGGCGTATAAGACCCCCCCCCACTTTAACCACAGATTTTGCAGGTTAAAAAATAGTCTTATACACAGGAAAATAAGGTATACTCATATGGAACATTTTATATTACACTGACTGGCAGAATATTCCAGGGCAATTGCAAATTTTGAAAAAGTCTGAACTTTAACTTCTGATATATATATATATATATATATATATATATATATGTGTGTGTGTGTGTGTGTGTGTGTGTGTGTGTGTGTGTGTTCTTTGATAGTATTCATCAGATTCCCAAGCCCAGGAAAGTCCATGTCCAAGAAGAACTATTGCATAATTGACTTTAAACATTTGTATCCTAGCTTTCCTTAAAAAGAAAAGAAAAGATCAAAGTAAAGCCAAAAATAAAGAGCAGGGAAAGTGCAGCACATGTGACACAAATATGACCTGCAGTGCAATTTTTGTGGTCATTAGGGCCCTCAGAATCTTTTTAAAAATATTTTTCTTCCCAAATGTCCTCAAATTTGAGGGGCATAGGTGAATTTTTTGCCACTTTTCTACTCTTCTCCTAGACTGTTCAGGAGAGAGCTTTTTGACAACTGGAAGTGATCTGTAAGTTGACTCTTAGGTTATTTCCTATTGTAAAATAGTCCCCACTTGGGCCTATAACACTCAAGAGGTGACCAAAAAATTAGCAACCCCCCATGCCTTCTTGAGCGTATCTAGAGGTTTTCAGAGGCAATAAAATTATTATTTTTTCTTTTGTTTTTACAAAAGGGCTGTAGTGTGTGGGGGGAGTTGACCTCCAAACTTTCCTGTGAGGTCAGTTTGCAGCATAAATCAACAACATAAAAGCATCAATACCAAACAAAACAAAACAAAACAAGCCATGGACCAAGGACAAACAAAAGGTTATTTGAAGGAAGAAGAGACAGTGAAAGCCAGAACAGTAAAACAGCCATCTGAGAAACACTTGCCTTTAAAGGGGGAGGTTTTAACTAGTTTATTGTGTTCTGGATGCCACATTAAAGAAGTGCAAGATCTACCTTCCGTGAAAGGGAATAATAATAATAATAATAATAAAAAATAAAAAAAAATCTGCCTGGTTCTGACCAAGTCTTTCATTGCTTGGATATATAGAAGGGCCTCTGTATAAGTAGGCAAGCAGGGTTCTATGGGTGAAGGTTATCCTTCAGATCAGGGACCGGCAACCTTCGGCCCGGAGGCCGGTTAAGGCCCCGGGCCCCGGACTTAACGCCCCCGGCCAAAGGTTGCCGCCGTCGCTGCCGCCGCGCGCCACTACCGGGGCACGTTTTCAGCTGCGTTTGTCGCGGCCGCCATTTTGGAAGTAAAAATGGCGGCTGCGATGCATTTGCGCACGCACAGTACTCTTGCGCATGCTCAAACGCGTCACGGCTGCCATTTTGACTTCCAAAATAGTGGCCGTGCATGCGCTGTGGCGGCTGCGGCCGTGCGCGCTACAGCGGCGGCCGCGTGCGCGGGGGGCGCATGCGCGCTCCGCCATTCCCCCCCACCCTTGGCCCAGCTGAGAGGCAACCTTTTTGAGACTGGCCCAGGTCTCAAAAAGGTTGCCTGTCCCTGCTTCAGATGCAGCTTTTCTAAATCATTCATTCTTTATAAGTTATCACCAGCACATTGAATTGTGCTTGGAAACAAATGGAAAAACATGCAACAGTTTAAATCAGGGAGTCAGATGTTTTCCTGTATATGGTGTAAGATAACAATGTGCTCAATTCTGGACCATGGTTTCAGCGTCTTCTCCATCAATAGGCTTATGTAGAGTGCACTGCAGCATTCCAGACATGAGATAACCAAAGCATTTATGACATAATGGGGATATTTTCTGTAAAAGATTGTGTCCAAAATTTTGTGTTTCTCTTTTCCTGCATACAGATGCTATGTCCTTTCAAATGAAGATAATATAATAAAAGTATCTCTCCGGCAATCCAGGTAAGGAACAGTACCCTAAATATAGACTAATACAACAGTAATAGTTTTTTAAAAGCTGTTTATCACCCTGTTGTAGAGATAATCACAGTTAGCATAAATTGTCCCAATATTTCAGATTTAGTGATGATAGAGCATAACATTTGGCTCTAGAGTATAATTATAAAAAACTAATTCCATTGCATTTAGACATTAGATAAATATTTGCTGAAGTTGCATGCTTTTTTTTTAGTTCTCAGTTCTTACGAATAGGCACAAAAGAAATACCAGTCAGTGTTCTATTGTATCATTGCTTTCACATTCCACATTTTCTCCATAAACATGAAAACTAGCACTCTTATTATTTTGTTGTTATCTTAAAATTAATATGGCGATTGTCAATATTCCATGAATTACAGTGGGCTCCGGAATTTTAGTTGTATGGATTTTTGGCTGCATTGTCCAGATCTGCTACTTTACACTCTCCAAGTGTTTCAATTTACTTTGTTTAGCAAGGAGGAGGGAATTTCACTCTAATTTCTCATCTTTATTATAGGGTAAATCCTAAGAGCCACAGTAAGGTAGAAGATCCTGAAATCATATCTCTTGATATTATTAAAAAAGATCAGCTTGTCAGAGGCTATGTCAAATCCATCACACCATCAGGCATTTTGTTTAGGTGAGTTTTGCTTGCTGACCATAATGGTGAATTCTGTGTTGTAAAGTGTAAATTTTGATTGGGATACTACTTGCATGTGCTCAGGTATACATGTGTTTGAGGCAGATATGGAATAAATTGTGAAATGTTCAGATTTTACTATCCCAAAGATAAAAAATAGCCAAAGTACCACAAAACAGCCTGACCAAACCCAAGTGAAATTTCATTTGAAAAGAAAGGATAAATGTGTTGAAGTTATGAAAAATATTGATATTCCATCCTTTAACATTATCTCTTTTTAGTGATGTATGTAATGTGTATGTATCATAGCTGTTAATCAGCAGACACATTTGCCAAAAAACCTGCCATACGTTGGAAATGACTTGAAGGCACACAACAACAACAAACAGTCCATAAATGTGAAGTCTGTAAAATTTTATATGACTGGCTTTTAAAATTCTGGCCTTTCATGTGGGAATTAATTTGTGCTTTAAAACACATTTGTACACTTTACCCAACCTATGTATGGAAAACAGAATGGTTTTTTGATAATATGGAAGCAGGATTTCCCCCTTATAGGGTGTCTGAATATTCTTATGTCAGCGTGATTTTACTCCTTGTTATGTCCCGGTAGATAATCCTAACATAGTGATTCCCAAACTTTGGTCCTTCAGGGGGCTTCAGCACCCAGATGCCCCAGCCACTTGGCCATAGTCAGGAATTCTGGGAGCTGAAGTCCAAAACATGTAGAGGACCAGAGTTTGGGAATGACTTTACTAGCAGATTCCCCATCCATTGGGGATGTTGCTGGGAAAGCCATCTGGGCAAGGCTTTCCCTTTTAGGCTTACCATGACCTTGGATGGCTGTATTTCTACTAATGTGTCCATGGGAATTTTCTTGTTTTGTTTCCCTGGGGGCGAGAGCTAAGTGTGCTGTGCCTTTAAGCTGATGGCTATGTGAAGAGGATGTTGCTTTTTCCTGCTTAGCCTACTGTAGGTTTTATGGCTGCAGCAAGAGTGAAAAGTGAAGACACAGGGCCTAAGCAGACTGCAAGAAATAGTGCACATTAAATTGAGGCACTGCCCTGGCTCAGTTCTAGGGAATCATGAGAATTGTATTTTTTTCTGAGACATTGAGCCTTCTCTGTCAGAGAGCTCTGGTGCCACAATAAATTACAGTTCCCATGATTCCCTAGCACTAAGCCAGGGCAGTGGCTCAATTTAATGTGCACTATTTCTGGCAGTCTGCTTAGGCCCATAGTCTTCTTCACTTTTTTCTTTTTTTCTGTCAAAAGCAGCTCTGTTAGCTTCTGCCTTCTGTGATTTCTCTGGTCCTTAATTTATTCTTTTGAGAGTTCTGAGTCCATTCCAGGCTTAAGAGAACAATGGTCCAAGCTTTTCCTAGTACAACCATGCTGGCCCTACCATATTTTATTTAACTGTTTCTTAAAATCCCTCTTAATGTATTTTATTTGGCTCATATTTTTTAATTGTTACTTCAGTTTTATTGCTGTTAACCTGCATAATGGAAAGGCAGGATATAAATTTAATGAACAACGGACTACATTCCTCCTAACTTTGTAAAGAAACATAAGACCCACTTTGCAGGGGCACTGCCATTCCATTTCCCTTATACAGACTGAGTGCAGTTGTATGTGAATCTGAAACAGCCTTCAGTCAAAATTATAGTGATTTGTCTTTTGACGTAAGCTTGAGAAGCTGAAATCAACGTGTTCTTTTGTTGCTAGATTGTCTGACTCTGTTGTGGGTTGCATCCCATTGCAACGTATCAGCCCCCTCGTAGTGCCAGATCATTCCTTATGTGCAAAATACATACATCAAGATCAACTCCTCACTGCCAAGGTCTTCAGGTAGGTGTAAAGTTTCTTAAATAAAGCAATGGGTTTGGGGTAACAGAACTAGTGGAGGGACAGGAATGCAATAAGATTTCAGGAAATAAGAGGCTGGCATGAAGTACAGTGGTACCTCTACTTACAAAATTAATCCGTTCCACAGCCCTTTCGTAAGTAGAAAATTTCGTAAGTTGAAGCAAATTTAACATTGAAA
>JAIPUX010001880.1:59900414-59921170 GCA_020142125.1 Phrynosoma platyrhinos | reverse complement strand
GGCAGGGGGTTGGACTTGATGGTCCTTGAGGTCTCTTCCAACTCTACAGTCCTATGATTCTTCTCTTCTTCAGTTCCTAAGGGGACGCTTTTCTCCTGCTACAGTGATGGACCATAAAACTTCACCAGTTATCACTGCTTCCTTACACATCCCCACATTCACAGCTTTCCTATCTGCCAATGAAGTACCATCCCCATAGCCATTTAGTAGCTAGGGAAGCAGAGTGAGGGAGCAGTGGCTATCCATCTTTGAGCACCTGGTTGCAGGAAGACAACATTGTCCTCCTAGACTTCCAAAGGACACTGAAGATGTTTTCTTTGTCCTACAGCCAGCTGCTGAAACACAGCCATCTGTTGCATGGCCACTAGCCATGGCTGGGGGAGGGGGTACCCCAGCAGGAGATGGGTAAATTGAAGTTGACAGCCCAGGAAAACAGGTACTGATTACCTTCTGCAGTTATCAGGTGCAGTGCAACATTAAGCCTGCGTGTGTCACCATTGGAATTCTTGCCATGTCAAGAAGGTGGGGGAGCCTTCTGAGATGCAACTGTAGAATACTCTCTGCATCTCAACACTGTAGTTGTTTTGGCACCAGCCCAAAGCCTTTGTGTTTGCTAGATTGTTTTCCTGGCTATGTTCTGCTGTGTTTTTTGCATCTTTTTGTTGTTGTTATTGTTTAAGTAGATTTTATTTTAATTACATTTGTACAATGCTCTGAGTATCTGTAAGGACAAAGGAATGCTTTATTATGTTTTAAATACATAAATAAAAAGAGAGAAAGCTTCATCATGGTCACTAAGTGGACATACAGGAGAATAAGCATGTAGTTGAAGAGAATTACATTGTTTTGAATTCAGAAATATGGGTGCTCTTTTGTAGTTCAGGTAAGTGTCTAATGCAGGAGTAAGAGCTGTTCCATCTCTCACCCTGATATTGCAGAAATGCAGCTAGCTCCCAGCAGTGCTGGCCAAATCAGCCAGTGGTCAGTAATACTGGGAGTTGCAGTTCAACAATATCTGGAGGGAGCCACAGTTCCCACCTCAGTAAGGTTTTAAGAATAGCTTTAAATATAAATGAAGGCACTGCACTCTTCAGTATATCTAAAAGTCACACTCCTTCTCCTCCCTCTCCCACCATTTGTTTTTAAGATCAAGAAACAAACAAAGAAGAAAAAGGAGCTGGAAAGGCAGAAGGCAGAGAAGGAACTCTCCAAACTAGAAGCTGCCCTGATGGATCCCAACCGTCAGCCCCAGACAGCAGATGATTTTGACCGCTTGGTCCTTAGCAATCCTGACAGCTCCATTCTCTGGTTGCAATATATGGCTTTTCATCTACAGGCTACAGAGATAGAGAAAGCCAGAGCTGTGGCAGAAAGGGCACTGAAAACCATCTCCTTTAGGTGAATCACTTTTTAAAAAATGTTATCCTTTAGCTTTAGTTGATGCGTATTCATGTCCTTGCAGTGTTTTGCCTAGCTGTATCTCAGGATGGATACCTGTGAGATTAATAGGTAATGCCTCTCTTCTCTCTTCTCATTTTCACTACACAGCTACTTTCCAAGGTACTAAAGGACCTTGTGATAGCTTCCATTATGCTTAGCTTACATACAGCACCATGCCATTTTAGGAAAACTACTACAAAAATGCAAAAAACAGGTCTTATCCAATTTTCTTAGAAAATGCAATGGTTTTCTTCAGTTTAATGCATTCCTTTGCATTATCTTCTGGTTTAAGTTTCACTTGCTCCAGAGTCCCACTTTTAATGGGGACATCAGCTGCATTCATTATCCTGAGCAAGTTAGTCAGGATTCAGGAAGCCTATTTGTCCCACACAATAAATTGGCAAGGGGTCAGTTGCCAAATATTGTCTTCATTACATGTAGTGTTTACAAGGTACTGCAGTGACCTGTTGCAGTGCAAAATGTTTTGAAGCAATTAGGGTTAAGGGATACAAATAGCTTTTTCATAACAGATAGCCATTCTAATTGTGTTCATCCTGATTGCAGCAAAGAATCCAACTTAAATGGATACTGCTGGCATGCAGTTCAGAAAGGTGCTTTCTCCTTCTTTAGTGGCACTTGTTCGGCTAGGTAGGAATCCCACTTAAATGCTTTTTCTGGGAAAAAGTATTGTACTGAAGTTTTAATCCTCTATCATTTGTGCAACATGCTAGGGTTATATGGAAATACTGTGCTAGACCAGCTTTTGTCTGATGAGGTTTAGAATTCATGTGATTGGGGTAGTCAATATCTCAACAATTCAATACAAATGCACTGAAGAGGAGGTGATGAAAAGTGGTAACAACAGTGGATGGTCTGTACTTTCATTGTACATAAAATACTTTAATTGGCATAAAATGAAAAAAAAATGGGTGCAGGGAGGAATTAGCAGTATTTTAAAGATTTTGTGGATGTCAGTGTGCTTCCATAGAAACACTGATAGTCAGTTTTACAGTCACAGATGTATTAGCAGGGACGTGGTTGGGGGGCAGTGGGTAGGACACAGAAAGATACAAGTTGTAACAGTGGTCCTAAACCTTCAAAAGTTGCATTACATGACACAGGTCTGTTATACAATTGGTCTATTAGTCTTTAGGCATGAGACCAAAATACTATTTATTGAAAGATCTCACACAATTGTGATGAACTAATAAATTTCTTCTTCGTGGTCTCTGGAGATCACACAAATGGGTTATATCTGTGCATGCGCAGCAGTTTCGGAATCTTTGGAATCGCTAAGCAGAATTTTAATTGCAACTTTTTGGTGGTAGCTGTGCCCACCCTTATAAAGCCTCTAGCATCCTGCTCAGTTCCTTTTCTCCACCACACTAGCAGCTTCAAAGGAACTTTGCTCTTTATTCTTAGGAATCTCTCTTTCACTATTGCTCATTATTGACCTCGGATTGTTTGACCACCTCTTTTGATGCCCTTGTCTTCTTCTTGGCTCTTTGTGCACCCAAGGCCTAACTCTGCAATTGTCAAGGGGCCCCAGCTCCAGTCTACCCCAAAAATGTCAGCCTTGCCAGTGGACAAGAAGACCAAGAAGATTGATGGTCTGGCGAAGAAATTTTACACCTCAGCTGTTTTGGACATGAAGTGGCTAACTACTCAGTACTCAGCCTGTATGGGGGCGTATCAACAACATATTATGCAGAGAATGTTGCCCCTCTTAGATGACCTGCTAGATGACAAGCCCTGGCGCTGGCTGTCCAATTGGAGGCACATTCCATCAGAGGTCAGCAGATCATCTCGGCTCACCATTCCACCACCTGTGTCTCCAAAGTTTTATCTGGTTCCCTGACCCTCAGATGTTATGCTGTCTCAGATCATCTGACCTGACCCGCTAGGCTCAGAGTATGACTGAGGACATGCCCTTCGATGACTCCGGTCTCTTCAACAAAGAGATGGACATGAAGCTTAACTTCTGATACCGAATGAAGACTGTAGCTCAGAAGCATGGTATGTCCTTCTCATCCATCCAGTCTTCCCAATGTTGCTGGTATGGTAGCCACCATCCCTGGTATCCCCCACACCAGCAAAGGTCCTGCTATTCCCAGGACAGACAATACCAGGCTCTCGACCAGCCCTGACAGTGCAACCCATCACAATCCTCCTCTTCTTCAGGCCGCAGACAAGCTGCTCAGCTTCTGTACCATCAGGGCTACCGTAGGAAGTATTCTGAGCAGTCAAAGAAGAGGTTGTGAAGTGGGGTGGCGCACTTTGTCTCATAGCCCTTTGGAGATAGATTGTGGCCCTTTTTTAACATCTGGGCCCAAATCACCTCTGACTCATGGGTCCTCAATCGTCTTCTGGGGAGTATGCCCTCAAATTCAGTGAGCTCCATGCCACTGAAGCCGTCATCTCCACTCCCTCTCAGATACCCTACTCAACAAAGTGCGCACTCTACTGTAAAAGGGTGCAATTGTAGAATGTTCTTAAGGCCCGCTGCTGTTTCTTTTCCCGGTATTCACTGTCCCAAAGAAAGACTTTGGCCTACAGCCCATATTGGACTTACACCAATTGAACGAGTTTATTGTTTACTGTTGTTTTCATATGGTAACCCTTGCTTCTATTTTGCCACTTTTAAAGAAGGGCCACTGGTTTGCAACCCTCGATCTCAAAGATGCTTATTTCCACATTGGGATCCAACAGGACCACAGGAGATTCTTTGCCTTCACCATTGTTCCCGTCATGTTCCAGTACAGGGTGCTTCCCTTCAGGTTCTCCACCTCCCTGGGAGGAAAACAAACTTGCAGATCAACTCAGCAGATCTTCGAACCCATGCCACGAGTGGTACCTCCATCCTGAGATGGTCTCTGGCCTCTTCTGCACTTGGGGCAATCAACCTCTTCACCACCCATCTCAACAGCCACTGCAGTCAGTTTTGTTCTTGGATTCGAGCTCAGGGCTCCGGAAGAGATGCTTTCCTGTTTGAGTTGTCTTCCCGCTCATCATGAAGGTGGTGACAAAGATAAGGAAAGACAGGTCCAATGCCATCCTCATCACCCCGTGGTGGCCGAGACAACAGTGGTTTCCTCCTTTCCTGCACCTGTCCCAGATAGAATTTCACTGACTTGAGTTCCATCCTGACTTCCTTTCCCTGCACCGAGGTTGAGCCCACCACCTGGACATTGAGATGATCTGTCCCTAAAAACCCTTCCAGACTCGATACAGATGATCTTCCAAGCCACCCAAAAGCCCTCGACACCGATGTCCTACTTGTTCAAATGGAACAAATTCCTGGATTTCCTCAAGACCAAAGACCTTCCCCCATCCTGTGTCTCAGTCCCTACAGTTCTGGAGTTCCGGATTACCCTCGCAGACTTATGATGGCGCCTTACATCAATCAGATGTTAACTGTCTGCCATTTGCTCCCACTATCAGTTTCAGGGCAGACCTTCCTTTTTCAAAGACTGTCTTGTGAAGAATTTCCTTAAAGGCTTCAACAACCTTCATCCCTCGTCTACGGTACTGATGCCGGCATGGAGCCTGGATTTGGTGTTCTCACATCTCTCCACAAAGCCCTTTGAGCCTATGGTCACCACAAACTTGAGATTGCTGACCTGGAAGACAGCTTTCTTAGTGGCCATCACCTCTGCTCACTGGGTGGGTGAACTTTGTGCCTTACAGATGGACCAATCTTACCTTTGCTTCCACAGAGACAAAGTGGTCCTATGTCCCGACATCACTTTCCTCTGGAAGGTGGTGTTGGTTTTCCACATCAACCAAGACATTGTGTTGCCTACCCTGGCCCCGAACCCAACCACCGATACTGAGTGCCACCTGCATACTCTTGATGTCCAAAGGGTGCTTGCATTTTATTTGGACAGAACATCGGGTTTGAGATGCTCTGAGAGACTATTTGTCTGTTACTTGGAGGCCAAGAAGGGACTACCCGTGACTGCTCAGATATTCTCCAAGTGGGTGGCTGGTACCATCCACTTGTGCCATCAACTGTCAGGTAGAACCCTCCTGGCTCAGGTTAGAATGCACTCAACCAGGGTGGTAGCTGCATCCTCAAGGGCCAGACGGGACGCAGCCTTTAGGAGGGCAGTGTTGCTTTCTGGTTTGCACTGAATGTTGATTGCATTGCATGTTTAATATGCATTTGAAACCAAGCAAATAACACTGACAAATGCACTTTCAGAGTTTTATTGTTAATAAATTAGAACTTGTTAGAAATTCAAATTGGTGTCAAGACACTCTTTCCTCCACTGACCAAAGCTTGTCAGTCTAACTCATTTGTGTGATTCTCAGAGACCATGAAGAAGAAGGACAGGTTGCTTACCTGTAACAGTATTTCTTCAAGTGGTCATCTGCAAATTCATACAAATCCCGCCCATCCTTCCCTCAATCGTGTCCTGCTCACTGATTAAATTCCTTTCTGTCACTGTTATGCAGCGTACTTTATGGAACTGAGGAAACAAGTGGGATGCTAGGGGCTTTATAAGGGTGGGCAGAGCTACCGCCAAAAAGTTGCAATTAAAGTTATGCCTAGCGATTCCAGAAATTTCTGAAGTTGCTGCACATACACAGATATAACCCATTTAAGTGAATTTGCAGATGACCACTCAAAGAAATACTGTTACAGGTAAGCAGTCTGTCCGTATATAGCGTGTAAAAAAACAAAAAACCCTGTTCATAACTGCTAAAGAACAGGCATTCACAAATATTTCCCAATCTATTTCTCTTTCCAGTCTTCCTTTGATGATGATGATTACTCTTGTCCCTCTCTGTTTATGGATTTGGAGTCCATGGTCTTGGTCCTTCGCGAATGGCAAGCAGGGAGGGATAAAATGGTGTGTGTGCAGGAGCACATGGCCTTTGTAACCAATGGCAACTTGAATATTTGCATTATTCTGGATTCGCAGGGAGGTGGAACAGATCCCCGCAAATCAGGAGGGGCGTCTGTAGTATTATTTTATGTACATACAATCTTAGACCTTCATGTTCTTCAGGTTTGAACAGGACTAACAAGCCAGCTGTTTATATCATCTTATACAACTCTTTAAAGGTTTATGACCAGGTTTATAAGGAAGGTTATAAGATTAAAGGAAGCAGGTTGAAATCCATGAAATCTCATGCTGAAATAAACCAGTTAGACCTAAAAGTATTGCTGGATTTCTTCACCACTGTTTTTTTCTTATTTTTATGTTGAAACAGACTAACATAGCTGTCACTTTGAAAGCACTGGCAGTGAGACAGCTTGGTTAAGTTTTGGGGTAAGCTGTTGGGAAAAAGGCTCAGCTTTGGTCCATATGCAGAGTTTGTTTGTTTTTTTGCTTTCAGAGAAGAACAAGAAAAGCTCAATGTATGGGTTGCCCTGCTTAATCTGGAGAACATGTATGGTACAGAGGAAGCACTGATGAAAGTCTTTAAAAGAGCTATTCAGTACAATGAACCTTTGAAAGTCTTCCAGCAGTTAGTAGACATCTACACTGGTTCTGAGAAATATAAGGTGAGTCTCATAATACTGACATAATAAGTCACTTCTGCTCAATGAATGTGGCAGGAAATTGCTTGCTTGCTTTTGGAAAGAGTACATGTAGACTTGTCCAGCTAGATCGTAGACTTCCTCTTACATTTTGGACTTGTCATGCTAAGATTGTTAACTGTATTTTAGGTAGATAACAGGGTTATTTTTTTCATGGTTGTTCCCAGGCAGTACTGGAATGCAGCCTGTTGCACTGAGTATGTGGCAAATACTGATTTTTATTCCAGGATTGCAGAATTTTCAGTTGTAAACTGTAATAATCATAGTTAGAATTATAGCAGTATAAATTGTGGTCTGCATTTTTCTAGATTTAGTGGAGACAGAATCACTGTTTTATTTATTTATTTATTGCTGGATTTGGTGTTTCTGGGCAGGATCTAGAGTAGACCACCTGAGCAAATCCGGGGAAATGTAAGCCTGGAGAGACCCATAGTTTGCAAGCTATGTCTGTTTCTCTCATATATTCAGTACCTTCATCTAAGGTCCAAAACACACTGCAGAAATAATCCAGTTTGAGGCTGCTTTAACTACCCTGAGTCAGTGCTAGAGAATCCTGGGAATTGTAGTTTCTTGTGGCACCAGAGCTATCTCTGACAGAGAAGGCTAAATGTCTCACAAAACTACAGTTCCTAGAATTCCTATCATTGAGCCAAGGCATTTAAAGCAGTCTCAAACTGGATGATTTCTGCAGTGTTTTGGACCTAAGAGTATGTAGGGGTTAGTACTGGTCAGCCTTGAGCCAGAGATGTAGCCATTAGTAATGTTCACAGTTGCTGGAAGGCCAGTCAGTCTTGATGTCTTCTTTATGTGTTTTATGGAGTCACACATTTGTGCTTTCCTTATTCATTTAATAAAACTCAGAATAGTAAATAATGGTTGCTTCTCAACCAAAATCAAAAACATGTATCTATTTTTAGAATGACCCTTTCTCTTCTTTCAGGAAGCTGATGACCTGTACAATACAATGCTGAAGCGCTTTCGACAGGAGAAATCTGTGTGGGTGAAGTATGCCACTTTTCTTCTGAAAAGAGGTTTGGTGGAAGCAGCTCACAGGCTCCTCCCTCGTGCACTAAAGTGTCTGCCACAAAAAGAACGTAAGGACCATTTGATTTGCTTTTCTGCTGGGCAACAGCTGCTGGATAGTCAATGCTCTTAACCTCCTGTACCAATCATTTAAACACCTTATTGATTACTTGGCCATTGGCAGTAAAATCCAGAAAAGGCAAAATATGCAGAAATTCTGAACATTTAAAAAGACAACCACTTAACAATTTCTTTCAAAGCTTTCTTTGTTACACCCCTCCTTTTAAAAAAAATTGACAATTTTAAAAGGAGTTGGGGTCTCTCGTGGGCTGGGGCACAGTTTTTGATAAGGAGATGAAATGTGTGTAACCATTTCTAGATGAAGGAGCTTACAAAAGTTTGAGAAACAGGGCAGGATTTCATAACTTGTCAACACATTGAAACATATCCATGTTAGAATGAGAGAGTCTGCCAATTTGCACAATAAATAATACACATTTTTGTTAATTTAATTTATTCTCAACCTTTGACCTGGCATGGACCACAGGCAGCTTACAACAAATTAAAATAAAATACAGCTAAAATCTGTTTGATACAAAAGTTTAAAAAAACAACATGAAATATCTTTAAAAAATATTGGCTAGTTTATTCTGAGAATTTCCTAGCAGGGCATCCTGATTGATTACTAATCACATTGCCAAAATAACTAGAGCAAACTTTTAAACAAAGACAGTAACAACTATTGGAAAGCACTTTTAATGCAGTTTTGCACTCTTGCAGATGTGGATGTGATTTCAAAGCTTGCACAGCTGGAGTTCCAATTTGGCGATCCAGAACATGGCAAGGCTGTTTTTGAGAATACCCTGAGCACATACCCGAAACGTACAGACGTCTGGTCAGTGTACATAGACATGATGATAAAACATGGAAGTCAGAAGGAAGTACGGTGAGTACTAGCATGGGAAAGAAGTTCAAGACTTTTGAACTGTTTAAGAAAAGGTGTAAGTACAGCAAAGGAAATGCAGGTTGGATGATAAATGGATGTAGCATCATGAAAGGATGCTACAGCTAGGGTATTAAGAACCATTATCAGGTCTGTCATTTTCAATGGGAAACCGGTCATGTTTTCTTCTGAGTCCTTTCCCCATACTTTCTTGGAGTTGGATAGCCTAGCTTGGGGGTATATTTCTGAAGCCATGAGTCACATGTTTTGTTGTACACAAGATATTGATGACCTATTGCAATCCAACAAGCTTTATTTGTTATTATCCATAGTCTCTTTCAATATTGCAGATAACTTTACTGCTCCCTCACACAGAAATTAAGAGCTTGCTGATCTGAGAGGGAGGGTGAGGCTTCAGAGGAATACAGCTTAGAATTTTTGTGATGGTGGCAACTACAAAGAGTTGCCCAAGAAGCATTCCTTTCTTCTTCTTTCCTTCTTTTGCTATTTTTTGTAGACATCTAAGTGGAAAAGCAGCCCTGAATAGGCCACTACACTTCTGGTCTCTAGGAAGAGGGGCAGCAGCAACTGCTGCCCAGCTCTTAACAATTTCTGGCAAACTAGTTCATCATTATAGTTTCTAAGCAGGGTCCAGATGGGAAAACATCGTTTCCTGTCATGTAAATGAGCCTTGGGAAGCACACAATCCTGAAACTCAACCATCACTGCTTCTTAACAGAAAACCATCATTTTTCAGCTATATGGAATCCTTGTCATAGACAGGCAGTGGGCAGAATACATCCCTGGGACTGTGTGTGCCCTACCCAGTTTCCCTCAGGCCACCTTTTTTTCTGTGGCAAAAAAGGTGAATTGTTTCTCTTAGAAGCCTCCATGAGCACCATTTTTTCTTTTAATTAGGTCTCATCCACTCATCAGTATTTAACATCAAAACCCTATCCATTTTCATAACCTGAAATGGACTTCTGTCTCCTTCAAATTTTGTTGGCATTTTAGGCAGTTTGTGCAGCTATTGCTGTGGTGTCAGGGACAGAAAATTGATCTCAAATCTGCCCACCCCTCCTCCAGACTGACCCCAAAGCCTGCACCTAGTGAAGTAAATGTGGGCAAATCCCCCACCATGTTTATAAAGAGCTTATCGGTTTCAAAGTTTCCAATGTGTTCAGTCTTCAACTGAGCAAATGTCTTTGACTGAGCTCTGAAGATGATGTACATGTGGAGAGATCCAAAACCTGTCCTAGTATCAAAAGACACTTGTGGGTGGTTGGACTCTTAATACTTCTGTGTGACTGAGCACTGCTAATAAAGTACTTATAGTTGACAAGGTGGCTTTGGCTGAGATCCTGTGGGTTTGCTTGTGTAGTTATGCCAAAGGTAGAGATGGTGGAGCAGTAGTGATGGCCAAAGAAGGAAGTGGTGGCAACAGAAAGATCAAGAAGCTGATGGGAGGGGAGTCAACTGACTGCAGGAGAGGGGAGATCCTCAAAGCCAAGGCATGTGGAAGGGGTGCATTGGAGAACTGCCTGTGTCATGACAGGGATACCTAAGATAGCACTCCTCTTGTGCATTGGCTTTGAAGACCCCTCCAAAGTTAAGCGTTTGCGGAATAAGTGGCTCAGAGAAGGCTGCCACCACCTCCTGTTACTACTGTCGCTTCTCCTGCACTTCTCCCACTTGTGCAAGTAGGGAAATTGGTGAGATAGCTCACAAAACAGCCAGCATCCAGCTGCTGATCCTATTGCTACAGTAGAACTAGCCTGTGAACTCAGTGCATCTGCATTGTTCGATAGGTGTGTGATGACTGCATAATGACCCATGAAGGAAGCATGAATTTTTAAAGACAGAACATGATACACATGCAGCAGTAGCTGCCTAGCCATTTTAAACAGAGGAGGCATCTGAATTGAAAACTGTTCTGAACAGCATTCTACATTTTTCACAGGAACATTTTTGAACGAGTAATACACCTGAGCCTAACAGCAAAGAAGATGAAGTTTTTCTTTAAGCGCTACTTGGAGTATGAGAAGAAGTATGGCACTGCAGAAACAGTCCAGGTTGTGAAGGCAGCAGCGTTGGAGTATGTGGAATCTAAGGGCAGTCTTGCTGAGCACTAACTTCTAGAGCAAACAGACTTAGGGGGGTTGCAGACTGCCAGAAATAGTGCAAATTGAGTCCACTTTTAGGGTTAGGGTTAGTGCTAGGGAATCATGGGAATTGTTTTTGTTCTGAGACATTGAGCCTTCTCTGTCAGAGAGCTCTGGTGCCACAATAAAATACAGTTCCCATGATTCCCGAACCCTTAAAGTGGACTCAATTTGCTCTCTTTCTGGCAGTCTGCGACCCCCATTAATTACTTTCCCTGTATTTTGAGAAAAGGACATATCACAATTGTACAAAGGAGAGTTTTTCTTCTAGAACTACATTTCTTTATGATCTCAACAGAAGAATGCTAGCCATGACCAAATCATGACGTTTCTAGAACTGTACACCTTTTGTACCTTCCCCAATTTTTTAAATAGAAGAATGTATGTTTGGAGTTTTATTTAATTGCTGTTTTTTTTAAAAAAAGTAACTTGTGCTTTCCTGTGGGGATGTTGCATCTTATTAAATAAATTGAAATTATGTAAGTGTTCCTTTCTTCTGCTCAAGGTGGCATGGAATATATCTGGTCTCTGCGTTGTATCTTAGGATGTATGTGCTGTCATAACAAGTTAATGATGTGGCTTGTCCTGTTTAATTTATTCATTTTCTCACACATATTCATTTCATCATAAATCTGAATTAGAGAGAACTTTTGACTAGGCCAATATGTTTGAGTTGCACTTATTCATTGATAATTCATGTTTTATATATATATGCTGTTTTCTAGCCCTTCTATGAAAATATGCATGTTTATGCCCTGAAGACTGTATTCAAGGCTGGAAACTACTGTCTGTCTCTTGTAAGAGATGGGAACAGTTTTTCAGTTCCACATCTTTTTTTGTAGTTGTAGTTTGAAATTGAAACATTTTCCAGGCAGAAATATGTATTGTTGAACAAACTGCACTTCATAAAATCTTGCAAAATTTTTAGAATTTTTATTTAAAAAATAGTTTCAGCTTTTTAAAGATGTTTTTAAATTTTTAATTTTAATATAAGAGTATTATGTCTTGCATTTAGGCTGGAAACCTTGCATTTAGGCTGGAATACCCTTTAGGTAGAGGTTTGGGCTGCATGTGCCAGCTTTCCTGCCTAGGCTCTCTGGAAGTTGAAGTCCAAAACATCTGAAAACCACTGGTTTGGGGAAGGTTGCTTTAAACATTTTGTTTCTTTATAAAAATTTGATCCTTTTTCTTTTGCAAAGCTGCTCCTGTTCCCTTTCCCTATCAACTGCGACTATTGGCAAAAGATCTGCAATAATACAAACATGGAAGCAAGATATATAGGCTGGGTCTCCCTTATCTAGAATTCCGAAATTCAAAATGCTCCAAAAAATAACACATTTTTCATAGATAGTGAGATAGTGACACCTTCACTTTCTGCTGGTTTGTTGTACATAAACTTTTTTTCATGCACAAAATTATTAAAAATATTGTATAAAGTTACCTTCAGGCTGTGTATAGAAGGTATATATGAAACATAAGTGAATTTTGTGTTTAGACTTGGTTCCCATATCTCATTATGTACATATATGCAAATACACTTATTCCAAAATAATAAGTCTGAAATCAAAACCACTTCTGGTCTCAAGCATTTCAGATAAAGGAGACTCAACCTGTATTCTAATGACACATGACTGTTTATCTTAAACCAGTGCTCTGTGTGTGCATCTGCAGAAACACTTCTAATCATTTTGTCAGAAGTTCAAAATCTGAAGCCTTCTAAATTTGAAGTGCTCTTATTCGTTTTGACTTGATGGAAGCTGGAGTTCAACAACATTGAAAGTGGCAAAGGTCTCTCCTTTCCCCTAATTTTGCATATTAATACTGTGACCTGTGAAAACAGACATAACATTCATATATGCCAATTAGTGGGATATAGTATAAGTGAGGTAAAATGTATAGATTTTGGTATGTTAAAAAATGTGAGAGATTAGTCTAATGCTAACTTTTCTTGCTACAGAATTTAGCAGCTTTATGTTCTAGCTATACTGATGATCCTGTCTATTTCTTACCTCTTAAAAGCTGGTGAGAGGCTGAAGTGAATATTGATAGCCATTCAGAATGTGACTGCCACTATTTTCTGGGACTAAACTCTTATATATGACAAAACACAGCTATGCTGCACTAATAATTTTACTTATATGGTGGAGTGATGAAGATCCAAAGAAGACTTTAGAAACCAAGGAAACTTGCAACAACTTTTAAGAACTAAATGACAGTGGATGGGTAGGAGAGATATAAGATAAAAACTGTATAAGACAGGTGTTGAGACAGTTTCTCACAAAAAAAGGATTGCATTCTTGTATTCATCTTAGGGTGGCTTTTCAGTCTTATGAACAGGAACTGCCAGTGATACAAACTTGAATAAGCAGGAATTTTTATCTCTCACCCACCCACACCCAACACTGAAACACTTAATCTTTGGCTTTATATATAAATCATGTGATTTACTAACACAATAATCGCAGGTTGGGCTGAAACATCTGTAAAATTCTGGTGAAGTATGAAAAGCACCCTTTTTTGTTTAACACTGAACAGATAAATTCAAATATTAACAATTTTAAATAAATAAAGTTCTGGGGATTTTAGCTCCATCTATTCTGCTTGTTGTTGCAGCTGGTTAGAAGAGAGGCATTGATCTGCTTCCTTTCAAGGGTTTCATGACTACAATGCTCTTGAAGACCAATTGGCATGATAAAATATTGACAATTTGAATTTTTTTTTGAAGGAAATTATTTACAATTGCAAATTCTACTCCTTGTGCACTTTGACACCAAAAGTTGAACAGTTCTAAATTAGTTCCTGTAGTAATGCATATCTAAATAGAGATATTGCATTGCATAGAAGATTCAGTCAAAGAGCAAAATAACTTGTCAAATGTTATTTATATAAGAGCACATGTTCACTTCTGCTGCATGATTTAGCTAGAATGGGATGAATGTAAGCAAAATTAGTTTAATACTCAAAGATAAAATCTGCACCAAAGTGCAACAACAATGTAAAAACTACATTAATCAGGTATACCACATTCCATAGTACAGAGAAGATGTAGGTGATTTAAAACTACTACCACCTGCTACATCTCCAGTTTCAAAGAAGTGCATCAGAGACTAAGGTTGCCAGGTGAAATAAGGGACAATGTTCCTATCCCTTTAATGGTTGTACAGAAGAGGGAATTGTAGCAGAGGTTGCATGTTGAACAAGGCCTGCCCTTATTTCACCTAGCAATCCTATCAGATTTACAGCAAAATCTAGTTGCTATTCCTAGCTGGAGAAGACCCATTGAATGAATTGCTGAATGTTCAACCAGCAATTGTAAATCCAATTGATTCAATATCATTAGATGGGACTAGCATTTAGAGTTAGCCCTTGGATTCAAATCTAAAATTTTAAAAGAGATTTTAAATTTTCTGGGATTGTCCAGAAAAATGCATTCACTCATTCAGGGAAATGCTATCCTGCTGCTCATGTAGTTTGTTGTTGTTGTGTGCCTTCAAATCATTTCTGACTTACGGTGCCCTTATCATGTGGTTTTCTTAGCAAGATTTATTCAAAGGAGGTTTGACATTGTCTCTCTCTGAGGCTGAGAGTGTACAACTTGCTCAAGTTTTGGTGAGAATCCCTAAGAATAGCCTCTTTTACTTTCAGCATACATTTGTTTTGTTTTATTATTATAAAAAGGTGGCCCTAGGATTGCCAGGTAAAATAAGAGATGGTTCGTGTAGCTTTAATAGGTTTGCAGAATAGGGAATTTTAGCAGGTATTGCTTGCATTTATTTAGGTTACAGGAGCCTTGTCCCTTATTTCACTTGATAACCCTAGCTGGCCTTCAAACTATTGTGAAGCTTGTATAGAGACCACTGTACATTGCTAGACCAACTGACAGAAACAATTACTTATGTCATCCAAAGTGTAGAACAGATACCTTAATTTGCAAGGATGATGTATAGAAAATTGATCTCCCCGGTGCAACGTTACAGATCTGCCTTTCCAAACTGTCTATTAGTGAAGATAATTCAGTTTAGTCAAGATTTTAAAAAATCCAATAGAGGAAAAGCAGAGAAAGTGTTCCTTGGAGAAACAGAATGGAGCCAGTCCCATCTTCCCATATCTGGAATCCAGAACTTGGGAAAATTACTTTTTAATATAACTGCCAGAATCCCCAACCAAAAAACAAATGTTGCAGGCAGTACTTGAGTCCAATGGCAGGAAGAAAAGTTCCTAAATTAGCCCTCTGATTAATCTAATTTTGTTGCTTGCTGACATTTTAATTTTCTCTGTGGTGTTTACATGAAGTGTGCTGTTTTCGGAGGAAGTAGGTCACGGAAGTAAGATGAGGTAGTAGTAACCATAATAAAGGCGAGGCCTTCCGATGGGATTGTTTTCTTTGAAAATTGAGGGGAAACATTGTGGCATCTCCCTTTGCATGACTGAACATCCAGTTTATCTTCTCTTTTGTGCATGGAAATACATCTTTGGGAGACTTTCTCTGTGCATAAGAACAGGAAGATATGGCCCCATCCTTTATCTTCCTTAGGTATTATTGTTCTCTCTGACTGGAAAGCACTCTGCAGGTGAACTTCCAAGATTTAACACTGTTAAAATTTATCTCTACTCCTGGTTTGACATCTAGTTCATCTGTATTTCTTGGATGTTAATTTCCATCCAATTAATGTGTACCAAGAGTCTGGTCAGTAAATAAAATTGAGATAATTTACACCATGGAGATACTATGAATAGTGGACACTCTTATGGGGCAGTTTGAGCATGTCTACTTGGAAGTAAATCCCAAGGCATTCAGTGGGACTTACTATCAAGTTAACATTGCAGTTTCTATTATATTAGGTGGCTAGAAAGGCAGTTTCCTGGCTGTCAGGACCTAAGCTGTTTCCTGTCACGTTTTTGGCCCATTTATGGAGACGGCTGTAGAGGGGAAAGCCATTGTTCTCCCGATAGATATAGACTCCAGTAATGGCATCCCATTGTGGCCTGGGCTGGACATTTGTCACCACAAATTGTTGGACCTGTTCCTGCTCTTCCTTGTCTAAGTGCACAAAGCCAAAGAAATTCTTGACATTATTGGCAGCCATGATCTTGGCATGTATCTCAGCAGTGCGCTGGAAGAGTCGGATCTCACTGGAGCGGTATTGATCCCAGTAGGCTTCCTGGCGGTAGCTGAGAGGTGAACAGCAGTGTTTCAGGCACTTGGTGATGAACACAAGAACTGCAACAGCACCAATGAGCATCCACCCAAATAGCTGAACAGAAGGACAAAAATAAAAGCAAAATAGGGTTTGAATTGGTTTCCATATGTTCAACAGACTCTTTCCCAACTAGGCACCTTCCTGATATGCTGGACCACACATTGATATTATGTTATAAGGAAGAGGAAGCCTGTAGTGTGCTGTCTTGTGTTATAATGTGCACATGTGGAGAGAGAGGGAGATATAGGATGGATAGATGATGAATGAACAGATGAACAAATGGAAGGAAGGATGAGGGACAAATGGAAGGAGTAGAAAAAAGAAAGAAAGAAAATGTACACACTTAGAGGGCAGGAGGTATCAAGGACACAGAGCTTCTAAATCAGAGATGAAGGATGGTGGAAACGACCGTAATGAATGTATATTGCAAAAAATGGGTGGCCAGAGCAATCCAACACTGAGAAAGTGGTGAATCAGTTCTTGATTTACTATTGCTCATCTCATAGCTGGTTCTGAGTTGTTTAATGCTGGACTCATCAAAAATTCTACATGGCACAGGTCCCATGGCACTCAGAAATGAGATGAGAAGATAAGGAGAGAAAGAGTCAAATCTAGCAGCTGAGCAAAAATGTCACAGGTAAAGGTCATGGTGGAGTGGTTTGAGTGTTGGAGTGTGACTCTGGAAACCAGGGTTTGATTCCCCACTTGGCCATGAAACTCACTCGGTAACTTTGGGAAAGTCACATGCTCTCAGGTGAAGGCAATGGGGAAACATCCTCTGAACAAATCTTGCCAAGATGATTAGGTTCTGATAGGTTTGTCTTAGGGTCACCGTAAGTTGGAAATGACTTGAAGGCACACAACAACAAGTGGTAGTTCAAAGGTGGCATGAACAAAAAATAATTTATAAAATTAGCGATAATTTGCAAGCAGTTTTTACTATTTTATCCAGTCTATTTTTGATAAAATATCAAATACTGAGAACTGTAAGTGTTGAACTGCCTGTATCTCCAAAATATTTTCTGAATGGGAATAAAGCTATTGTTCTTTGCTGTTGTTTCTTAAAAGCAATAGCAATAATGTATGATGGGAAGGTTATTGTGAAGTACTGTTGGTGAGTAGTGGAGTGCATCTGATTTTTATATTTACAGATACAAATATAATGCAATAATGTTCATGCTTCCTTCTCCATCCATTCCCTTTTAGTGGGTGGGTGACTGAGAAATGTCCCCCCTTCCCAAAATTCAAGTAGTTTATTCCTTCTGTATAAAGCTCAAAATTGGGACAAGAAGCAGGAGGAGAATAAAAATGGCTGGAATTATTAACAGTTCTTCCAGTAAGGTTTTTAAAGCAGTAGTGTAATCTATATTTAAATTCCATGCTAGAAGCATAATAAAGTGTAAGAGTAATAAACATGCCTTCTTCAATGTAATTTTTTTTTAAAAAAACTTAACCCTATACTATAAATATAACACACTAACACTTTTCTCTCTCTATTGGATTGTAACTCTTAATCTCCTGTGTGCTTTCAAGTTGCCTGCCAACTTACAGCAACCCCATGAATTTTTCATAGGGTTTACTTAGGAAAAGAATACTCGGAGGTGGCTTTTCCAGTTCTTTTTTCTGAAATATAAGGGGGATGCAGATGGGCGGCCATGGGCCACCCTGGGAAGTGGAGGATTGGGGCCGAGGCTGCCCCGTGCCTCGACCCCAATCCTCCCTTTCACCGCCTGAGAAAGGAGCGCTAAAATAGAGCCTCTTCCGCAAGCCGTGAAAGGGGTGCCACAAGAGGCGTCATGCACCTCTTTGGCGTCTCTTCCGGCTCAGCGTGTCTGGACGCTGAGCTGGAAGGACGTCATCGGAGCGCCCGTCGTGTGGAAGGGCCGGTGCTCCGATGATGTCTTCAGGAAGGGGATGGGGTGCCCAGCATCCTGCTGCCCCTCCCCATCCTTGGTTTGAAGATGGTGCAAAGCGCCATCTGCAAAGCCCCATAGCCTATAACACCTGGTATTCATTAGCCATCTTCCATCCAAGTAATAACCAGGGCCAATCCTGCTTAGCTTTCAAGATCCAAGAGGACCTGGTGCCTTTAGAGTAATCCCCTCGTTGTCACAGATTTGGAGATGTTGCTGTGATGCACTGAGCTGTGGGTACAGATTGAACACCTTTCGTCCAATTTATTCCCTTGAGCATGCTGGATTCAGGGGAGAACTGAACCATATCCAGGCAAATTCTTATGCTATAGAACACTGTAAACATGGATATGAATGCAGTTACATTGCTTACTTCTACCCTAGAGATCAACCGATTCTGTCTTTTAATAACCACAAGTTTGAAATCCTTCTAAAGGATGTTTCTAGGTGCTGACCAAAGCACCCATGGGTTTGGACATACACACAGGTTTAAACTTGAACTCATAATTGTGGATTTTTCTGAATGAAGAAATAAGAATCCTAAGCATTTGGACATACCTTTTAAGACACAACAGATCTCTTACAGACTTTAAGAGACAAGCTTAGAGACAAGTAGCATTGCTGTTGTTTTGAAGAATGCTATGAATATTCAAGATAAGAAAATGAGGTTTCATTATGCCACATAGCCACTATGCATTCATTAACTTCTAAAAGCTCTACACAAAGCCAGAATTTGGAAAAGTGTTTTTTTTAAATTAACAAGCATAGAGTTATAAAAAATGCAGGTAACTGTGTGGACCCACCAGGGGAGAAAAGTCTTAAAAATATCTAATACCTAATTAGAGTCAACTGAAATATCACAAGCCTGCTCAGTACTATGTGTTTTGGTTTTATTGTTGTTGTGTGCCTTCAAGTCATTTCCAACTACTTATGGCGACCCTTAAGCAAACCTATCATGGGGTTTTCCTTGCAAGATTTGTTCAGAGTTTTGCCATTGCCTTCCCCTGAGGCTGAGAGCATGTGACTTGCCCAAGGTTACTCAGTGTGTTTCATGGCCAAATGGAGAACTGAACCCTGATCTCCAAATTTGCAGTCCAGCATTGAAGCCACTACTCTACACTGACTCTCAATATGGAGTTTATCATGCGGGGGGAAATTGGAAGTATAAACAGTAATTAACCAATGATCAACCCACAATTGCACGAATGGTTTTCATACACAAAGCACTGTTATCCCGTGCAGAATCTGTGATTAACCCACACTTACGTGCAAATGCGCGAATGGTTTTCACACGACGTTGAGACAAAATGTGATTAAAGTGCCATTATCCCATGAAGAACCAGGTAAGAAACAACAGTAACTCATTCATGGAATTTTCCCATGAATGACTTTTTGCTGTTTCTTTCCTGGTTCTTCGTGAGATAATGGCATTTGCATTAATGTCATTTTAAGTACGTTTTATTGTCAGTTGTGCGATTTTCATGGGTTAATCACTGTTTAAACTCCCAATTTCCCTCATGTGATAAACTCCTACATGATGCTAATGCTACACAATTCCCACTTTTACATTTAGTTGTGTTACCAACAATTGTCTCACAGCATAAACAAGTGTTTTCACAAGGAACTAGGGCTGGGAGCAAAATAGGGCTGAAGCTGTTTTTCTTGGCTGCAGATGCTCCTTTTATTTTATAATGACAAATTCCTACAGATGGTAAATTAATGCTATGTACTAGGACCTAGAGAAACTGAAGAATTCTCTTTTATATAAAAGCTTCCAGTGGAGAGACTAAAACTCATCATTAAGGATTGGAAAATAAAATCCTGGAGAGAGCTGATTCTTTAAGGCTGCAGTTCTCTGCACATTTCACAGAAATGAAGTTTAATTAAATTCACTGGGGCTATGTCACGTGTAAACTTGTCATGTTCTGAGCTGTTAGAGCATTATGCTGCTTTACACTGGTTGATCTGGAAAAACTACAGAAGCTGAACTAGTAGCTAGGACTGAACTGCAAGAGTGCATGGACAAACAATCACATAGATCATTCCCAAGAAACCCAGTAAGTGTATTACTTAGAACACTGTGAAACTGAGATTATAATATCCAAAGATCATATGCATTCTTCAAATAACCATAGACCACCCTTTCTTAAAATCTGTGCCTTCTGATGCATTAGTTTTTACTCTCTAACAGGAGTGGGTAAAGTGTAGCCCATGGACTACATGTGGCCCCTGAACCCCATTTTTGTGGCCCCAAACCACTCATTTAAAAAATAATCTCGTGATTTTCACCTGAATACCACACCAAAATATTCTTAAACTGCACATAAATGTGGCAAGTTGCCCTCCCTTACCCCAGACCTCACCTCAAAGCCTGCCTCTTAGGCCAATAGTCAACCAAAAATGGTAACTAAAAGTGATGCAACATCACTTTTAATAAAAATGGTAACTATAGATGATGTAACATCAAAATGACCTTAATAGATTAGAAAGTTGGGCCAAAAGTAACAAAATGAATTTCAACAC
>JAIPUX010001880.1:59886235-59900314 GCA_020142125.1 Phrynosoma platyrhinos | reverse complement strand
TTTGGAACAATGGATGCAAGCTACAGGAAAAGAGATTCCACCTCAACAATTAGGAGAAACTTCCTGAGTGAGAGCTGTTCGACAGTGGAACACACTCCCTCGGAGAGTGAGAATGTCTCCTTCTTTGGAGGTCTTTAAACAGAGGCTGGATGGCCATCTGTTGGGGATGCTTTGATTTTGAGTTCCTGCATGGCAGAGGGATGGACTGGATGGCCCTTGTGGTCTCTTCCAACTCTATGATTCTATGATCATGTCTGGTGTGCCATGAAGCACAGGTATGTCACACTGCGTGTTGTGTGGGCAAAATATTAACTCTGGTTCCCTTTGCACTTGCCTACCCATGACCTATAACATCCATAGGCAGCAAATCCATACCCTGGAATAAATAAAAAGAGGGAAAATGGCAATTTAAAACAATGACGTGCATCTGCATAATAGCAGGGGAAGTCAACGAAGATGTTAAAATTATTCTGTACTTAATGAATGCATAAATTTACAACTTTGGCTATGTGTTCCATTACATAATATACCAAGAACTCACATTTTAGACATGGGAACAGATGTCTCTATATTTTTGTAAGGAGGCAGCTCCCTTTCTCTGCTACATGTGAACAACTATGTAAAATATCATACCTGAGACTCATACTTTAATCGCCTTATAACTTCATTTTTAAATCTTGTCACATTCCCTGGAAGATCATCACAAGGGAACCTGGCCATGGTGTCTGCTCCGTAGCCGGGTGGAAAATTATTCAGGGAGGTGGGATCTATGAATTCACTCAAGGCACATACATAGGCCTCTCCGCGAAGCAACGAAATCACTGACCACGTGACAGGAGCCACTGCTGCCCGTCCCATGACAGAGCCGAAGATCAAGAAGTTGGCTGCTGCCGAAAAGTTCTTAGTTCCTCGCTTGTGGCATTCAGCCACCAGGTTCCAAGTGTGGTGGTTCCAGATGATACCAATGACAAACAAGGCCAAGGCTGGTACACCAATGGCGGCCAGACCATAGATGTAGTTCCTAGCTGGGGAGCATGGACAATGGAAAGCAACCACAGAGAAAAGTTCCTGGCTCCCAACAGTGCCCAGGGCCACTAGACCATTGAAAATCATCACATCTTTGCTCTTGAAGAAGAGTGAGAGGAAACGGAAGTTTTCAGCAATGAAGGCAGCCATGTTAGTTTTCTGTATCCAGTTGACTCTTTAGGTGTTGTGATGTAAAGAAGATATCTAAAGACACAAGGAGTTTTGGTGGTCTTGCTTGTCCATGGGCTGCAACAACAGAATCATCATTAAGAAATAATGATATGATCGCTAAAGAGACATACATACAGTGCAGCTATAACTCGTAAACCAATCTATTAACAATCCTATGCACATAGTACTGTAAAAAGCTACATTTACATTTTACAATGTCTAGGTTTTGGCATCCACATTCTATACATAATAAATAAATCATGATGAATCAGATCAAACACTTATTTAGTCCAGCATTCTGTTCAAACAGTGCCAATCCAGTTATCTAAGAAATCCACAAGAACATGAGTGCAATTGCATGCCTTCTCTGTACTTGTCTTCCCCTGGTGACTGATATAAAGGCATTCTTCTTTTTTTATTGGAGTAAATACATATCTACCAAGGCTAATAGCCTTTTTTGCATGAATGTGCACAGTTTATTAAATGTTAGTTATATCTACTCTGCCCTATACCAAAAAGATCTCAGGGCAGCTTAAAAGTAGAACTAAAACAAAAAACAAAATAAAAATAAAACAGTTTAATAAAAAATACTTTAAATATACTAAAAACATATAAAACATAATACAGTGGGCCCTTGGTATCTGCTGCCATTTGGTTCCAGGACCATTATGGATACCAAAATCTGTGGATGCTCAAATCTCATTAAATGCAATTAATTTTTTTAAAAACCATGTATCTCAGTATTTGAGATCAATCAATCCTTGAGGTCCAAAGGGCTTCATGAATAGCTAGGTTTTCTCTTGGCACCTGAATGAAATCAGTGTTGGCACCAATCAGACCTCCAAGGAGAAAGCATTACACAATTGGGGTGCCATGGCTGAGAAGGCCCTCTCCCATGCTTCAACACACTATATTGACCCCATTTGTGAGACACAAAGGAGGGCCCCCCTCTGTGTGTGTCACTCTTTGGCCTCATAAAAGGAGAGGCACTCCTTCACATATTGAGGTTCCATGCTGTTAAGGGGTTTGAATGGCATCAAAAGCACTTTGGATTGAGACCAGAAGAATATTGGCAGCTAGTGAAATTCAGTTTCCTTTTAAAGCTATCCATGTTGGTAACAATTACAGTGCTACTTTTTGTAGTAGCAACTTCCACAGCTAAACTATGTCTTGTGTGAAGTACCCCCTTTAATCTCTTCTGAATCTCACACCTTTCATTTTGTGGATTATCTCAAACTGAACAACAAAAAGGAGACAAGCATTTCCCCCATCTGCTTTCTTCTCACAGTGCCTACCAGTATTTTTGTACACTTCTGTCCTGTGTACCTGTGCTCTCTCTTTTATTCTGAGAACCCCAGAATAAACCCCTTTTCTCATGGGGTAGTTTCTCCAGCCTCTTGATTGTTTTGGTTGTCACTTTTTGCACCTTTTCTAGCTCTAAAACATCCTTTTTTTCATATGCAGTGCAGAATTGTGTGCACTCTCACCATAAAATTCTATAAGAGCAGTATTTCACTGGTAATTATATTTTTGATTCTTCTTCTTTTAAATATGCCAAACACAACTTTCCCTTTGTTACAACAGCTGCATATTTGGTTGAAACTTTCATTGAGCTATCCACTACAACCCCAAGAACCTCTCCTTGATCAGTCTCTGCCAGCTCAGATCCCATCAGTATGGTTTACTAGAAATTAACTACTCACATGTGCTGAAACATAACATCCTAAAAACAGTGGCTGGAATTCACCTGGGCAGTTGTGAATGTGCAACTGCCATAGTTACATAGGTATGCAGTGACTGCCAGCCTGACCTCCTCTCATCCCTACTTACAAGGCAGTACCTGCTGCGATCCAAGGTGGTCTGTTCCTTTGAGGATTGGGAAGCAGTAACTAACCATCCCCTTCCTTCCTGTGGGTGATTTTCAATGCAACAAGCATTAGCAAAGTCCCTATCCTAATCCTCCTTCACACTGGATATTGCTTGCTTGAAGGATGAAGTAGATGGGAATATCAATCAGCTGCTTCCCAATCACCAGGAAAACAGACCCCCATTGAGTACAGCTGTTGCTGCCCAGTAAGTGAGAACTGGGGGGCTTTCACAGTCCCTATGTATCCCTTAATCTAGGGAATACATAGGGATTGTGAATACAAAACAGTCATACATGTGTGACTCTCTCTAGGTTATACATTCATGAATGGCTTCCAGACCCTATTTATTTGAGAAGAGAAATTTATGCCAATCAAAACATACAGATTCACGCAATTTCACTAGAAAATGTGCCATCTAGTGCTATATGGTTGCTTACTTTGATGCTGATATTTCAAAAGTTATTGAAATATCATGTTGTCAGATTAGCATGTACTGAATACACTTGTTCTGTCAAAAATAGAGAGCACATAATAAAAAGAAAAACAAATTCTCTTTCTTCTCAGTGTACCAACAGGTTTCATTGATCATAACAGAAAAGTAGAATGAACTGGGTATTTTTACATTTGGTGGACAATTCTCCTTTCTTAGATTTCTATCTGATCCAGTCTCCCCCATATTTACAAGAGAACATTTAAGTTTGTCTTACCTTTACACATCAGCTGGTTGCTGTGAGTTTTAATGATCTACTGGAGTTCTTTGGAATTTGCAATGAAGAAAGACTATTATGAGAGTCTGGAATACAGTGCTGTTGATCTTGGGTACCATCTGTGTCCTTTCTTGCCAACTTTGCCCTGTGAAGTTGAGACAGATAGATCTTCATTTTTGTTGTGCTTCCATTTGCTAGTTATGACTCTAACTCTCTGACCAGACTATTATCAACATGGAAATATTAAAATGAATTTACCAAATTAGTCTGCATGGGTTGGGCTGAATAAATTGTACTTGTTGGATGGGATGATAAGGAGTAACTAGTTATTGTCTGACTAATTTGAATCAAGGGGAGTAATAAGGACAACTTGAATCCAACATTTTGCTTGACACAGCTATGTATCCTAACAAGTGTAGCCACTCTATTTCATTTAAGCAGTGTGCATAATGCATCACTAAATGACCTCTAGTGACAATATGACTGACATGTGTTTGGTACAGAAAATGCCAAAGAAAAGTGAATTTGCTACCATAGCAATCAGCCATATAATTGCGATAGCAATCATAGTATCAGGCCTGCAGGTATTACCAAAGAATCAGTTCCCAGTAACTCCAGTAAAATAAATTGCATTGGCTAGACAAGTAATACTTCAAGAAAAATGTTTCAGTTGGGCCATTCCCATATATGTTAAGCCCAAAATTAATATATTGGATTTTTTAGGAAAGGCTGGAGAACATGTAGCCCTTCTAATGTGATTGGAATGTAACTCTCATCCTCTCTTGCTGCAATCTAATCTAGGGATGGCTTCTGAGAGTTGCAGTCCAACAGTGTCGTGAGGGCCATACATTCCCAACTCCCTGTTTTAAGGAGAAAAGGAGAGATAGAGGCCTATTATATCCTGGTTTCTAATGTGAATAATTGAGTTTGCAAGAAAATCAGTGCATAAGATATTAAAAACTACTTTTCTGAGTCAGACTAAAAGTCCATAGTCTGACTCCAGTATTCTGCCTTCACCATCAGTGGTCAGCCACATCATATGCCCAAGTTACAAGCAAGATATAATGGAGACAGTCATATCTTTCACTAAAGTTGGCTTCTACCAGATCTAATTGTTCACCCATCAGGGAGACAGGCTGTCTCTACTATTACAGTGAGAATACCTTCACCTCAGCCAATTGGTTTTGGGCATGAAGGGCAATAAATTAATTTTGTTGCTGAATTTGTACTGCTAGAAAAAGTGAGGGGAGCTTGTAGGATCTTCCAGAGTGTGAGATATGGGCTACAAATCCCAGAATCCCCACCACCACCATGTTCATAGGGAAATTGTAGTCTTTCCCTCTGTCAGCTGAACTTCTTAAATTATTCAAAGAACTAAGATTTTGTGCTTTACATCTGAACTGTTATGCTTTCCACTATGAAAATGATTTTTTTTTTAAAGAAACAAGACCGCTTTCCAATCAAAACCAATGATAGCTAATTATAAGTCCTCACCACTGGTGACTCTAATAGGCTAAAAGTTGAGTTTAAAACTTATAAAAATTAAAACTCTGAGATAGTTAAGTCTATAAATGTCCTCCTGTCCCAAACCTCTGAGCTAGCAATGGTAGAAAACCATTTGAGTAGAAGGAGGGATGCTATTTCCTAGTCAGAAAGCCTAAAGCCTGATTTCTCCCACACATACACACACACATTGTTTGGGCAGAAATAGTAGCACAAACCAACAAAAGCCTTGCTCTTCACTGTTTCTACCATCCCTTGACTCTTTCAGATGCATCATTGCTCCCAATATGAAGGTAATAGATATTTTGTTCCATTGTGTACTGTGTTGCAATTTTATTGCTGTAAATTTAGGGCATTGAATTAAATTGTCTGTCAAGGTTCCTTTGAACTGCGTGGTTCTTGATTATTTAACTATAGTATGCAAACCTGGTTGAAACTTGTAGTAGGATTGCAGGATGTCCCTTTCCAAGTACACTATCATTGCAGCAAGGAACTTAATGGGCTTTTACAAAGTTTAGTGACTCTTCTAAAAGGAAGCATTTCTTTTCTCTGCATTTTCTACCTCTACAGAAATACACGATGGTAGTTTTGCAAAATACCACCAGCATTGTGGGGCTTACTTCAAGTGCAGCTGAGGGATTCCATATCAATGGGGCCAGTAAATTCCCTCTGGGTTTAATTCTTACTTGAAAGGTGACAGGAGCTGATGTCTTCCCCTTCTCCTTCCCCTTCCCCTTCCGTATCCAATATAAACTTCGGTTGTTCACTTTCAAAGCCCTGCATGGGCTAGCCCCTCTTTACTTATCTGAACTTCTTTCTCCTTACACTCCCATCCGTACCCTCCGTTCTAGTACTCAAGGCCTGTTGTCCCAACCTAGGATCGCCACTGCTCTATCCGGGATTCTCCCCTTCTCGCTTGCCGCCTCTCACTCCTGGAACCTTCTTCCCGCTCAAACACGGGTCATTACTTCTCTGTCTACTTTTAAATCTGAGTTAGACCACCTTGTTCAGGGAGGCATTCCCAGACACTGTTTGATTTACATTTACATATACTTTTCTGTCATTTGGGTAGACAGTGGATGTTGTTAATTAATTGTTGTATTGTTTTTTGTTTTAATTGACTTTTACTATTTTACCTATTGTTTGTATTAGATTGTATGCCTCTGGCAGGTTTTTATTCTATTTTATGTTGATTGTTTGTATTAGATTGTATGCCTCTGGCAGGTTTTTATTCTATTTTATGTTGATTTTCTCTTTATATAGCACTGTGTATATTGACAGCGCTTTAGAAATAAACTATAATAATAATAATAATAATAATAATTAGGTTCTGCTCTTTGGATAGCTTTTTAAAAGTATTCATACTAACACTTGGAGTAGATTTATCACCTCTCTGACATTGGGAAATACCAGCTGCCAATGTGTTGTTGTTGTTGTTGTTGTTGTTAGGACATTAAGACCCACCAACTGGCACTATACACTCAGACTGAAACAATTCTCAGTCCAGGAATTTGTTTTTCAGCACCAGACAGAGTTTACCTTCCTTCCACACAAAATTATACTCCTGGTTATCCCTAAACTTTCTTCATTCCAGCAACATACTTTAAGGGAGAAGGCAATCCTTCTGTTTTGCTGACCTAAAAAGTGCAAATAATGTGGAGATGCAGCAATAGACCCTAATAAATCTTCTGTCCACTCATGCCTTAAGGACTGTGATGATTCCTGGTAATCCCAGGTCTCTGTCTGAAAAGGGCAGGTAAAGCCAGTTTGGAGACAAGGCTTACTGGTCCTGGTACCATATAGCTCACTCATAGAATCATAGAATCATAGAATCATAGAGTTGAAAGAGGGTCTTGTAAGGAGCAAAAGTCGTGCTCCAGGGATGTAATTATGGGGGTTGCAAAATTGCCCCCCAATAAGAATTCTGACCCCTTCAATTAAATTTTCCTTCAGTCTGCCCATTTCTAGGATTGCAGTCATTTAAAAAGTCAGCTGAGCATTTGGAAGTTCAGTTTGCAGCAAGAGAAAAGGGACATGCAAAGGTATCAAGGGAATGTGAATATAGCAATTAGAGGAGTTCCAGAGGCAAATAATTTTCAGTGTGTCACTTTTTGCAATACTGGAAACTAGAGGACTGAAGGAATATTTCACTGGAGGGGCAGAATTCTTATTTTAGGGAACAATGTCATTATTTTGCCCTCTCCTCATGGCTCTGGGGCTCCCAGTAACAGGTCTGCCCAAGGCCCCATTAAACCCGCTATTCAACTCTGTGCCAGGAAAAGTGAAGGATGGGGATTTTTGGAGCTCTGAAGCTAGTTGCCCATCCCTCCATCCACTTAAGTTCATTAACTTGCGTACCTCTATCTATTGTCAGTCTGCAGACTTGTAAATAGACACAATTACTACAAAGTTTCTGTAAGCCTCCAGTAGGGTGACGCCAAAGGAAATTAACATTATTATGAGTCATTCTGCACCTCTGGAATTTTTATTGCTCAAAGAACTGAACTACATGGAACAGCAATTAATTTGTATCTGTCACTTTCTTGCTTATTTATAAATGACTCAGTTTGGACAGGACCTTCTGGAGTTCTTCCTCATCCGGTTAACTGAGTTAATGCCACCTTCAAATTTGGTGCTTCACCTAATTTCACCCTTTCACCTATTTTCTGTATCATTTATTCATAAATTAAATAGACTGTTTCCAACAATCCTTGTGGTTGCTATCATGTGCCTTGACATCATTTCCAACTTATGGTGACCCTATCATGGGTTTTCCTGGCAAAATTTCTTCAAAGGAAGTTTTGTCATTGTCTTCCTCTGAAGCTGAGATGATGTGGCTTGGTCAAGTTAATTCAGTGGGTTTCTATAATTGAGTGGGGATTCAGACTCTGGTCTCAAGGGTTATAGTCCAACACCCAAGTCACTACAGCTATTTTGTTCTCGTCACTGCTAAAATACTTGTTTTATTATTTTTCTCTGTTTCTCTGATGTTTAGCCTGCTACACAACCATACAAGGACATATTCCTTTCCCCATGAGCTCTACATTTTCTTAAAGGATTTCCCAAGTTTATTTAGGACTATTTTAACTCCTCTGTTCTCTAACAGACCAAAGTCTTTCTAGCTGACTTCTTGCAAAGAATTTGAATTATTCTATTTTCCGTGTTGTCAGTCGTTCTCAATTCTTCCTTTGCCTGCCTTATTGCCAGTGTTTGGGCCTTTTCTTCTTCTTCTTCACTGGGCAGAAACTTCCACTTTTTGAAGGATGCCTTCTTGCTTTTTATAGCCTCCTCCACTCAAGTATTTTTAACCATTGTTCCATTCTTTCAAACTTGGAAATGCCTTTTCTAATCTGTGGCATATAGTTGGCCCTCTGGCCCTCCACGGATTCTTTATCCACAGTTTCAGCTATCTATGCTTGAAAATAATGTCTATATCTATATACTCCTCAAAAGCAAACCTTGATTTTGCCATTTTTATAGAAGGGACACTATTTCATTATGCCATTGTATTTAATGGAACTTGAGTATGTATGGATATTGGTATCCTGGGGGTCCTGGAACCAAACCCCAGCGGATACCAAGGACCCACTGTACTTTGTATTTGAGCCTCTAGTATTTTGCATTTAAAACAAATTCCCAAGGAAGTTTGTCCCTCGTAACAATGGTAGCATCCACACTGAAGAAATAATCCAGTTTAATACCACTTTAACTGTCATGGCTCAATCCTATGGATTCCTGGGCTTTGTAGTTTGTTGTGGCACCAGAGCTCACTGAGAGAGAAGGCTAAATATCTCACAAAATTACAGTTCCCATAATTCCATAGTACACAGCTTTGGCAGTTTAAGTGGTATCAAACTGGATTATTTCAGCAGTGCAGATTCAGCCAATGTGTGTGTATGTATGTGCCTTCAAGTCACCTATTGATTATTGGTGACCCCATGCAATTCATAGGGTTTCCTTAGGCAAGTAATACTCAGAGATGGTTTTGCCAGTTCCTTCCTCTGAAATATAGCTGACAGCACCTGGTATTCATTGGCAACCTCCCATTCCAGTACTAACCAGAGTTGACTCTGCTTAGCTTCCCAGATCAGAGGGGATCTGGTGCCTTTTGGGTATTTAGGCCCCAATCCTTATAACAATATGTTTTAGTATTCCTTTAACTAGCTCTCTAATTTCTAGCGAGGGGAAAAAATTAACTATGAATGTGTTGCTCCCACTCTGAACCAACATTTACAAACATTTGAGGGAAGTATATTCACTGATTCCACACAACTTCACTATAAATTTGCCTATGTCTTACATCATCTTGCAGCATTAAATCAAATTGCCAGAGGAAGAAAGGTGTGGTACCTACACATTTTCTGGGTCACTGGCAATGCTCCACACACCACTGCATCCCTACCATGTGTCAAGTTCTAATTTATTGTGATTGATTAAACAAAACAATGCAAATAAAAGTACATGCAGTGAGTCCTTAGTATCCACTACAATTGGTTCCATGACCCTCCCATGGATAGCAAATTCTGTGGATACTCAAGTCCCATTATATACAACCGTGTAGTAAAATGGTGTCCTTTATTTAAAATGGCAAAATCAAGGTTGACTTTTTGGAATTTATTTTTTTTGGGGAATAATTTCAAGCCGTGGATGGTGGAATCCATGGGTACAGAATCCGTCGATAAGAAGGGCCAACTGTATTACAGAAACCTCAACATGCTTACTTGAGATAACAAAACAGTGTTGTTGCTTTTAAATAAAGTATTTTCAGTTGTTGTAACATACCTTTTAAAAGATTATCTAAGGAACAAATATATATATAATATTGTTATATAATAAAAACCTAGCACAAAAGGAACAGCCATATTTAATATTTTATGTTTTATTCCGTATTACAGAAATTGCACAGAACCAAAATAACCTCTAAGACTGAAAATAATGTGGCCAGAGTTGAACCCATGCCTGGGTGCCTTGTCCTGACTTCAGAGGGAATGACTTGTGCCAGATGTGATAATAATAATAATAATAATAATACAATTTATTTTTATCTTGCCCATCTGCAACGCAATTGGGGCGGCTTACAATATTAAAAACATCAAAACAGTTATTCCCTAATCCACCCCCCATAAAACAGTATTAAACTAATCAATATTAAGAACAAGTATACAATAAAAATAGAATAAAATAAAAACCAATGAACAAAATAAATAGCACCGCAGATTAATAGTCCAGAAGCAGTTCCAAGGAAAGGTGGCCAGGATCCTAGGGCCGGGAGATTATTCAGGGAAGGCCTGTTGAAAGAGATCCATCTTGACAGCTTTTTTAAAAGCTTCTAGAGTAGTAATAAGATGGATCTCATCCGACAGGCCATTCCATAATCTGGGAGCGACAGCAGTAAAGGACCTCTGGGAGGTCACCAATAGCCTAGTTTTCAGACAGCATAGAGAATGCACTGTAAATAGTTGGCTGGCATCACACCAGCAGTTTCTATTTTTTGGGAAGTTCTGGAGTAAAAGGTGGCTTTTTAAAATCCATTGTAAGGATGGTATACCATGGATTTGGTGTTGAAATGGCCATATGTCATCAGGGCAGTTGCACCAAAATAAGGGATTTGTAGACTGATCCCTGTAAGAACTGGGGGAAGGATGTGTTATTTGACCTGTCCAGACATGGCCTCAGTGTATTGAATGCCCAGATCTGAATGGTGGCAGCTCCCAATTGCTAACAGTTCATCAAATCCTGGTGGAAGAAGCTTGCACTGTAGCTGGCACAGTCTAGAAACACCCCTGAACTATAAATTGTCCAGCTCAAGGAATATAACACACTTTAGAGGGAGTAGCATGGCAATGGCCCTTGAAGACTACCAGATTCCTGGAGGCTATATATTCATACATAATATGGAGCAAATATGGTCCACATTTTTAATACCCTGGCTTATTTCCTATAGTTTCCATTCCAGACTGTCAGCCCCTGGTCAGGGAATAGAGATGAAGTGGCCAATTCACCAGGCTTCCTTTGCAGCAGCTACTCCATAAAATAAGATATGCCCCCATTGTTTACTATTGGCCACCATCAATCCTAATTAACACTCTTCTTGATTTATTAATCTATAGATTCAAAGTTGCAGCAGGCTAAATATTTATGCATTTGCAGTCTCTGTACTTGGAATACAGTAAATATGACGGTGGCAGTTAAGAATAAGGCAAGTGAGAGAGACACTGTTGGGACGTTCTTTTCCATTTACTCACATATACAACTGAGTCATGTGCTCCAGACTCATGAAGAAATGTGCCAAATCCAACTTTTAGACCAACAAGAGATTCCCAAAATATATTTGGGAAAAACTAAACTGGATTAGCAATATATACAAGAAGTGATGGCTTGAGGATGAGAACTTGAAGTTGAAATATATAGCTTCTCTTGTTCTCTTCTTCCTCCCCTTTTACAGTGTAATCTTCAAAAATACACAAATGCATAGTATAGCTCTCTTTTAACAATCATGGAATTTATTAATCCTATGCCACAGTTGGAACATAAATGCTAAAAACATGTATGCCGGGTGATTCACATGTCATCCTGCTGCCTGAAGGCCCACCCTTCTACCAAGGGCTGAATGTTAAAAACAACCAAACACCCTACCCAGTTAGTGACAGTTCTGTAATGATGTCTTTCATTTGTTTAAAAGCTGGAGTTGTATAGAGGCTGATAAAATCAGAACAAAATAAAAACACCCCATGAAACTGAAATCTTGATGATGTGGAAGAGATCTGCTGACAGAGAAGGCGGAGGACTATAGTGTGTAAAGCGCTCACTCTCATGTGTTTTCAGTTTGTTGTTGCTGAACAGAAATGCCAAAATGGTAACTCATCTTCCCTGTGGGATAAAATAAGCAGCAAATCTGATCCGTTCCAGTTCTATATCTCTGACATCCGGCAGCCCAGCAAACTTCTTTCCTGCTTAAAGCAGAGCTAAAACTCACCCTCTGTCTTTGGGCCGTTGAGAGAGATTCTTGTTTTATTATGAATAATGCACATGTTTAAATTTTATTTTGATTCTCCCCATACCCAAATAAAACATAATAGAAAGAGAAAATAAATAAATAAATAAATAAATAAATAAATAAATAAGTGGCACTTACTTCAGAGGGTTGCTCATTCAATTTCCTGAGCTTTTTTAGCTGACTGAATTTACTTCAAACACATCTGCTAGTTCTGCACATGAGAATGCAGAATGGAATCAGATGTAGAAAGTGCCGCTAACTGAAGAAATGGTTTAAAAAGAGTGGGTGTGCTGGTTTCCAGTAGTTTCCTTTTGCTTACAAAAGAATTTTTTCATGTGAGAGGGGAGGGGAAAAACAGTCAGGGTTGGGATTGACAGAGGGAGAAGGAGAAAGAGAGGAAAGGAAAATACGGGTTTTACTGTGTTGCTTTCAGAGAGAGAGAAAAAAAAGTGCCTTCAAGGAAAAAAGTTGCACAGGAAAATTAGTGGAAAAAGTGAAACACTCCATAGCCAAGTCAAGATGGCTTGGCACCAGAAAGAAGGAACTCTTTGCTTTCAGTTGCTTGGATTAGAAATGACAACAATAGTTTCTCCAGCCTCCCAAAGTAAATTGGCTGAAGAAAATAGGATTGTAAGATGGTTTGAGTGGCACTTTGGGTACTATGAAGGTTATTCTTTTATTGTATTTTGCAAGGTTTTGCTGAAAAAAACTTTTGCTGAAGAAAACTCATGTTATTGTAAACTATTGAGTCATAAAAGTGGTGTTATTGGCATCAGCTTTGTTGTGTTTAAAGCAAGGAAAATCTGGTGACCTCAATGCTAAATACTGCAACTATAGGAGTGGGAAAAGTGTAACTTCAAGTCCCTTTTTGTACCTTCCCCAGATGACCTGAATGCTAAAGCCATCAGATTCTCAATTTATTTTGCAAGGGGGGAATTGTCCACCGAATGCTACTGTAGTAGTGATTTCTTTCAGCAACAACCTTAACATCATCCCAACCCATTAGTGAACAACAATCAGCTTGAAAAATATGAAAGTGTAAACTAGGGAATCTTTCATACTACATAATTATAACACTATGGGTCAATTTTAACTGTGATGGTACCATCCTGAGGAATCCTAAGGTTTGATTTATTTAGATAAGGCTCTAGAGCAGATAATGCTGAATGCTCCTGAAACTACAAGCCCCAGGATTTCCTAGACCCCCAATTACTTCCAGGAGCATTTGGGGCTGCATTGTTGCATTTGGGGCTGAACATAAGTTGCACATCTCTGTGTCACAAAGACAAGTGGTGTGATCCCTTATTGTTGCTTGATGTTAATAGTGGTGTTTTCCCCCCGTTGGCCTCGCTAGCTAGGGGACTCTGGGAGTTGTAGTCCAAAATATTTGATCAAAGCTATGCTCCTGCTGTACTTTACTAAACATCTGAGGTCAGTCCTGTGCCTCCACTGTCTTAGGAACAGAGTTCTCCAAGATGTATGAACTATTTAACAGAATTCCTTCCCTAGAGGTGCCCCTCAGGTAACAACAATGAGCCTTGAGATACTAAAGACCAGACCAGAGCAAGTATTTATTGCAATTATTGCACAGATGATGTCTTGATTGTGACAGTGTGTAGTTTCTTTACCAACATGTCTTGCATTTAGTGTTTAGTTATTGGAAAGCCGGTTAATCATAGGGGTTATATACTTCTCTTAACATCTGATTTGACCCCAGATCAAAACTTTAAATTGCTTTGAGGATGAATTTGGTGCTCTCTTTGTCTTGCTACCTTTCTTTATGGAGTCCTGCTGAAAATATGAGGAT
>JAIPUX010001880.1:59861002-59872132 GCA_020142125.1 Phrynosoma platyrhinos | reverse complement strand
ATCCCTGGGGCTGCACATGTGCAAGAATATCCTTGCTGGGTTCTGCGCAGAATTCTCTCACTTGTGTATGCTCAGCAAATACGCTTTTCGGGGGGCGCTTCATCGCGTTTTCATTAATAGCGCAATGATGCTAGTTGCGTCTGCTGGCCATTTCTGTCTTGTGGAGTTGCTACAGCTATAGTACTGGAATGATGCTCATATCGCTTTCTTGCCACTTTGAGAGCCGCGTGTGATAAGGTCCTATGATTTAAACCAATTGGCAAATTGGATTAAACCAGATTATATGTGTCTCATTCACACTCGAGCCGATTTCAAACCCAATTATGTTCTTGCTGAATCAAGGTGAATTGGCAAAAGTCCTCCTGAACTGATTCTTCTGAAGACAGATCTTTTAGCATTTCTTTTGAAAAGAATCGGTTTGCAACAGTGCTCAACAAATGTGAACACGTTTCCAATCACATCAGGGAGGGCACCCTGGAGGGAGGGCAATGGGCAGAGAGTGGTCAGAGGAGTGATACCCATCCCACCACCAAGGTCTTGGCAAACTGCCATTTCCCCCCCCCCCATACTTTGTATGAGAAGAACTGAGAGGTATGGATCCATGGGTGCCATGGGATACTCCCCTGGGATGCGTGGATCTGTAGGTGCCATGAGGGATTCTCTCCTGGGATGTATGGATCCCAGGGACCCATGGGGGATTCTCCCCTGGGATGCATGAATCCATGGGTCCCATGGGGGTTCTCCCCTGGGGTGCATAGTGACAACTGATGTATGCAGCCACACATCTGAGTGCTTGCGTAACTGGAAACATGCACATATGCATGATATGATTGACAATAAAAAAAAAGAACACATCCAAGATTGAGAAGCTATTTTGTTGCAGTGCAAAAATAAGTGTGACTACGAACTGTGTTAAATAGACATGGAGGCATTCAGTAATGGAAAAAGTAGTGTGAACTTCTTTTTGGTTCAAATCAATTCTGCAATCCCAGATCTATTCGACTCAAAAACTGGTTTCAATGCAAGTGTGAATCCCACGATTCCATAGGATGGAGCTATGATTGCCAAGAAAATTCCATGATAGTTTTGCCTTAGGGCTGCCATAGATCGAAAATGACTTGAAGACACACAGCAACAACAGATGTTCCCTAGGTTCAAATCCCCACTTGGCCATGGAAATGCACTGGGTGACCATTGGCAAGTCGATTCTGCAATCCCAGATCTATTTTATTGGTAACTATTGGTCACACTCTTTCAGCCTCAGGGCAAAGCAACAGAAAATGCTCCATGAACAAACCTTGCCAAGAAAACCCCTTGATAGGTTCACCTTAGGGTCACCATAAGGTGGACTGCTTTTTTTGATATTTGTGATTTTACTTCTGTAAGCCGCCTTGATTGGACCCCCAAATAGGCGGGGTATAAATAAATTTTATTATTATTATTATTAAAGGATACATCATCATCATCATCATCATCATAGTTCCATGATCCCCCAAATTAATTGGCTAAAGAATAGGATATAAATACTCTAAATAAATAAATAGTTACCAATAAAATTGCACTTTTAAAAAGGTGACTTTTGCTGGGTCTTGAGAATAACAAGATTAGTTAGTCACTTTAAAATGACAGGATTTACAAGGTTTTTAGCCTTCCTTGCCAGTGTTGGTGCCTCACAAAACTACACATCCCAGGATTCTATAGGATGGAACCATGGCAGTTAAAATAATGTCAAACGTCATTATTTCTACAGTGTAGATGCATCGATTCAGACTAGTCCACCATGTTGGCTCTCACTTTCATGGTGACTTGCTCTTGGAACTATAAGTGCAACTAACTAGTTTTTGAATAACTTCCCAACTCTGACCAGTCCAGCTGCATTTAGGAATCCCCCCCCCCCACTCTCCTATTCAGTGCCTTGGATGTCTGGTCCAAAGTACTGTTTTAAATGCACCACTGTCAGTATGCAAAGCATGGGCTCTGTCACTGTTCTATGCTTGATCAAGATTAACAGCAATGTGCCACCAGTATAAATTTGGTAATGCTTTTTAAAAAAAATAATGCAAAGAAATAAGGAGGCTTGAACATACAATACACTGCTGGGTGAGATCATGAGTACCTTTCTGGTTATGCACTGTGCTATAATGGGATCAATATATGAAGATTTGATGGGGAGATAGAGTAAGCTATTTACAGTATCCTTACACAGACTATGGAGATTATCAGACAAGGACTGGGAGTGAAGCGGATCACTCTCCAGTCCTTATCCTGTCCATGACAACAATCGTGTGAAAGACTTTCTCACATGTCACACTGATCCTGTCATTAACCTGTCAGTGAAGTGGAACTGCATTCATGGGTTATTCTGTTAATACAAAATGAAGGGCATGGACAGGACAACTCCACCTCACTGACGGGATAATGACAGGATCAGTGCAACGTCATATGAAAGTCTTTAGCACTATCGCTGTCATTTGTGCTTCCCAAATGATACAATGTCCGGATCATTGTGACGTTGTCTGAAAGTCCTTCCTGCAATTGTGTGGGAAGGATGGGACAAGGGCAGTTTCACATGCATAACCTAGGATTATACACTTGTTGCTGTTTCATATTCATGATCCTTATGTAGCTCCAAGTCTAGGGACTATCTAGAGACCTTGAAAGCCCTTCAATCTCCACTTACTGGGAAGCAGCCCCTGCGACTGATGGGGGTCTGTTCCCTTGTAAATTGGAAAGCATCTGGCTGATGGTCCCATTTCCCTTCTTGTGAGTTATTTCTGATATGAGAGGGAATAGTAACAGGGGTTCTGATTCTGTCTGTAATATCAGAGATCACTTACAGGGGGGTGGAAGTGGCTTATTTAAGCCTAAAATAACTTTATTAACCTCTGTTAGAAGCTAAATAAATAATATGACCAGGGACACAATAATTCAATATTCCCAGTGATAGTGATGTCAGCATCAGAAACCAATATTGTGCTGCATAACTTACTTTTTAATCACACTGTGTTTTCCTTCCTCTTGAATTTGGATTTTTCTGCTGCATCAGGAAGAATTTAAAAATACCCTTTCATGGAAACCAGTATGCAAAGTAAATCTATGCCAGATTCTTCCATCAACAGCCAACTTAGGAAAATAGCCAATTTGATTGAAGCACGTGGTAAATATGGAGGAGGATGGTATTTCTAATCTCCATATTTTATCTCTTTTTGATGGTGTCTGTGTAAAATTAAATTAGAACAGATTCTTTTTATGTGGAAGAGACTGAAATAACATTCCAAATAAGCTTTCTCTGAGAGGCTGCAGTTAAAATTTAGAAATCTGTAGCTGAGGGAAGGTATGTATCTGATATGGCTCCTTTTATTTTAATGTATGAATTCAGAGCTTCAGAAGCATAGGCATAAAAAGGGATCAAAGGATAAATTGTCTCCTCCTGAACTTCTAAAAAATAAAGTAAAGGTTCTTTGATATTTTTTAGCTCGCTAACAATGCATTTAATTCCTTTGATCATGAACATGGTGCTAGCATATTATTGGAGCTGGATCCCATGCACAAACAGTATTTGGCAGCAAGACAAGCAATGTGTATTATTGTCTGGCAGTGAAAATAAAAATACTAATTAAAATGCCATAATCACAATGAATATATTCTCTGGAGGAAAAAAAGAAAAGCAGCAAAATTATGTAAATTCAGATTCAGAAGCCTTCCACCCAACAAAGACTCTACTTGAGGTAACATTGTTCCATTTTTTTCAGATGATAATTTAACCATCTTCTTTGCCTCTCTGAGGCCTGATCTATTCTAGCTATGGGCCATGCAGAAAGCCCTTCTGTTGTATGGTTTGTATATATGCCTATGTCTATTCATAATTAATTCACCACATGATCTGCTGTATTATATATGTAATACATGAATGCTTTTATGGGCTGGGAATCATCAATGTGCTAAGGTAACATGTCAAAGGACCACTGCATGTGTTAAATATAACTACCATAGATGCATGCAGAAAGCTTTCCTTGTGGCCCTATATACATAAGATCAGGATACTTGGTAGTCCCAAGGATGAAGCAAGGTTAGGTCCATATGAAGGTTTCTTGATCACAGGTCAAGGTAGCTAGTGGGGATGAACAAATGAAGTGTTTCACAATTATCCAACACACAAGGAGAAGAACCTGTTATTCTTAGATATGCAAACTGTTCCATGATCTTCACTTTGTGTGGTTTCTGAGGTTGCTACCACATCATTTCCACACCTTACTGATATATGAGTCTCCAGGTCCAATGTTCGCCCTGCTTCTTCCCCAGTGAATTTTGTTTGGCACAACCACACATCATCCATCATACCTGAACAAGCTATCAATTCCTTCATTAGGCCAGCCTTCTTCAACATGGAGGGTGTGTGTGTTATGTGCCTTCAAGTTATTTCTGACTTATGGCGACACTAGTATCATGGGGTTTTCTTGGCAAAATTTGTTCAGAAGATGTTTGTCATCGCCTTTCTCCTGAGGCTGAGAGAATTTGACTTGCCCAAGGTCACCCAGTGGGTTTCATGGCTGAGCTGAGAATTGAATCTTGATCTCCAGAGTCACAGTCCAACATTCAAACCACTATTCCCACACTGGCCCCTTTCAACATGGTACCCTCTATATTTAGACTGCAACTCCCATCAGGCCCAGGCCAACATTTGGGTATGATGGGATGATGTCAATAGTCAGGAATGACAGAAGTTGAAGTCCAAGACATCTGGAGAACCCCTGGTGGTAAAGCCTGGCCTTCCCAATGAAAGACTGTCTGGCTTTTCCCTTGAGTTTCTGGAGGGCAGTCAAAACTGCATTGTTTTGTCCTTTGGTCCTGAAGATCAAGGTTGGTGCTTTTTGGGACCAGTGTTATACATGGTTTTAATCTATTTTTAAAATATCTCCCCTTTAATTGTTAATAATACAGGAGACCAGGTAGCCTGCAAAGTGATACCCAAATAATTTTCATAAATACATAAATAAAAATAGCTCAAGGAAAGAATAGATGAAAGAGGAAGCAGAAGCACAGGCAAGGGAGAGAAGAATATGTTATAACTTTATTTTTATTTTTGTAGCGTCCATAACAATTTGGAAAGGCAATAAAATGAAAAATGATAAAGTTATGATTAACATCAGAAAGAGACTTTATATTAGTCATATAAAACAACCTAGTAATCTGTCATTTTCTCTTTTCATCTATGGTGACTAACTACTGTCTCCAGAAGCTCAGATATGTCACCATTTCCAGGAAGATAGAGTTGTTGTACTTTCTTTGTTCTGCACAAGATTGTGCTATGATAACTACATGCTTGGTTCTCTGAACTGGTCCCTAAAGGTTAGAAACAGAACAAAAGAGAGATTCATGCACAGCTACTCTATATATCTTGGCATTATGATTATTACATCGGATCCTTTCACACTGGCCAGCTATAACTCTATGATTCCACTTCAGTTACCATAGTTCCATCCTATGGGATCCTGAGATTTGCAGTGTGAGGAGGGGATTTAGAATTCCCAGCCAGGGAGACCTATTACTTCAGTAAACTATGAATCCCAGAATTCTATAGGATGTGACTGTAGCAGTTAAAGGGGAATGGTATAATTGTGTAGTGTGAAAGGCTCCATGGTTCATGACCTAACTGGAGTAGAATTATTGAATCAATTGGTAAATGGAAAATAAATATATGGCTTAAAACCCCTTGATTCAGTGGGTCTTCTCTAGTTGGGCATAACTGGAGGATTCAGACCATTGTCTTCCTAATGACTTGATCTGTTTTTCATTCTTTTGTCTGAATTCTCTAGTTGCTATACAGAAAGAGAGAATTGCCAACATCTCTTTCTTTCTCAGTCCCACTGTCCTGCTTCCTTAAGAGCAGTTTGACATACGTTTCATATGGTGAATGGCTACTATGACTGCTTCAATGACAACTCATGTTGACCTGCTTTCCCCCATTGTAATAATTACTCTGTAACATTTTGTTTTTGTTCAGTTTGTTTCTGTCAGTGCTTGTGGCCCACATAGAAATGCAGCTGAACTGAAAATGATGGGCAGAACAATAATACTTCATCCCATGACTTGATAGGCTGCAGCTGCTGATACTTACAAGCTAAGATACTGCTATAGGCCTACAAGAATGCCAGGTCAATTTTTTTACTGGCTAGTTGAAAACCATACAGGTGAGGAAATGGGATATAACAGCTTTCTCCAACTGCTGCTCTCCAGATGTTTTTGAGCTACAATTTCCCATCATTCTAACCACAGCCCAGGATGGCTGGGGTTGATGGGAGGTGTTGCACCAAGCACCTGGAAGGCATCACACTGAGGAAGGTCATGAATGGGGTTGATAGATGGTAAAAAGAATAGGGGTCCTGAACTTTGAATATTTGGTGGAAGAGAAACTTGTTATCCTTATTGTCATGCAAGGTATTCCTCCTGAAACTCCCTCTTCCACACATCTATTAAGGATGGAGCTGCCCTGTACTTTTTGGCATCTGGCCACCCAAGACATGATATGAGGCTTGTCAAACTCTGAGATGATCTGTACTGATGCTTTTAAAAATCTGTTTGCCTAGTAACAGTGTTCCACTGGTTAATCATACTGCCTGCCAAAGGTAGGGTTTCCTCTCCGCACCTACAAACTGACGCTGTGTTGTTTGGTTCAGATCCAGCGGAGGTTTGCTGTAGTACCATGACTGAAGAACCTTGTTCATTTGGTCTTGGTTGGTGATCCCTCTCAAATGGTCTTCCTCCTCTTCTTTCCCCTCTTTGTCTTCTGTGCAGGCATTAAACCTCCTTAATCTGATTTCTTTCTGCATGCTCTCAAAGAAATGGAGGATGCACTTGTGTGCAAAGTCTCGGGCATGGTCACAGCAAGTTTCATCAAATATCTTTTGTTCAATATCAATATAATTGCTCCAATAGCGAGTCTGGAAGAAGGCAGCTTGATCAAAGCAGGGCTTCAGAGAACGGGCCAGGAAAGCTATCACTATGAGAGTCAATAGTATACTCCATCCAAAAGCCTGGGAGGGGATAAAGAAGATATAACCAAGAACATGTGAATTTTACAGTAATCAAAACCAAACTGAGACACAAGGAAGAAAAAAACACCATGGGGCAATATTAATAAGAACAGTCTTCTAAATTACTTTTCAGGTCAGTGCTACTCAAAATGGTAGTTCATGGAGAAGTGCCAATCCATGAGCTATTGGCTGCTGGTTTATGGCATTTCCAGGAAAGAAGGAAGCAGTTGTAGTCAAGGGGCACAAATATGGTACCAGTCCCTGGAAGACTGGGAAAAAAACCCTGGTGGTCCTACATATTAGATAACTTAAGAAACAGTATTTCTGTCCATGGAAGAAAGTGTTACTCCCTCAATGTTTCTGGACCACATCTCCCCTATTCCCTCACTACTGGCTATGCTGGGTAGAGCTGATAAGAGCAACAGTCCAACATATTGGGGGGGGGGGCATTGCTATAATCACAAGAGTCTTCAGAATGGTATAATCAGTTCTGTTGGTTAACACTGATTTAGTGCTAGATGCTAAAAAGAAAAGAAGAGAAAGCTCCTATAGTAAAGTTTATGTCCTGCCCACTGTCAGACTGGAAAAAGTCTTAACCACTAATGAATTCACCCTCTTCCTTCCTCCAGTGGTGTCACTAACTATAGTGTCACTCAGTGTGGTAAAGGACTAAAGGACTCATGCACCTCTCCTATTCTTCTGTCCCTGGGCTTTCTACCCTGGGAAAAAACCCTGGGACAGAGCAACCAGCAAGGGCATGCGGGTGCCTCTACTGCACTGGAGGGCCGAACCAGGTGTCAACCTTCTTTAGCGTGTCACCTTGTGCAGTCCATACCCCCTCACCTCACCCAGTGATGCCAGTATCTCCTTTGCCTCTTCTTCCTGTCTTACAAGCACTTGTAGTGAACAAATCACTTTAGCAATCTAATCGATTTCCACGTCAGGGGCCCTGTTCACACTACATAGTTATAGTGCTATGATTCCACTTCAACTACCATGGTTGTATCCTGTGGAATATTGGGATTTGGAAGTTGATGAAACACTGTCTGTCTGAGAATTCTAAATATCCCTTCCTAATCTAAAAATTCCAGAATCCCATAGGATGGACCTATGGCAAGTGGAATTACAATGCTATAATGGTATACTGTGAAAGGATAGGATGAAAGATGGTGACTTACCCAAAGATCTCTATTTGAACTATATTGTATCATGCAGATCATATGATGGCTGAATTTCTCAACAACCGTTAGCTACTTTGCAGCTACATGGGGCCCTGCCATAGCTTATTGAAACCAATGGGTGCAGTGATTGCTTCCTGTATTTAATGACTGGTTGATCAAAGGAGATTATTCTAATGATGAGCCTAACTCATTTGAGGAACTGATTCTAGTGTTTTCTATTGCAGGTGTATTTATAATTCCAAAATGCTTTACTCAACTTTTATATCAACTTGGCACCATCTAGATGTGTCAGACTACAACCCACATCCTCCCCCTTCACCAGAGCTATGCTGGATATAGGTGATAGGAGTTGTAAACCAAAACCTCTAGAGTTCACTACACACCTGTGACCAGCATCTGAGGTATCTTGATACTGCCTTGCGGGAAGTGTTGTTCCTCATGAGCTCATCATCTTTGCATGGGACCTTGGAAAACAAGCGCTGTAACTCATCATGAGAGGTGACATTTCTGGTAAAATCTGGAAACTTATCAGGGTCAATGGAAATGCTGAAGGCACAGATAAAACATTTTCCATCGAGGAGGGTGACTATGATCCAAACGACAGGTGCAATCATGGCCCGTTGCAAAACAGAAGAACACATGTACCTGTTGTTGGACAGAGAAGCAAGAATGAAGCTGGTATCTCTTAAGACTAGAGGTTTCTGTTAAGTCATAGATCCTTAGTGGTATGGGAAATAAATAATAAAGAAGATGTGAGACAATCTGAGTTCGGTCATTTCTGGAGGGGCAGCCATTTTAATCTGTTATAGCAAAATAAGTAAATAAATAATCTTGTGGCACCTTAAAAAACAACACATTAAGGCATAAACTTTTGTGGTCAAGAGGTTATACAATCTAATTTCTCCTCCTGTGAGATGTAATTAAATCTCTAGACACCGTCCTTTTGCAAAGCGTCTTTGTAGGAACTTAAATTTTTTAAACAAAAATTATATTGAATGTGGATTCTACAGGGTGGGTCTAAAAAGACAAAACCATTCACTTTGTATGAGAAGAGCTGGTAAATATAAAATCTTAAATGGATTAGGGAAATATTGAGTCAAATTATCTGAGGGCCCTACATTAAGGGAGAATTGTCAACATAGGAAAGGTTAACTTTAGTTGCTGCTTATTTGTTTTACCATTATGAAATACTCATTGAATTTACAATTACATATTTGCCTTGCAATAGATAGTTCTGCTGTTGGTGTCTATTCATCAAAGTTTCTTCCTGTGGCAGCTATGGAAAGTAGATCATACTGACTAATAGTTGTGCTGGCCCATTTTGAAGTTGAAATGCTCAACTTCATTTCCAAAATGCTCAACTTTATTTCCTTCATCTCTGGACCCCTGAAGGTATTTTCCTGTCTGAAGTGAAGGACAAGATGGCACCCTGTTTTGTGCTGAAGCTTACTGGAGTGGCAGTTAACAAGACAGTATCCTCTACTACACAGGCAGAAGGATAGTTTTGGGGGGAATGGGTAGATAAGCTGGCATAAACAGCTTGATCTTACAATGAAAAGAAATGGTCAGGGAATTCATAAGGAACAGCTGAGGGCTGCCACTGCTGCCCTCAAATCTGCTGCCTGAGGCTGCATCACCTTGCCTAATGAGTCATGTTTTGAACCCCATAAAGAGTAACTTTTAGCATGCCTGGAACAAGTGGTTTGCAGAGATTTAATTTTTAAAAGCAACAACATTTGAGTAGTATTAACGAGAAAAGCAGTGAGGCAAAAAGCAATCTAAGAGAAATTAAGACCTTCTTGCCAAGGGCTAAGCCTTAAAAGAACTCACTGGGTGAACATTATAAGGGAAACGATGTCTGGCCCTAGGCAAAAGATGAGCCATTCTGCAGCCTCACTTAACAACCAGGTGGGTGTCAAAGAGAACTGAAGAGGAGCAAGGAAATGATATTGATCCCAAGCAACTGAACCTGACATCAAAAGCCTTCAGCAGTGTTCTTAAAATGGTGGTTATTATTATTATACAAAGTAAGTGATAAACTTTAATAAAACTAGTAGTGATGTAGGTGATCTGGACTAATAAGATTTCTCACCAAATAAATAAATAAGCCAGCCTCAGGCCTTCTCTTCAATTCATATCAAGGATGCTTCCAAACAAGACTTTTGTCACATACGAGCATGGCCTCAAAGTTTTATGGTGTATCTACCCAGATACTGCATTAATAACCCTTGTGGCTAGAGTCCTGTTGGGGCATTATGCTGGTGCATTTCCTGGTTGCAGCAACAGTTATGCTTTCTCTGAACATGCATGTGGAACATCCACCACCTTTGTGGTTCCTCAGATGCACAATGGGTGTCATCCCTTCTGATCATGGCTAGGATACAGGTCCATCTCATGCATCCCATCATGGCCTCTTCCACTCTCACCGCATTACTCTCTGGCAGTGCCCATGTTTTGCTCTTTGAAGCACACTCCCAATGTGAGGAAGAAAGGCAGGAAGAAGTGGCTAAATCTTTCCTCCTCCAAGACATGGTTCTGACCAGAATTCCACCCATCCCAGGAATACTTTAGTTTTATTTATTTTTTTTAATTAAGGTGAGAAACCTTATTTGCACATCACCTTTAGTTTGACCTTGAGTCAGATGTACATCTGGAAAGCATGGGTTCAATCATGCCTTTGTTGCATCTATATTCTTTTCCTTTTGGGGCACCACTATTTTCTAACCTTAGAGCATGTGTTATAATATGATTATACTGTATATGGCAATTATACTAATATCCTTCATTGTGTTATGATGATATCGAGCAGTCATAGACTTGTGTGCGAAAAATACAAAAATGCTAGAACACAAAATTTATAAAATACAAAGCAGCATAAATGCAATCCAATGTAATAATATTAAATGCTCAAATTA
>JAIPUX010001880.1:59835079-59852321 GCA_020142125.1 Phrynosoma platyrhinos | reverse complement strand
GTCCAGCAGGCCGTTCCATAATCTGGGAGCGGCAGCAGAGAAGGCCCTATACTCCCCTTGATTTTTTTTTTCTGGTGCCTGCACTGGTCCATCACTCCAGTTCCGATCCCATCCATATATACATAAAGCAGGGACATGTTCCCCCAGACCTATCACTTTACACTTGCATACATTTACTTTTTTACTGCTGATCTCCACTTTAACTGTCATGGCTCTATCCTACAGAATCCTAGGATTTGTAGTTTGGTGAGGTACTTGGACTTCTCCACAGGCTAGGATGCCACCGCAGAGAAATCCCTGTCATTTGTTGTTAATCCAATGTTAATCTCTCTCCCTTCCCTCTTTTGGAAGAAGAAAAGTGTTATAGGCAAGGTTCCATGAAGGACAACTGATTGACAATGTCTTTGTAATTTTTTAAAATTTACAACAGAGCTGGGATAATTACTTGCAGGGGGAGGAAATGAGGGCATTGCCCCATAAATTAGACTTATGCCTCCCATTGAAATTTTCTTTCACTTCTCAAATTTTAGCATGACAATTGAGCATTTAGAAATACAGTTGAGATATCCTGCTAGAAGATATCATAGAATCCTGCAAAACTGGAACTTACCAAAACATTGTACTTTTCCTAGAAGTCTTTCTATACATGTAGTCTATACAGTGGGACCTTGGTATCTGCTGAGGTCTAGTTGCAGGACCCCTGTGGATATCAAAATCAGTGGATGCTCAAGTCCCATTAAGTCCAGTGGGACTGTAAAATGGTGTCCCTCATATAAAATGGCAAAATCAAGGCTTGTTTTTGGAATGTATATCTATTTTAAAAAATATTTTCAATTTAATATTTTTTAACTGTGGGCGGTTGAATCTGTGGATAAAAAATCCATGGGTATGGAGGGCCAACTGTATCTTGCAGTACTCACCTTTGGTGCCATCAGCATGCAAGCCACATGCAGAATATTAACATTGTGCAACACATGCCAATGACTGTTTGGTGTTGTGCAATGTGCAATTGGAATGCACAATGCACAGCCATCATGAACAGCACACAACCTCAGTGTGCCACTGCAATCCACAACATTGCTGTATGTGTGATTCCACTTTCACGGCAGTCAGCAAAATACAGTACATTTGTTGCACTACAGTGACCAATTAATCCCAGATACATAGTGCAATTTATGCATGCATGTGTCACCAACAGGATGCCAGCCAAAAAGTGGAGGTGAAGCTTTGAATTAAGGGGAATTACCAGTATCTTTTATTCACTTCTAGGTGTCCTCACACAAATATGCTCCTAGTAGCTACAGAATGGGGGAAGATTCTCTCTCAAACTTCCTGCTCCAGTATTTCCCATCACTGTTTCACCTTCTAGAGCTGCTTCTCTCATTACTGATGACATAGGGCCCTGAATGACAATAAGGAAGGAAGTACAGGTTGAATCTTCCGTGTCTGAAATGCTTGAGAACAGAGGTATTTTGGACTTCAGATTTTTTTTTTTGGTTTTTGGAATACCTGTACTGTATTTAATAAGATATCTTGGAGAAGGGAACCAAGTCTAAACACAAAATGAATTTATGTTTCATATATGCTTTCAACACATAACCTGAAGGTAATTTTTATACAATATTTTTAATAATTTTGGGCATGAAACAAAGTCTGTGTACAATGAACTATCAGAAAGCAAAGGTGTATTTATTTCCGCCATCCAGGAAAAACATTTTGGTTTTTGGAATATTTCAGATTTTGGAATTCTGGATAAGGGAAAATCAACCTGTATTAACTGAGTTTCCTTTGGGAGAAGGCCAAACTAGCAAATAAAAAGGCTTAAAATTAAATGGTGGCATAAACATCAAGAGCCAAGCTCTTTTTATCCTTCCTCCTATAACATATTATTCTGGATTAGCTGTGTAATGTACTATCTAAAATAAGATTCATCAATAGATATGGACAGCTTTGATTATTCATATGTGGGAGTGGGAAGATTAATTTCTGGATGTTTATTACTTCTTATGTGGATATTCTGCCTAGTTTGATGGATGACAACATTACTAATGTAAAGGTCACAATAAAACATTATTGATCTAAAACTTCATGCTGGCAGCAAACATTCCCTGGGGACTAGTTTTCCAAGACCCAGCATAATAATGCTGGTGAACGGATATAATAAAAATTGGAGTTAGGCTTGTATCTTTCCTGTGAATCTACTGAAAAGCATATCAAAGGGAAAGAATCATAAGAAACACATTGTAATACAGCTTGGTGTGTTACAACTCTTTGCAATCACTTTAAAGAAAAACTACTGTGGACTAATGCTAAGTTTTGGTGAGGGCACTGTTCTACAAATAAATGTGCAAGAGCATGTGGAAAACTTCATACATCACATGCTTAGCACAAGCCAAATTTCTTGATAGTACCAATCATAGCAGACACATTGAAGCAATGGGATTTATATAAGTATTGACTCCATCAGACTGGAGAAGGCTATCCGAGGACGTTATCACACGTGGGCCAGAAAGCGATAATAAAGTGGAAATGAGGCATTCTGAAAATAAACGGAAAATAAACCTTGATTCCACAAATGGCTTTCACACGTAATTACCTTAATTGCGAATTTACAGTACGCGCATTTAATGTTCACACACAAGTGAGAAAAGCCCAAAAATGTACTAGAAATGAGCTTCTTGCACATGCGCAGATAGAGGAATGCTCGCTGGAACAATGGGAAAAGCAGGGAAATGCTCCCAAATTCGCATTTGCTTTTCACATTATGGTAAATGCGAATGTTTCCTCCAAACAACTGAATTTCAACAGATCTCGGTTAACACAAGTTTCTATCCACTTTCTGTCCAGTTTCTGTGTGACGTCATGTGAAAACGCGGGGCACAAATCCAGTTTCTGTTTGGGATTTGTGTGGATTAACCAGCAGATTTGCCCCCGTGTGATAACGTCCCTAGTGAACATATCGTGGACAGCCGAAAAGTCAATCAAATGGGTCATAGAACAGATAAAGCCTAAATTTCCCTGGAAATCAAGTTAATCAAACTGAGGCTGACATACTTTGGTCATATCATAAGAAGATACAACTTATTAGAAAATACAATAATGCTGGGAAAGGTGGAGAGTACCAGGAAGAGAGGAAGGCCGCATAGTACATGTTTAGACTCAGTCAAGGAGGCCATGGGCATGAACATAGTCGTTAAGGACAGGAGCCCTTGAAGGTGTCTCACTCACGGGATCGCCATGAGTTGAAGTCAACTCAAAGGCAGTTAACAATAGCTGTATTTTGTGCTGGGAATTGCTCTGGATATTCTATGAAAAGGGGAACATCATCTGGTTGTCTAAGAGAAATTTATCAACAGAACACACACACCCAGAGGTACATTTCCTCCAACTGCTTCCCCCATGTCTGTTTGACTGGGTGGTCATGCATCATTTTGGACATGAGCTAAATTTCCTCCGACTCAAGGTTGGAAAAGAAGTTCAGCCCCAGGAAAGTACAGGCTTAGAGCATTAACCCTCAAGTATCATGCCAGGTAACAGGAACAGAATAGGAATAAACTGTTGGTTCTTGCAATGGAGGGATGTGGACAGTAGAGTTGCTCAGGAATTTGTATTGGGACCAGTGATTTTAGTCCTGTAGCTGTGAGTAGTTACACAGTTTGTTGATGACATAAAGTTATTTAGGGTGGTGAAAACAACAATGGACTGTGAAGATCTCTGAAAGAGCTCTCTAGTGGAGAAGTATAAGTACCTTTACCAGACTACAAATCCCTGGATTCTGTAGGATGGAGCCATGACAGTTAAAGTGGATATCAGGCAGTAAAATGTAAATGTAAGCAAGTATAAAGTGAGAGGTATGGGGGAACATGTTCTTGCCTCATGTATATATGGATGAGATCTGAACTGGAGTGATAGACCAGCGCAGGTACCAGACAAAAAAATCAAGGGGAGCATAGAAGGGGTCAAGTATATTTCTAGGTTCTACGTCAGTTGCAAACTGTAATGTCATTTTAAAAAATTACTAGCAAATTGTAAAAAGGGGCTTGGGAGAATATGCAAGGCATGGGCTGCACTTTGTCTTTCCCTTCTCAGATGACAACCTATGAGTGCATTTCTATATGTGAAAAATATCTTTACCTAGAGTCCAGAAATTATGGACTCTGTGTGTGTGTGTGTTAGGATCAGTGACTTACTGAAAGGTTGTTGGCCTTCTGCTCCCCTTTTGGAGCTGTCCCTGTCATCCTAGAAAGGCCTCTTGAGTTTGTGCTAGCTTGATGAAAAGATCAGTCCACGGTGTGGGTGCTATAAAAACAACAAATTCTATATTGGGTAAAACTAGAAAAGGAACTGAAAATAAAAATATCACATGTTCCTTATAATGCATCCATTTTTGGAATATTGTGTAATGTTTTTGTCACTGCTTATGAAATTAGATGTAGCACTGGAAAAGGTCCAGAAAAGAGCAAACAAAATGATCAAGGATTTGGAGCCAAATAGCCTATCAGGAAAGATTACAGAATTTGGAGCTATTCAGTTTAGAGGATATTAGAATCCGTTTAGAAGAGAGGACATTTTAGAGGAATATAAAATAATGTATGGTGTGGAGAAAGTAGCTAGAAATTAGCTTTTCTTTCATATAATATGAGACCCTGGCACCATGAACTGATGTTAACTAGCAGGAGATTTAGCACAGACTCATTATTCTTAGTACAGCCTGATTTAAATGATTTAGCACCCCACCACACTTCTCCTGTTAACTATCACCAGATGCAGAATCCTTGCCTTGAACATGGGATATACTTTCTCTTCCTCCGCCACCCATTAGTTTCTTTACAATGTGGCTTGATGAAGAGTTTAGAAGAACTAAAAAACTAACACAGCATTCTGTGCCCTTAAAGGTATTAATCTTATATGGATTTTAGCATTTTCTTTTAAAAAATGTTTCTTTTTACCAAACCCACTGCCATCACTTTTTAAATCTTTCCTGTGTTGGTTTGTTGTGTGCCTCCAAGTCATTTTTGAGTTATAAGGCAAATCTATCAACGGCGTTTTGGCATGTTTCTTCACAGTCAGTTTGCCATTGCCATCCTCTGAGGCTGTGAACTGTCTAAGGTCACCTAGTGGGTTTTTATGCTCAGTGGAAATTCGAACCCTGATCTGCAGTGTCATAGTCCAATGCTCAAAACACTACACCACGCTGGCTCTCCATGTGTTGGTAGGTGACCCCATTTTTATCCTATTCATTGTAGTTCATATTGCTACAGGAACATACTTGCAGGGATATACCATAAAAGTAGCTTTGCCAAGCTCTTTGTAGGAATATTAGAAACTGCCTTGTGCCAAGTCAGACCACTGAGTTAATTAGTTTATGTTATCAGTGATTCTCCAAGATTTCAGACACAGGCCTTTCCTAGGCATATCTGCAAATGCCAGGACTTGAACCTGAGATATTTGAATCACGTGTTTCATCAGTGAGCTATGGAGCTTTGTCTCTCTCCCAATATTAACAAGGATTCCCACACTTGTAGGTTGCAGCATGTGCATGCCCATGCTAGAGATGCAGTACAGCACCATTGCTTGTGTGCCTTATCCTGCTGTTAGTGCAACCAGGTTTGTAGTTTTGCATAGTTGCTAAACTCTGGGTAGCCCTTCAGCTACAATGTCTGCATGTAGCATGAAGCCAGTTAACCCTGCATCTGCGCTTTTGTGGCTTCCAGCAAGAATGTCAGAACAGTTAACTTATTTTCTTGTGCAGTCAACCACAGAGAAAATCTGCTTCAGCAAACCTTATTCTTTATATTTTTGAAGAGCACGAGACAGTGTTTGCTGATAATGCGGCATTTATTATATTAGATATGCTGAGATGTGTCTACATTTCCTTAAGTCACATGAACATATCTCTTCACCAGTTCTTGATCATTTAAGGTCTCAAAAAATTATGCCAAAGATGATGTAGGCATGATAAAGTATCACATGGCATGTCTCTTGCTTCCTTCTGCAAATGTCATGGTTTGACTTACAATCCAAAACTTGTATAATCAGAGACTGACAAAGTTATTTTTGGATCCCATTCCCAGAATCCCTCACCCAAATTATGGACCCACTCAGAAAACATTTCCAAAGTATAACAAAATTGGTCAGTTGTCCAATGGTCTGGCCAAGCAGCAACAGTTCCCAGTTGGACAAATTACAGACAATAGATAGCTAGGGAGGAAGAAGGGTAGGAGCAAGATGGAAAAGAATTGCAAGATGGGGGTGGGGTCATCCATATAAGCCATCAGATTTCAGAAGAAATTACTTTTGGAACCTACAATCTCAGTAACCATGCTGCCTGAAGGATGCTTGCAACTGTAGTCCAGATAGTAACTTTTTCAAACTCTGCCAGCCAGGCACATGGCATCCAAATATAACATTGCAAACATAATATTGCTGAACAGACTTGTGCCTTCCACAGGATATAATTCAACTTAGAATCATAGAATCAGAGTTGGAAGAGATCTCTCCAATCCAACCCCCTGCCATGCAGGAACACACAATCAAAGCACCCCTGACAGATGGCCATCCAGCCTCTGTTTAAAAACGTCCAAAGAAGGAGACTCCACCACTCCTTCCAAAGGAGTGTATTTCACTGTTGAACAGATCTTACTGCCAGGAAGTTCATCCCAATGTTTTGGTAGAATCTCTTTTCTTGTAGTTTGCATCCATTGTTCCCTGTCCTAGTAGAGCAACAGAAAACAAACTTGCTCCCTCCTTAGTATGAAATTCCTTCAAATATTTAGGCAGGATTATCATATTACCACTTAACCGTCTTTTCTCCAGGTTAAACACCCCCAGCTCCCTAAGTTGCTCCTCACAGGGCATGTTTTCCATACTTTTCACTGTTTTGGTCACCCTGCTCTGGACACGCTCCAACTTGTCAACGTCCTTTTTGAATTATGGTGCCCAGAACTAGACACAGTATTCCAGGTGAGGTCTGGCCAAAGCAGATTATAGTGGCACTATTACTTCCCTTGATCTAGATACTATTATAGGGATGCAGTGGTTCAAGTGGTTAAGATGATAACTCTGTTGATTGCAAGATTGGCAGGTTGGCAGTTTGAGGCCCGGGTGCTGCATGATGGGGTGAGCTCCCATCACTAGTCCCAGCTTCTGCCAACCTAGGAGTTCAAAAGCATACAAATGCAAGTAGATAAATAGGTACCACTTTGGTGGGAAGGTAAACAGCATTCTGTGTAATCATGCTGGCTACATGATCACACACTAGTCTCTGACAACTCTGGCTCTTTGGCTTAGTAATGGAGATGAGCACCACCCCCTATGGTCAGACATGACTTGACAACCTTGTCAGTGGGGAATACCTTTACTTTTACCTTTAGACACCATACTTCTATTGATGCAGCCTAGAATTGCATTCACTTTTTTAGCTGCTGCATCACACTATTGTTTCATGTTCAACTTGTGGTCTATTAGGACTCCTACATCCTTTTCACATGTACTCTTGTCAAGCCAGTTCTTCCCCATCCTATATCTGTGCATTTCATTCCCCCCCCCCCTCCAGTGTAGTACCTTGCATTTCTCCATGTTGACATTCATTTTGTTAGTTTGGGCCCAGCTCTCTCTATGAAGGCAATTTTGAGTTTTGATCTTGGTCAAAACAAGTTACTTTGTGTGTTATTGATGCTGGCACTGGGAATATCTCAATGTTCAGAAGAGATGCCAGAGACCAAGGAACATTAAGAACATTTGTGTGCCATAACCAGTTGTTTCAATGAACAACAAACAGCTCAGGAAGCAGTCTTCTTTTTATTCTCCCACAAGGAACATTTGCTGCTTGATCAAAGGGAAACAGAACAAGAATGTGATGTACTCTCAGGCCAGATAAAACAGCTAGGAAACAGGTTGCTCAGGTATAACTTGTTCAGGATCTAATAATTTTGCTTTTGGGAAGGAATTTCTCCCAGGGCTAGTAGCCATTTATGTTGCTTTCCACAGTGCTGGAAATAAGTGTGGCTCACTCGTTTGAGTAATTTAAAACTCTGGAGGAAGTGAATGTTAGGCATTCCTGAACTTTGACATCATGCTACATATGGGTTGTGAGAGTTAATTGGTTTAGGTAAGGGCAGGAGGAATCTGATAGGAATTTAAAAAAAAATTTGATTTGCAAAGGTATTAGTTTATTAGACTTAAAATAGGACTCAAGGCAGCTCACAACTCTGAACAAAATGCTGTTAAAACAGTCAAAGTCATATATGAAGACAGAATTTATACTGGAAATATAACTTGTTAATGTTTTTTAAAATTCTTTACAATCTCCCCACTGAGTAAAGCTAAGAGAACATTATAAACACTACTTAACACACATCAGTTAGGAAAAATAAGACATATAAAACCATAAATGGTCTGGGACAGATTACTTTAAGGACTGCTTATATGTGTATGACCCTGTCACCTAAGATTACAAGCCTCCTGCTCATCATTCTGCCACTAAAATAGATTATATTGGTGAGCACGTGAGAAAAGGTCTTCTTGGTGGTGTCCCACAATTGTGGAACTCTCTTCAAGTTAATGTTTGATTGGATTCTCTGTTCAGCATTCATGAAAGCATTAAAAATTGTTACTATTGCATTTTATAGAGAATTGTATGTTCTAAAGCAGTTCTTCTCACACATGAATTGAGAGATTTTCTTTCTGCTTCCATATACTACCTAATGTTCTATGTTCCCAGATAATTGATTTTCTGAACTTACATGACTTCCATTAGTGAAACTTCCATACATAAATGTTGGAAGTGGAGAAATCTTCATGCTGTTACAATACAAAACAGTTTCTGGCATTATCTGAGGCCTCCAGTTTTTCAGGGACTTTTGGATGTTCCATATTTGCAACGTTTTCTTTCTTTTTTTAAAAGGCAATCCCCAGTAAGCCTGTTGTTGGTGCAGTTGCTGGAGATCTGACACCTCCAGAAGACACCAGGTTAGGAAAAGCTGTTTGAGGGTAATAAGGACTTATTTTTCACATTTTATACTGGCTTTCTGCCTAGAACATTTTATTGGTTATTTTAATCTTTATAGCCTCCTCACTGTGTGAAGCTGAGAGAAAATAGAAAGGAGAAGTAAAGAAGCATGACCTTGACTAATCATGGGCTTATATAGCAAGTGTGAGTCAGTGTGAAATTGTGTGGCAATGGGTCAAACTCATCATACTAATTATTACACGATCTTTCCAGTATATAATGGTCATTGAAGACCAATGTGATAATAAATAAATCTGAACTGAAACCCTCCAGCTGTATCTAGATAGTAGATACTGTACCAATTCTGTCATTATTCATACTTATCTCATTTGTATTTCAGAAAAAGAAATTCTCAGTGAGAAGAGCCTGGCCCTGCTGCACTATTAATTTGCTTGATATCCTGTTGCTTCATATGCCACCAGGATAGAACAGAAGAGGATAATAAAATCTTAAGCTGTGGGTGCTTTCCATTTTGCTATGAGAATAACTAGGAAGATTATTGCATGGGAAAATAGGCACGGGTTACATACGGTTTGCATCTGTAATAAGTACGAACTTCACCAGTTATAAAAGCACTGTGGAGGAGTTTCAGGAGAAACCAGAAGGTAGTTTTTTGTGATTGGGTGGGCTATAAATAAATTATTATTATTATTATTATTATTATTATTATTATTATTATTATTATTATAAAATTCCTGCAATTTCTTTAAAAAGGATACTTTTCAATAAAGTGTTCATGTATAGTAAGTGTCAGATGAGAAATAACATGCTTTTATATGTAGTAGACAGTCTTGCGTGTGATGAAAGAAATAATAATGGACTTTTGGCATGCGACAGTTCAGGAGTCAAGTTGTGCTTAATCCTTTGGAGATTTATTTAAATAGCATCCATAGCTCAGAGGGAATAGCAGTTAGCACCTTGTGAACAATACAGAACCAGATCTTGTGTTTCAGAGCTACAACATTTCTATCACCCAATCAAGAGAAACTGTCAGCACTGCTGTATTTTCATTCACTAATATGTTTCCAGATGGGAGACTGTAGATAATCAGTGTTACCAACCATAAGATACTGTGCATCTTTTCCTAATTGACAGGGTTTGTGTGATTTGGGCAATTATGACTGAACATCTTCCCCCACCCAGTTTTGAGCAGTGAATTTAAAGCCTGATGTGAACAAGAAAAAAAATAAATACTTTTTCTTTTTGCTCCCAAGCAAATGGAAATGAGTATTCTGCAATGAATTTAGGTCACCATTAGCCTATGTAAAATATTCTGCAGGTAATATACTTTCAACCACATACCTAAAACAAGTCTTTTCACCTTTCTGATTTAACAGTTTGCACCCCTAGCATTTGCAGGGAGTGGATCCAGGAGCTATACAATAGATGAGATAAAAATGTCCACAACCTTTATTTGTTACCACCGAAGAGCCATGACATGGCATATGGAATAAATTTTAGGATTCTGAAGGCCCACATATAAAATGAGGAGCCACCTCCCAGCACACCTGCCAGGAGGTTGATGGGAGGTTAGTAAGCCCTTTCATGGTCTCTGTCACCAGGGAATGAAGCTGGTCCAACAGCTCACAAGCTGAACATGTTTCTGAAAGATTTTATCTGTAAGAATCCATAGGACGGTTGCCAAGATGGGCATGCAGAGTCTCTTCTCCCCAAAATAGATCCAGTTAAGTCCCACAACCATCCATGAAGCTGGACATGAAAAAGCATTGTCAATTGACCCATTTCCTCCAAATCAGGCATGTTTGGTAAACGTAACATTTAAAATGCAACCATCAGAGCATAAAGCAGGGGTCAGCAAGTTCCCCTTACCTGGGGCCGGTCCGGGGATCCCTGGGTCTTCTGCGAGCTGATGGTGTGTGTGGGGGAAATGGCAGCGCACGCGCGTGGCCATTGCCGCTCGCCGCCGACCCCAGCCGCTGCCATGCACACTACTGCCACGCCATCGCCGTGTGTGTTGCGACCGCCATTTTGTTTTCCAAAATGGCATCCGCGACTCATTTGCACATGCGCAGTACTCCTGTGCATGTGCGAACGAGCAGTGGCCGCCATTTTGGAAAACAAAATGGCAGCCGCAAACTCAGCGCATGCGCAAACGAGTTGCAGCCGCCATTTTGTTTTCCAAAATGGCGGCCGTGGCTCATTCGCGCATGCGCAGGAGTATTGCACATGCACAAATGAGTTGTGGCTGCCATTTTGGAAAACAAAATGGTGGCTGCGATGCATGTGACAGCGGTGCGGCGGCAGTTGGCGGGGGCCAGTTGGTAGGCCTCGGTGGGCCGGGTGCGGCCCGCGGGCCGTAGGTTGCCGACCTCTGGCATAAAGAGTGAGTGCATGAGGAAGCAGTTGAATGAAGCCTTCTGCCCATAGATCAGTTTTATGTTCCTTGGGTAGGTGACTTAGAACATTATTTTGGCTTAGCAATAGCAATAGCAAGTACATTTCTATACCGCTTATCAATGAATTAGCACTCCCTAAGCGGTTTACAATGTGTAATCCAATTCCCCTCAACATACTGGGTGCTCATTTTACCAACCTATGAAAGGATGGAAGGCTGAGAGGACCTTGGAGCCTGCCTGGGATTGAACTCACAACTGGCGTCCTCCCAACACATTTAACCACTGTGCCACCAGGGCTTACCAGAGAAGCTTTGTCCCAAGTATGTGATTGACTATCCAGGTAGAAAAACATGGTGAAGCTTGGTGCAAGCTACAACTATTTCTTGTCTTGTACTGCACCTGAGGGCTGGACTAGCCACCTCACTCAACTCTGCACCCCTAGAGGGTTCAATGTAAGGAGACTATCGCATTAGGATATAAAGTGGCTTACCTGAGCCAGCTTAAAATTTGAAGTGGGTGGCATCCTGATAGTATCAGATGCATTTAGCTGCTGAAATCGCTGCCCAGGTTCAGCCCGACTCCATCACCACTCTAAGGGGCGCTCCTCGCTTCTCTTTTCAAAGCCAGGAGTTTTCTGGCTTGAAAAAAATGGCTGCTGGAGTGCTCCTCTGAGCAGTGATGGACTTGGGCTACATCTAGATGGCGATTTTGGAGGCTAAATTCATCTGATAATATCAGAATACCACCCACTTCTAATTTTAAGATGGCTCAGGTAAGGCACTTTATATCCTAATGCAATAATCTTCTAAACTACAACCCAGCCAGGGGTTTAACTTTTAACAGCTTTGTCTAATTCAGGTTTAAGAAAGCTCAAAATATCTGGAAAAGTACTTTTTGAGTTTGACCTAGGAAAATGTCTGAGATCCTTTATTATGAGATGTACATAGCTGCATCACTCAGCACCATTCTTCCAAACTTAACTTTTAAGTGATGCAGGCCACCATTTCCATGTTGCTGGAGAGTGTAGGAATCAGTGGAAATGCATCCAGGTTTTTCAAGTGCAAGTTGGTAGTCCTCCTGGAAGAGAAAGTCCAGCAGTTGGAGGCCAAGGTAGCCACACTTCAGCATATTAGGGAGCAAGAGGTTTTCCTGGACAGAGTGGAACGAACGGTCTTGGACGGGGACCACACAAAGAAAGTTGTTGAGGAGGAGGTCACTTCATGCACAGAGGAGGTAGACAGCTGGAGGAACGTCACACACAGAAGTAGGAAAACCAGGGATCATTCTGGGAGCTTGCATATACAGAATCAATTTGAAGCTCTTTCCCTTATCAAGGATGAAGAGGAAGTGCAGCAGGGACAGGCCTCAGGGACAGTGCAGGGGACCCTGAGAGTACCACCACAGGGAGCCTCAGAAGAGGCGTTTGATGGTGGTGAGGGACTCCTTGTGAAGTTCCCCACATCTCTTGGAAAGAAGACAAACATCCCACAAGTGTTTCAGATGACTGCAGCAGCTCCCTCAGTGTCCATATTGAGAAATATTAAGTAAGCACTGAAACAGGACTGTGGGCTTCTCCTTCAAAAAGTCCCACGGTAAAGACCCATGTAAAGGGCCCCTGTTCTCTTGGCCTTTTCACCAGGCTCTATCAGCGAACTCAATCAACTGGGTTTCTAACTCTATCGAGAGCTCCTGGTTGCTACCTTATTCTGGAGGCAAGTCTCTGACCCTTTTCCTCTGAGCAACCCCCCATCCCTTTAAATTATTATTATTTTTAGGATAACCTCTAAAAACAAAGATCCCAGCCCTCCTTCTACCTGTGCTGTGCTTTCCCTTGTTTTGTGAAAAATTTGCGCACCATTAGGTGCGTGCCTCTGGGGGGAGTTGTATAGAGTTCACAAAAGCCCCACCCTTTCCAGTGAAATTCCTCTCACAGATGTGATTCACAGAAGCCCCATCCCCTCAGCAACAAACACCCTCCCAAGTGTGTTCCAGATTCTGCTAACTTACATCAAACACCAAACAGAACTTTATGGAAAATGTCTCTGCTTTAAGATACAAAACATTTCTTTGTGATATTGGACTCTCATTTATGATATAGGGGGTTCTGTTTGGTGGTATTGATAGATGCTTTCCTTCCTCACTTCTGCACAGATGTATAATGTGTTAAAGCAGGGGTGGGGAACTTGTGGCCCTCCAGATGTTGGCAGACTAGTAAGCTTATCACACTGTGTTTTCGTAACGTAATGAGTACGTGATGAGAATGGAACGGAACATATTTTATCACATGGTATGATCCTCATCGAGTTCCCACTCCATGCTCTGATAGTCCCTAGCCCATTCCAGCAGGTGAACTGTAAAAATGTGTCCTCAGCCAGAAGAACGCCTACAGACCATTCTAGATGATGCGTGTGCGATAATCCTACGTGGTCTCAATCTGTCCTTGTGTTCTGATTGGCTAAGACAATCTCCTCCCCTCCCATCCTAGAACATCCACAAACTCAACTCAACTCTTCTGGTGTTGACACAAGGAAGGTACCACAGGCAATTTAAAAAATATATTTTTATTTTTGTAGATTGAATTGTGTCGTGTTTACGAGAAAAAAACAATGAATGCTCATCACCTAAACCTCTTGGTAGCATTCTTTTCAGTGCAGACATAGGGGTTTTTGCAACAGTGAGCATGCACCAATGAGGGATGGCTGAGGAACTACTTTAGCGCTGGTACTGGTACAACATTAAATGCAGTGTGATAATATGTGTTCTCATAACGTTACTATCGTGTTATCAATAGTCTAATGTGGTAACACCTGTTCCCATATTGTTACGTTTGAGGGAGTTGATGGGAACGTTACAGGTACTGGTGCGATAAGCTTATACAATTTGCATCACATCTCACTACTAATAATGCTGGTTGGGACATATGGGAACTAGAGTCCAGCAACAAGTGGAAAACCATAGGTGTCCCATCCTAGCTGCAAAACAAAAGATAGCTGTTTAGTACAGTTGTTGTAGTGTTCATAGTGTAACAGACACTGCCTGATTCCCAGCAGTCCTAAGGGCTTGCTCTGGTACAAACAAGCTCATGTCATCTAGAATTATCTGCATGCACAGCAAACACACCTGCTCTCTGCTTGTCACAGATGGTGGTCTGGACTGCGTGGACAATTCTTGACAGGTCAGACAGTTTTGACTCGATTGCCTTTGCATCTCTTCTGATTTCTGATTATGAGAGTTATACACATTGTAATTTACCTTTCCAGAACATCTTAAATCATGATATTGCAGGACATATTTTGCAATAATGAAGTATTCAATCACATATGTTTAGTTGTAAATTTTGTTAGTTATCCAGATATGGCCAATGATTTGTACACATTGTGGCCTCAGTCTAATATTCCCTTAGCATAGGGTAAATACTTGTATGTGGACATATGTTATAGCAGCACTGCCATACATAGTAACATTGTACAAAACATGTCAATGACTGGGTGCCATTTCACATACACAGTACACAATGCACATGCACAATACACAATTGTAATGCAAAATATAAGATGCACAACCACAGAACAAAGTATAGTATACAGAGTATAGGATGCAAAACTTGCAAAGACAAGGTACAGGTGAACATGCTGTCTACACAACCCTGCTTTTGCTGCTATCAGCAGAATACATCCGTTGTACAATGGTGACTTGTTGGTACCCACATGTGTAGTGTGACTTACACTGTGTATATCCCTAAGTGAATTTCAGCCTATAAATGATAACATTTTATTGTGTTTTAAGATGTGTATAAAAGGCAACTCTTGACTAAAACAGGGCCGCATACTTTCCAACTACCATGGAATATACCAAAGAAATTGCAATTGCATTTATCCAAAACCCTTCGTGCTTTGCCATATTTATGTGGCAATCCAGATCCTCCTGAATTCAATAGGAATCTCTCAGTGATTTGAAATGGTTCACTACATCTTTTGTGGAAGGCAATTGTAAAATTTTGGACACTTATTCCCCACACCAGCATTTATGTTGACATATAATGCACAGATGCCTACACACCAACATGATGTCTGCCTTTCTATACTGTGCACTCATGGAGAAGCAATCTGTGCTTTCAAGTCTTGTATAAAATGCCTTGGGCTGGACAACAGCCCCCATTCCTTGAACACACCAATGATCTACGAGTTACCTTTGCCCTTTCTGTGTACTGTATAAGCACACCAATGCAAGCTATTAGTTGCCCTCAGATACACGCACCATGCACAGTTATTTCCAATATTCTGATCAGCATGATGAATATGATGAATATGACACACTGGTATGGGAAAGCAAAGGAGAGTTGAGCCGTGTTATAAAGAATTTTAATATGCTGTTAGTAAAAATGAGAGAGATTGGAGGAGTGAATGCTGTAATAGACTATTTTAGAGGAGGGTCTTTTGTCCCTATAGAGCCAGTGCGGTGTAATGGTTTGAGTATTTGACTACGACTATGGAGACCAGGGCTCGATTCTCCTCTTGACCATGAAACCCTTGGGCAAGTCACAGGTTCTTAGCCTCAGGGGAAGGCAATGGCAACCTCCTCTGAACAAATCTTATCAAGAAAACCTCATAAGAGGTTTACCTTAGGGTTGGTATGAGTTGGAAATACAACAATAACAATAACAACAATTTTTACCCTTGTTTCTGGGTATACAGACTGTGTATACAGTCAGCCCTTCATATCCACAGATTTTTTATCCATGGATTCAAGCATCCATGGCTTAAAATATTTTAAAAATATATAAATTCTAAAAAGGAAGTCTTGATTTTGCCATTTTATATAAAGGGCACCATTTTGGGATCCACAGGGAGTCCTGGAACCAAACCCAGTGGATCCCAAGGGCCCACTGTACTTTGCAAGCTTGTCCATGTGTAATACATGCACATATGCAAGCTTCATTTCCATGTTTCTATACATGTACAAAAAAAAGCCACATATGTCCCTACTATTTAGGTAGGGTGAGGCAGACTCCTCAGGCAGCAGTCCTGACCTAAAGAAACTGTATTTCTTATTATATACAGGACTGTAGAAGTTCTTTTCTTCTACAGCTCCCAGAATCCCTCAGAAAGTATAGCTAATAACTGTGCTGTGTGGGCAATTCAGGGAGTTGCAGTCCAAAAAAATAAAATGTACAGACTCTGCATATATGTATGGTAATTAAATGTGCTCTATAGTCAGACAAGGTTGCATCCTTTCACTCCATCTATTCAATTTGTATGCAGAACATATTATAAGAAAAACAGGCTTGGATACAGAAGGAGGAGGAGTGAAAATAGGAGGAAGGAATATCAACAATCTAAGATACGCAGATGACACCATAATACTAGTAGAAAACCTCACAGACCTAGAACACCTACTAAGGAAGATCAAAGAAGAAAGTGCAAAGGTAGGTTTAATGTTGAACATAAAGAAAACAAAAATAATGACCACCGAGGACCTTCACAAGTTCAACCTAGACAATGAAGAAATAGAAATGGTAAAAGAATTCCCATACCTGGGATCAAACATTGATAAAAATGGGGACTGCAGTCAGGAAATCAGAAGAAGATTAAGAATGGGGAGGGTGGCTATGAAAGAACTAGAAAAGATTCTAAAATGCAAAGATATACAACACAGAACAAGAGTTAGAATCATACAAGCCATTGTATTCCCTATTTCCATGTATGGATGTGAGAGCTGGACCGTCAAGAAAGATGAAAGGAAGAAAATCAGTGCATTTGAGATGTGGTTCTGGAGAAGAGTTCTGAGGATCCCATAGACAGCCAAAAGAACAAACGAATGGGTCCTAGGACGTTATCACATGGGCCCCAATCCAAACAGAATCCAAACGAAATCC
>JAIPUX010001880.1:59808932-59823503 GCA_020142125.1 Phrynosoma platyrhinos | reverse complement strand
AACCGCAATGGGACGGGATTGGGTAAGGATTCTTTCTGCTTTAGGCCCGGTGTGATAACGTCCTAAGGGCTGTGGTTTCCTTGATTGAGTCTATCCACCTCTTCTCCTCTTACTGCCTCTTACTTCTCCTCTTCTCCTCCTCTTACTGCCTTACTTACATTATTACCTTTTCTAGTGAGTCATGTCTTCTCATGATATGTCTAAAATATGACAGTTTAGTCATTTTGGGTATTAGGGAAAATCCAGGCTTGATTTGCTCTAGGACCCATTTATTTGTTAGCAGTCCATGGTGTTTGTAGAACTCTTCTCCAGCACCACATTTCAAAAGAGTTGATTTTCTTCCTATTAGCTTTCTTCACTGTCCAGCTTCAACAATCATACATAGGAATGACAATTCTAACTTTAATATTCAATTATATACCTTTACACTTCAGGATCTTGTCTAGTTCCTTCATAGCCACCCTTCCAAATCCTAGTCGTCTTCTGATTTCTTAAGTGCAGTCTCCATTCTGATTAATGACTGAGCCAAGGTATGGAAAGTCTTGAAATATTTCAATGTCTTCATTGTATACTTTAAAGTTATGTAAATCATCTGTGGTCATTATTTATGTTTTCTTAATGTTCAACTGTAAACCTGCGTTTGCACTTCCTTTTGTTACTTTCTTCAATAACCATTCCAAATCTTAGCTATTTTCTAGAAGTAGTATTGTGTCATCTGCTTATCTTAAATTGTTGATGTTCCTTCCTCCAATTTTCATGCCTAGCTCTACGAGTTCATTTGTGTACCAAAACCTGTGGAAATAATATATTAAACCTCCTACCTCAACATTCTTCACACACTCTCTCAAAGTTTGCTTAAGTCTTTGATATCTTTCTTCTTCTTCCTCTCTCGAATGGGGATAACCCTAAGGCTAGGAATAGTAGAACGATAATCAACAAGGAAGTGTGAAGGGACTTCATGTTTTCTCCATAGTCTTCCTTTGGGATTTGGAAGGACTGCACAGATTATTAGTAAGAGGATATATGTGCAGGAAAGATGAGAAAGAAAGTATAGCATGTGAAGATAGAGTAGTTGTGAAGAGACACTGAGGCAGCTGTTCTTGTAGTCATGTGATTTGCAAGTTATCAACACAAAGGAGAAGGCAGTCCCCTTCAGTTTTCAGGTACTGCAAGTATGTATAAAGGTTATTTTGGTTTTGAAAGAGATTGTCTTTGCTTAATATGAATTAAATCAGTATTTAGAATTTACAAGTAGAATAAGTTTCCAACGTTACTCTTGCTTTATACAGTTGTCCCTCCATTTTCGCTTATCCACGAGAGACAAATGAAGGGGCACAAAATGGGGCGCATGCCTGTGGTGCATACCTGCTTGCACCTGCGGGCATGCACCTCCCTTAAAGCCAATAGGGCTTGAATATTTGTGTTTTTCCTTTTTTGTGGGGGGATCTGGAATGGATCCCCGCGAAAAAGGAGGGGTGACTGTATTTGTTTGATCATGCATACACTTGTAGCTTAAGATAAGCTTTACAAATGGTTGCTTATCAGAACTGAAAGTACAGGTTGAATATTCTTTATTCAAAATGCTTGGAACCAGAAATGTTTTGGATTCTGATTTTTTTCAGATTTTGGAGTATTTGCACATACATAATGAGATATCTTGGAGATGGGACGTAACTCTAAGCATGAATCTTATGCACATAGTCTGAAGGTAATTTTATACACAATATTTTAAATATGTTCATACATAAAACAAAGTTTGTGCACATTGAACCAGCAGAAAGCAATGGTTTCTCTGTCTCAGCCACCCATGTGGACAATTTTGGATTTTGGACTGTTCTGGATTTTGGAGTTCTGGATAAGGGATACTCAGCCTATTTAGCATTTAAAAACAGACCATAGCAGGTCTATCAATTTCACATTCCAATACTGCTTGCATATTATGTTCATTTTATTTTTATTTAAATATGCATAAGACTGGTACCCTCAGCTTAAAATAAACATTGCAAGAGATAAATTGTCAGAATTTACAGTCAGAATTTACAACCAAGTATTTTATTAAGTGCAGTAACTCAAGTGGTTAAGACTCTGACTTTGTTGATTGCAAGATCAGCAGGTTGGCAGTTCAAAGCCTGGGTGCTGCATGATAGGGTGAGTTCCTGTCACTAGTCCCACCTTCCGCCAACCTAGCAGTTCGAAAGCATGTAAATGCAAATAGATGTAGGTACCACTTTGGTGGGAAGGTAAACAGCATTCTGTGCAGTCATGCTGGCCACATGATCAAAGATTAGTCTCTGACAATGCTGGCTCTTAGGCTTAGTAACAGAGATGAGCACCATCCCCTACAATCGAACACGACTTGTCAACCTTGTCTACAGGGAATACCTTTACCTTTTTTTTAGTAAATATTTACATACCTTTGGACCCAATGTTTTCCCCATATTGCCCCCCCCAAAAAAAAGAAAAGAAAAGAAAAGAAAAGAAAAGAAAGATTGAAGCTGAACAACCAATACAGGTATATCTCAGTTAACAAAGTAGATGTGTTCCTGGGCATTACGTCTTTAAATTCAGCTTTGGTATCAGAGGCAGCAGAAACATGGAAAGAACAGGGATAGGTTCCTATACCACAAACACAAAGAGCAGTTCAGTAAGTTTTAGTAAATGTTTTATCTAGGGCTAACAATATGTGCATGTGAAATGAAACAACCAGCTCAAGTAAGCAAGCAAGGAAATATATTTTCAAACTTCTAGAGACCATCAGAAAGCTTCTTCCAAAATGCCCCCAGGGATATATTTTTCTTTCACCAGCCTCCATCTTTCTTATGATTCCCATTTTGGTGGTCAAACTTACAGATCTCTGCAACTTGACACTGAAAATCAGAAAATCTGAAGGGCTGGGCAGGCATAAAAAGATTTTGTAAAAAGTAGGTTCTTTGTCAGAGGCTTTGTTAAATGATGTATCTCTGTATAGATAAGTGGTACTTAAGTTGTAAGCAAATACAGTATGTGAAATGACCAACATCTTTACTTCTTACATATCTTGGGAGTTATGATGGGAGCCTTAACTTACAAATTCCATGTTTTGGAGATGTATAAATAACATTTGGAAGTATGTTAACTCTTAAACCAGAAGGTTTTTAGATGCTAGAATTATCTTTAAAATTGGATTCCATCCTGGGAGAAAGGCAGGGTAGAAATTCAATAAAACAACAACAACAACAACCACAACCACAACCACTTGTGCAGTTTTGCTTTATGAGGCTGTGACACACCATCAATGGCTAGTGTGTCCCTTCAAGCTGCCTGTCAACTTAGAGCAACTCCGTGAATTAAGGCAAATAATACTCAGAGGAGGTTTGGCAAGATTCTTCCCCTGAAATAAAGTCTACAATACTTGGTATTCCTTGGTAGTCTCCCATCCAAGCATTAATCAGGATTGACCATGCTTTGATTCCAACATCAGATATGACTAAATACATTCAGGGTATTTAGACCTTGACAAGTATCTTTTGTTGTTAACTGCCCTCAAGTTGATCACAACTCATGGAGGTCCTATGGATGAGACATCTCCAAGATCCTCTGTCCTCCACTGCTCTGCTTAATTCCTGCAACCCCATAATACCCGTGACCTCCTTAATAGAGTCCATCCATCTAGTATGTGGCCTTCCTCTCTTGCTACGTCCCTCCATCTTTCCCAGCATTATTGTTTTCTCCAAAGAGTTCTCCCTTCTCATGATGTGTCCAAAGTGCGACAGCCTCAGTTTGGTCATCTTAGCTTTCAGGGAGGTTTCTGGCTTGATCTGCTCTCAGACCCACTTGTTTGTCCTTTTGGCTGTCCATGGGATCCTCAGCACTTCTCCAGAACCACATCTCAAATGCATTGGTTTTCTTCCTATCATCTTTCTTAACTGTCCAGCTATCACATCCATACATGGTAATAGGGAATGCAATGGCTTGGATGATTCTAACTTTTGTGCTGAGTTGTATATCTTTGCATTTTAGAATCTTTTCTAGTTCATTCATAGCCATCCTCCCCATTCTTAGACTTCTTCCGATTTCCTGACTGGAATCCTCATTTCTATCAGTGTTTGATCCCAGGGATAGGAATTCTTTTACAATTTCTATTTCTTCATTGTCTAGGTTGAACTTGTGAAGGTCCTTGATGGTCATTATTTTTGGTTTTTTATGTTCAACATTAAGCCTGCCTTAGCACTTTCTTCTTTGATCTTCCTTAGTAGGTGTTTTAGGTCTGTGAGGTTTTCTGCTAGTACTATGGTGTTATCTGCATATCTTAGATTGTTGATGTTCCTTCCTCCTATTTTCACTCCTCCTTCTTCTGTGTTCAAGCCTGTTTTTCTTATAATATGTTCTGCATACAAGTTGAACAGATAGAGTGAAAGGATGCAGCCTTGTCTGACTATAGTGAACATTTAATTACATATTTACAGAGTCTATAAATTTTATTTTTTTTGGACTGCAACCCCCAGGATTGCCCACACAGCATAATTATTAGTTATACCTTCTGGGGAATTCTGGGAGCTGTAGAAGAAAAGAACTTCTACTGTATATAATAAGAAATGCAGTTTCTTTAGGTCAGTATTTTCAAACAGAATAATAGTGAATGACTTGCTGTCCCTTGGTCACATGAGATGGTATGACAAAACATGGCCTCCATTTCTGATTTGCTTCTGTCTTAATATATAAGTTCCCTCTAGAGGTTTTATGCCATGAGCTGAAAGAATTAAAATGATATAACCACAGTGTTTTTCTAATAGTGTGACAAGGTTTGTGTTTATTGGGTGTTGCATTTTTTTTTGTCATTGGTAGAAAAACACTAGCAGAACCACATCGAACAGGGGTATCTCTCTGTTGATCTCTTTTGTGATTTACATTAAGTGTCAAAGAGTGTGTAAGTTGCAGTAGTGGGTTACCAACCATTTATGCTTTTTGAGAATAGAAAGCAAAAGCCTCCTCGTTTCATATTTGAACAAGTCAGACAAGATATTCTCAGACAGTGCATTAACAATTTAGAAGTAGCTTAAAACAGACCAGGCAAAGTGCTTTCAGGAGTATCTCTTGGGAAGTTTACTATTGCCAAAACTTCTAATAAAAAGGCTCACCTGCATTGAACCTGCCTTCTAAATCACTGATTGTGCCACTTACCAGAGGACATCATGCTGCTGTTCTTAAGCAAGTATCTTTTGTGGGCCAGTAGCCTTTATAGCTGATAATTTCGCCAGAGAGCTTGGACTGTAATTCCCAGAATACACAGTCAGCATGACTGTTCTGATTGCAGGATTCTGGGATTTAAAGTCCAAAAGGTAACTTTTTCAAACTCTGCTTTACTTTTGTGTTCCAGAAGTAAAGAAAGGTCTCTTCTATGACTGTAGGGCTGTTGGCTAGGGCTGCTGTGTCTCATAAAGGAAACAATATGTACATTATAGTTAAAATATTTCAAAATGTCAGCTTGATAGCTTCACTAGGAACAGTTTAAATGTAGCTATTCTCTCTACAGATATAAGAAAGAGGACAGGGAGATAGCAGTAATACATGGAGTGTATAGCTTAGGTTATCTATGTGGTAGCAAGCGACCCTCAATTGAGGATGAACAAAATGTGGCTAGAGTCTTACTTTGATTGTTCTTCAGAAATACCTCTGTATCTGCTTATGGTGAGCCATAAAGAACAACCAGCTTAAGCACTTCAAAAATGCACTCCTATTTTGAAATGTAATTTTGAGAAAATGTCAAATGGTGCACCTTCATCCTTTCAGTTCTTTCTCCTAATTCTTGAATCCTGATGCCTGTTAATTCCTTCATATATTAGTGCAGTGATGGTGAACCTATGGCATGCGTGCCACAGCGGGCATGCAAAGCCCTCTCTGTGGGCACACATGCCATCACCCCGGCACAGAGGGAATGAGAGAACTCTTTATATCCTTTCCATTTGGCCAAGAAACCTATTCATTCTTGTGGCTCAGCTTCCTATTGACTGGAGAAGCTATGGGGATGGAACCTGTGTAAAAATTCGAGGCATTCCAAGGGTGCAGTGGTGAGTTTTAAAAACCTGGTGGCAGGGAAGGGCTGTTTCCTTTCTCCTACCAGCCATGCTTTTGGCTCCAGGTGCCCTCAGGGACCTGGAGGAGCCTCACTGGCCTCAGATACCTCTGGCACTGGCAGTGGAGGGGAGGCTTGCAACTTGGGTATGAATTCAGAGAACCAGACCTGTTAGTCTGGAATATCAGTATGCCCAGGATATTCTATGGAGGATGTGTGCCTTCTATGCTTTATTATGTTTGTTGTTGTTGTTTTGTGCCTCAAAGTCTTTTCAAACGTATAGCGACCTTAAGGTGACCCTATCATGGGAGTTTCTTGGCAAGATTTGTTCAAAGGGGATTTTTGCCATTGCCATCATTTGAAGCTGAGGCTGTGTGACTGTGTGAGGAGGTGGCAGTAGCAGCAGCGAGGAGGAGGAGGAGGAGGGAGGAAGGAAGGAAGGAAGGAAGGAAGGAAGAGGAGGAGAAGGCGGCGGTTTTAGTGGCAGTTAGAAGGAAGGAAGGAAGGAAGGAAGGAAGGAAGGAAGGAAGGAAGGAAGGAAGGAAGGAAGAGGAGGAGGCAACAGGGGTGGCAGAGGAGGGGGAAGAGAAGCAGGAGGAAGAAGAGGAAAAGCCAGAGGAGGAGGAAGGGATGCAGCTGTGTACCGCGGCAAGGCAGGCTTTGTGGGGTGGGGATGTGTGATAAACATTTTGGTATCCATGGGGGGATCCAGAATGGATATCAAGGGCCCATTGTGGTTTGAGTGTTGGATTTTAAGACAAAAGATGTTAATGTATGAGTTGTTTTTTCTAAACTAAAACCTCAGTATTCAGGTTAAATTGCCATGTTGGCACTTTGTGATAAATAAATGGGTTTTGGGTTGCAGTTTGGGCACTCTGTCACTAAAAGGTTTGCCATCACTGTACTAGTGTATGATATGAGATAACCTCAATGTCATATAACAAAAGCTGAACTTCACTACCCCAGTGTATATGTGTGGTGCATGTGTACACATGTGCACATGAAATACAAGTCTCTGATGTAGAGAGAATTAAAGATAGCAATCATTCTGAAGCAGACCTTGAGCTAAATTGGAAGTTGTCAACAGAAATAAATATCCTGCTTTCAGTGACTTTTCTCTGTGTTGATAAGACTAAATGAAAAAAAGAAGGGCGAGGGAGGAAAGTCACCCAAAAAGATTGATGACAAGATGAATTAGATTGTGGTCACATACATGTTTCACTCACTATGAGGTGATATTTTGAAAAGGACTTCTTAGGAAATGCAGGTGGGCAATATGGAATCAAGAGTTTTTATTATTTTAGATATAGTTTAGGCTACATTCTTCCCTCCCTGACTCAGTCCTATGTGAATAGCATTTTTTTTTCTGAGAGAATTTGAGATTTTCACAGAAGAAATCTCACCGAATCCAGTCAATTCACTCTCATTTCTTATTTCCAGTCAGATGTGTTCAGATTCCATATTTTGTGTTATAATGTGAACTGTAATATTTAACTGGATTATTGTTGCTATTATTGCCTGTTTCCAGATTGGGATCTAAAGTCAGGTCTTTGGATTCTAGCCGACAAAATCTCCTAGCCATCATAGAACACTCATACTCCATGCTGCAGTTTTCAAACTTATACCTTAAGGTAGACTTTTAATATCAACTTGACTATATAGGTCAGGGGTAGGCAACCTTTTTGAGCTGGGTGCCGGTCCCCCGAAATCCTCCCCTCTGCTGGGCCGGGGGGGAATGGTGGCGCGCGTGCGCATGCGTGCACCCCCCCGCCTCAGCGCATGACCCCCCACGTGTGCCGCCGCCGCCGCAGCACGTGCGGCCACCTCTACCTCCGTGCATGTCGTGGCCACCATTTTGATTTCCAAAATGGCAGCCATGATGCGTTTGCGCATGCGCAGGAGTACTGCGCATGCACAAATGAGTCACACCGCCATTTTGGAAATCAAAATGGCAGTCGTGGCATGTGCGGCTGCACGGTGGCCAAAACGTGCGGCGGTGTTGGCGCGCGGCGGCGGCTGCAGGGGTCCCCCTGGGCCGGTAAGTACCGGGACCTGGGCCGGAACCAGTCCACGGGCCGTAGGTTGCCGGTCCCTGATATAGGTACTCTTGTACATCATCCAGAGGAATCCTTTGCATTGTAGAGGATTTAGAGAAGTCTATAGCATTGCATCCTCATTTGAAATAATGTTAAATCCTGGCTAAGTGAATGGAAATGAAGTCTCAGTGAAATCAATGCAACAAGTTAACAGTGTCTTAAGTCCCACTGATTTTTAATGAGAATGATGTGCATCTAAGTTAGTTGGGATCCAGCCTGTAGAAAGGTAGGGGACTGGGGAATCCGCACCATGTATGAACTGTTATTTTAAATGTTGGGGGAAATTAGCTTTGCAAGAGGCTAGCTAACCTTTAGGACCATTGGCACCTGTGAATACTAGTAATAACTGAGGAGAACTCCAGGTATGGATGAATTAAAAGGGTCTTATTTAGAAAAATGCAGAGTGTAATCACACAGATATGATAGCAGTTTGCACTGATACAGCATTCAGAACTAACCGAAATGGAAATATGGAAACTGGATAGCAGAGTTAGAGGTTTTTTTTTTTAATTTATCTGTCCAAAGAGTAGACCATGGAAAGTGGGAGTGGGTCAGGTTGACAGAGAACATACACAAAGCACAATCTGGGACAACTGTATGCATATTGTGTGCACAGAGGCTAGGTTTTTGAGGCCAGTACTGTATTTATACCTGTAAACTAGCCTCTGGAGATTTGCTGTTTAGTAAGGTAACAAACACCTGTTATTTCCCAGGAATGAACAATAGGATTCTGGACTGGTTGATGGCTTTAACTTTAAGGTAACAAAAACAGTGATTGAATGACAACCTCAGGGTGCATGGACATGAAAGTTGACTGGAAACACAGCAGGGGGTAGGCAGGGAGAACTGATTTACTACTTCAGTGCAGTGAGACCTTCTTTGTCTTTTGGTGCAAGAGGAAATGCAGAGGACTTGGTGGAAGGAAGAAGCAATTAATACACCCATTTGGTCTTGATTATATTATTACCTGGATCATCTATATGCCTTGGGTTTTTGCTCCTCTTGTCCTGAGACCATTAGCTAGTGTTCCTAAAGGTCAATATGACCTCTGAAGAACATGAAATATGAAAATATGGGGACCCCCAAATACAGTGCAAGGGTATACATGGTGTGCTATCAAGTTCTAGTCTGAAGGTCAGGCCAGTTAAGAGAGCTTTGCATGAACTCAGAGGGGTGCTCAAATCCAGCATGTGATACTGCAGGTAACACTCCACCACTGTTGGAGGTAATCAAGTGCAGAGGTAGCATCAATGGGTACATGTTCTGCTGAAACTCCTCCTGCTTTTTCTTTTTAGTCTTGCAGCTGTCAAACCTCCCCCACTCTGTGCTTTCATCTTGTGACAAGGCATGAGCAAAATGGTCCCTTCACACTTGCTTCCTCATTGTGACAGAGAACTTCCACTATACTTGTCTCCACTTCTCCCCCAGCCCTCTCCCTCAGTGCAATGAATGAATAGATGACAACAGTGAAAAGGAAGGAGAGGATCAGTAATGATATGCCTGTTTCTCTGTCTCTCACCACTGTGGAAGGAGTGAGAGTAACCACAATGAGGTAGAGCTGTAACACCTATTACACACTCACTCAGCCAGGTCCAGAATAGGACATTTGCTGCTTGCAGCAAGAAGGAAATTTTGTCCCCTTCCTTATAGATAGTATTTAAATCCAGCTGAGTTATTTTGGCAGCTAAGGCACAGAATTCCACAACTGTGTCATTAATTAACAATTTGTTGCCATTTCATGACTCCACAAATCATTCCCTCCCTGCCTAATGCTAGGACTGGATTCACCACCAAACTGATATGGAAACCAGCAGTTGCTATTTGCTTAAAGGCCAAATGAGACCTGGAGCAGACACTGTGGATGGATCCATAGTTCAGTAGTAGAACACAGGGTTTCTGTGGAAGTTCAACACATGGTAACTCTTAACTAAAAAGAGGATAAGCAGCTTATGGGAAACACTTGCACCAGAGAGCTGCTATCCATCAAAAGCAGCCTTCAAGAGTAATTTTTCAGTTTGTAGACAAAAAAGCAATAAAACACTATTGATAAAAAAGCAATTTCCCCACAGCATGGAACATAGTTATTCATCATATCAAAGGGGAGTTTCTGCTTGTGGGAAAATTTCAGGACTATGCATATAGTAAACACGAAGGCCTTCTGACACATTGGACGTTATCACACGGGGTCTAAAGCAGACAGAACCCCGTCCTATCCCCGTCCCATTGCGGTTCCTTTGCCCCTGTGTTCACATGACATTGCACAGAACCCCACCCATCCCTGTCCCATCCCCGTCCCATTGCGGTTCCTTTGCCCCTGTGTTCACATGACATTGCACAGAACCCCGCCCATCCCCATCCCATCGCGGATCCTTTGCCCCTGTGTTCACACGACGTCACAGAGAACCCCCTCCCATCCCCCTCCCATCCCCGTCCCATTGCGGCATCATCCCTGTTCTTTTGCATGCCAGTTTCATTGGGAATTACATTGGCGCGACCAGAAGCATACCGGAATGATGCTGCTTTCGTTCATTCCGGAATGATGCTAGTTGCTAGAGACCCACGTGTGAAAACGTCCATTGTCAGGAACTTACAATTGTGCTTTAAATACATTGAGGGTATTTTGAGTGCAGAACAGAATGTCCTATATATTTCAGTAGACTGCAATTCATGTAAGTGGGACAAACTTAGGAATGAGGAAAGGAATCTTAACCCATCTCAGAGACTGTGGACCATCATTTCAGTGTCTGGCACCTGAGCAAAAGACTTAAAGGGTCCTGTCTTTGAGTCATTTTAGTATGTACATAACAGGTTGCCTCAGTACATTGCCATATTTGTCTTTTGTACATAATTGGTAAGCCTACTTTAGGGTTTGTTGCAGTGTGGCATGTACAAATCCATCACCTGCTGCTGCCACATACTAAAATAAGTGCTGAGTTCAGGCAGAGGGAGATGTTGTGATACATGTGTCAGAGTTGCATGTGTTCTCAGAATATAAATTAACATTTTTGCTTCTCTTCAATTTAAGATTACTGAGAGTAGAATAAAAATATTTCTGAAATAAAATGAAAGAATACAAGAACTTTGGGTGAGCAACAGGTGCACTAGGACTATGTTGTGTGTCTGTTTGGGTTCTTTCACACTGTTGGCTTTAACCAGATAACAGATTTAATAACCTTCCTCACCACCATCATCCATTCATACTCTCAACAGAGGTCTGCACATTTGGACTGGTCTTACTTCCACATATAGCCTCTCCACTACTGAAATCTTCTCTATATACTTCTATATAATTTGCATTTTGGTTGGCCAATAAAGGTATCACTGATGGATTTGTTTGAATTTGCTAAATGGCCAACACAGCTACCCCTGAATGAAGTCTTCTGTAATGCACTGAAGTTTCAGGCTTATAGTGCTCCAGGAGAGATGGAGAAGTGGTAAGGACCTGTCTCCACTTGTAGGTTCCATCAAAGCTTGGTGCAAGTTAAGCAAATTACTGGCTCCTCTAATTTCAAGAGGATTTGAGGAATGGATCTCTTTCTCTAATGTTCTAACCTCAAGGCTCCCATCTGCTAGAACCCCTTGAACCAAAGGGCCCTCTTGCATTATATAGCACCCTGTTTTTCAAAACAAGAAGTCAAGTTTTGGTCATTTCTGGTTTGTATCCCCTTCCTCTAGTTTTGTGCTGTCCATGCAGGCCCAGAGAAAGACACAGACTGTCCAAAATCATCCAACTCTGTACTAGCCACCAGAAGCAATACATTTGGGGGATGTGTTAGGTTGTTTATTCACTTTATACTGCATTTTGAGGGTCTGCCTTCACCACTAGATATCACAACCGACAGCAAATTGTTATTTTTAATTGAATTTATATCCTGCTTCTCTCTTTGTACAAGATCCAAGGCAGCTACTGCCACACATGATGAGAATAGATTGTGAGATTTTCTGTTTCATAACTGGGTTTGGGTACTTTGACTTGGAAGAATTGGGGTGAGGGTTTCATGTTCAACCTCAGAATGCAGATTTTCTTGGGACAAATCTGGAGCTTGGAGGCAGCAAATCCCAGCGTATACTGAAAGGGCAACTCCTCTATGTCTTGAGTGTCCTGTCAGTACTTATAAATTACCTTTGGGGACATATGGGTATGGCAGTGGATTTATGCTTTATGCTGGCATCTCTCTGCACCTACCAGAGCATATGTGGAAGATTCCTGGTCTTCTTTATTTATTTAACATCCCACCCTTTTTACAGGACTGGATTCAAGGCAGTTAACAGTGTAAGGTCTTTCCCACTCTGCTCTGCAGAGGTTTCTTACTTCGTGTTTGTCCACAAGTGTGGTCACAAGAAAGAGATTCTAATTGCTGATATGATCTGATAACTGTATTTTTGGAATCCTAGCTGTAGGCTGGTTTCTCCTTTACTCCTCATCTACCCATCTTAGCTGGTGGTGTAATGGTGATTCTCGAACTAGACGTTGCAAATCTTGACACTGTCTCTGAAGGCCTCAGTATTCTGCTTGAGCTTTCCCATTTTTTCCATTATGTCAATTTCCATGGATAGTAAACAGCAAGCAGCATTTGAGAGAGGGTGGATATGTGCCATACAATTTTCTCTCAGCATCCATCTGCCTACTGTGACCTTCAGCCTTTCTGGTTTCCACTTCTAAATATTTTATTTCAGCCCTCAGGCTGTACCTTTGTTTTCTGTTTAGTCATCTGACTTGTACTGTTAACACCACCACTACCCATAACAAAAAAACAAAAAAATAAAACCCTCCTTAAGTTAATATGACCTTCCCACAAAACTCCCCTAATTTCTCTTTTCTCACGCTTGCAGTGCTCAGCTCCATAGCTTCTAATCTAAGGGCTTTCCCCAGCACTACCTCTGCCTCTCTGCTATCTAATTAGAGTGCTTTTATTTACTTTACTTTACAGTTCTCTCTTTATTTCTTTCCTGAAAGCCCCCACAGCAGGTACTAGTTGGTTTGGGCAAAGGTTATTCAAGAGATGGCTGCTGTTATTAAACTAACCCAATATAAGAGAGCCTGCATTTGTTGTAAGTCAATATTTGATGGGTAAAAGCAAAGGGCTGGAGAACATTTTGCTCGGAACTGTGATAAAAATCTAGCCAGATTTATAATGCACACCAATCAGGCAGTAAAAGCCTACATAGACTTGCATTTAGAAGATAAGACCGGGGCCACAATTCATCACATAGACTCTACCATATAACAATAACAATAACAATAATTTTTATCCCACCCCTCTGTGTAATGCATCCAGGGCGGCTTACAACATTTAAGTATTTGAGTATTATGATTTGTTTTTAACTCATAGACTGTGCAGAACCTGTTAAGATTGTAATTTTGGAATTCTCTGTTTTAAGAAAAATTCAAAATTGATGGCAAAAAAGCAACAGTTTTGAGTACAATTTGTAGTTATGATGATTCATGGATCTGTGTTAATGTTTTTGATGGTTGGGTAAGGAAACTACAGAACTGTTGAGGATGCAGAGAATTGTAACTTAAGTATAACAAGGCATTTTGAAAACACAGAAAGCTGATACATTGGCACTAGAGACCACATACATGATCAATGTTTTTGGGGGTATTTTTTGTGATCATGTAAATTACTGATAATGGAAACACTGTAGCCAGCCATGTCAAGCAACAGACTAGACCCCTCCTTGTAAATTCAAGGCCATTACGCTATTCTGTATTTCAAGACTGCGGTCCTAAACATATTTACAAATAAGTAAGCCCCATTGAACACAACGGAACTTAATTTTGAGTAAACATGCATGGGATTTTGCTGTGACAGCTTTCAAGACTGGAAGCTAGTTAGCTATTATGATGGTGACAGGAATGTTGGTTATATCAAAGATATGGAGGTGGTTATGAACTTGCTTTCATACTTGGTGCCAGAATGTTTGAAGGCTGATTCACCTATCTTGTTTTTACATGCCTTCAAGTCAACCCTGACCTATGTCTATCTTATAGGGTTTTATTAGCAAGAATTATTCAGAGGAAGTTTGGTATTGCCTCTTCTAAGGTTGACAGAATGTGATTTGCCCAAGGTTACCTAGTGGGTTTCCATGGCTGAGCAATAATTTGAACCGTGGTCTCTTGGAGTTCTTGTCTTCAACATTGAAACCATGCTGCCTCATGCATGTAAATACACAACCCCATCATCACTTGGTGCTGTCTTACTCAGTTATCACCTCAGTTAATTTTCAGGTTGAACATAAAAAGTCAATTGCTTGGAAAGTCCCAAGATTTTTCCGTTGACGTGTCTCAAGATTATTCCTCTTCATAGGTAATTTTTTGTATTTTTTTTCTTAGCAACATGCAAACCTCAAATGTAGAACAAGCACCTTTAAACCCTACTAGGTTAAGGAAGAAGAGCCTACACTTCTTTGGCCCAGGAA
>JAIPUX010001880.1:59771189-59808832 GCA_020142125.1 Phrynosoma platyrhinos | reverse complement strand
GAGATTAGTATTAGTGTCTTAACAATTTAGGAGATAGCCTTCTGACAGCTAAGCTGAGCCACCAAAGAAGCAGGGCTTATGTGATTTTCTGCTCAGATTCCAGCCTTCTTCATCTGAGGATAAATTCCAGTCTCCCTTTTAAATAATATAATTTTATTTTTAGCATTTCTGTTATTTTTAGCATTTCTTACTTGCATTTGAACAGCTATTGTCATTTTCTGTTTTAGATATATTCTTCAAAGTCATTCTGTTTTCTTTCCATGTAAAATGCTCATTTATTATTATCTGAAGGAGAAAGCTAGGATGTTTAGGATGAGGGAACATTGTATACTTTAGGCATCTACATGTGAATCACATATATGTTTTGCTAAACTATCTTCAACAATCTGCCACGCTTGGGAAGTCTCACCCTGTCACCAACCCCTGCTGCAAAAATAAATAAATAATGCAAACTGTTTGTTCCCTAATGTTTTCTAGGGGTTGTAAGGGGCAAATTTGCCATCCCCCCCAGCCATTTAAAACTCATTTATGATGTATTTTTTTGCAACAGGAAGTGCCCCCAATTTCTAGATTAATTCCTGTTAGGAAAAAAATGCCTTTCCTGTACTTAAAATGGTCTGATGCTACTTAAATATGGTGAAATCCCCCCCATGAGCCCAGAGGGCATTTGTGTACATTTCGATGCAATGTCTCCCCCCATGTTAAATTTGGGTGGTGGTGGTGGCAAGCAGAGAATGCACCTTGTGGGGTTTCATGTGGGTTACACTTTCCCTTCCCATGTGTTATGAAACTATAACCTTGATGTATCAGTTCCTTGTAATTTGCAATTTTTCATTCTTTTAAATGCGTTCCTGCATGATGAACACAGGAAATTGTTTGTTAAGTCAAAGCTGATGTTTTCCTGTTTGTTTATATTTGAACATACTCCTCATAATGAACCATAAGTAAACATTTATCTTACAACCATGTCTACCCTAATGCTACTTTGGCTTTTCAGTTATTTCCCCCCTTTTCAGTGTAGTCCAATAGTGCCAACTCCTGTCTGAATGAATGAACAATTGGAGATGCCTGCAAATGCAGGAAAATAGATGTTAGAAGGAATTATGTGGTCCTTTTTTAGGGGCATATTCTTTATGTGTTACAGATTAACAGTATGTGGTGGTTGGTGGTTCCCCTGTCAATGGGGCAGTGAACTTACTGAGGTATAAGTTGGCTATCCAAGGTGTCAAAACTTTTGGGGACAGGGTTCAGCTTCTTGGATAAAGTCTATCAAATTTGTGCACCTGAGTAGGTGTGCTGTATAGAACCCCATTGTAAGGAGTTATATATATCTGTTCCACTATGTTTCCACATGGCTGGAAGCCAAGATTGGTTGCAGGTTCAGGGAGTGTTTACCATAAAAAGGTAATGGTAGTCCCTTGACATGAATGTCTAGTCGTAACTGACTATAGGGGGTAGTGCTCATGTTAGTTACTAAGCCGAAAAGCGTTGTCTGAGGACTGCACTGGTGGTCATGTGGCCAGCTTGACTGCACTGAATGCTGTTACCTTCCCACCGAAGTGGTACCTATTTATCTACTTGCATTTGCATGCTTTCAAATTGCTACGTTGGCAGAAGCTGGGACTAGTGATGGGAGCTCACCCCATCATGCAGCACTCGGGCCTCGAACTACAAACCTGCCAATCTTCTGATTGTCAGAACTTGTGTCTTAACCTCATCCCCTGTTTACATGTTTACCATACATGTACGTAACATAAAAAACAGAGTATGTAGCTCTTTCACATAAGACCAGCTAGGTACCTGTTTATGCAGTGTACACCTTCTTGACTCTTGAGCATCTGCCCAGTGGTAATGAAAAGCAAAATATCACTATTTTGTAAGAAGTAACATTTAAAAAGATTGTGCTACTATGCCAGTGAGGTACAGAATTCACTCTAGGTTTTAGTCCATAATTTATAGGCACTATCCAAGAATGTCCAGATAATACAAGTATTAAAAGACAGGCAAGAAAAAGTCTTTAGACAGTACTCTAGTGTGAAGCTATTAATAATGTATAGACTGTTGATAAAACATTTTGAAAGGCTGGAAGTGTCAGCACACAAAAAGATTTCTTGATGCAGGAGAAAATCTCATGTCCCCCCCCCCAATATGTAGCCAGTCAGCCCAGAGGGCTAAAAATAGCTTTGTTATCTAATCTTCCGACCTGAGATATAACAAGAGGATTATGAGAAGGAAACAATTCAGTGTAGCTTTTCAGCTATATTTCCAGTACTTGTTTTCATTAGCTTCTCTTTTCCAGTATGCCACTCTTGGGTTCCCTGTAGTTCATTAGAAGGCAGCATTCAAATTTGCCAGAAGGAACAGCATAGATGCACACTTGAGACAAAAGTGAAGATTTATGACACATTTGAGATAAGGCCCTATAGCAAGGGAGAGGAAGATTTGGTGTAAATTTGCATTCTAGCAACAGCAACACTTTCTCCCAGTGTGTGAGTGTTAGATGATGCCAGAGGCACAAAATGGGATAATGTAATGAGATGTTTTGAATATTCAGAATCAGATACAGGCAGAAGCAATTTCCATAAAGTAGAACTGGGATCTGTAAGTTACTGTAGGCTGAATCTGCACTGAGTTAAGGTTTTTTTGAGGGCTACTCCAGTGTGTACCAGTGAAGTATAAATGTACAGGTATTCAGTACAGATGTTTGTTTGTGCAAGTACATTTCAACTATGCATGTCAAACAGGTGCATGTGCTAATATGTCAGGATTAGACTTGACTTTCCCATGTGTACATGCACTAACAATATGTGTGTCACCTTGCAATATGTAAGTGACTCTCACAAATTATTGCCATGCTCTCCAAGAGTTCTCACAGAAGCCACACTGTTCCACCGTGGTTCAAATAGGTACTGAGTAAACATAGTTTTCTGTTATGAAAATGTTTTATAGTAAACTATGGGCCTAGTTACTTCTCTCCCTTCCCCTTGTGATTCTGGGTTTGAAAAATTGGTATGTTTTTGTTAAACAGTGCACAGAGGGGGAGGCTGTGAGTCAGCTTCCTGATGTTGGCTGGAAAGGCAAATCAACCCCCTTTTGCCAGAAAAACGATGATCTGGAGTAGTTTTGGAGTTGGTGGTGGGGAGAGTTGAGTGTGGTGGGACTTGCTAAAAGGACTTGCATGCTCCCCACTGCTGCTCGAACATCTAAATGTAGGTGGATTTCTTTGTTGACAAAACAGTTCGTTAACAAACCAGGACTGGAAAAATTGCAGTTAGCCCTCTGTTTTCGTGGACTTGAAGTCCACATCCCTCGCCTGTTCGTAGGCAGCAAATGGAGGGGGATAAAATGGGGGCATGCACCCCATTATTTTCAATGGGGCTTGAATATTTGCCAGCCACCATTTTCGCGGCCCCTCCGGAATGGATCCCCTGTGAATTGGGAGGGGCTACTGTAGTTCTAGCCAGGTTTGGGTAGTTTTATCCAAACCTGAAGAAACAATGCAACAGGATATAATTGCAATGAGTTCCAAATCACAAAAAGGCAGGTTTCAATGTGCTTTTATCAAGCATGAATGTTGAAGTAAGTAAGGGAAGGGGGGAATATCTGAGCCCAAGGCTTGTGGTGACTGTATCTCATAACAAAAAGTCAGCTTCCTGATAAGTCTGAACTGGGCCATTGTGTTGCTGAGAAACTTTCTGGAATTTAAGGTAAGTGACCAAGAACCTGGAAAGAAGCCAGTTATCACTGCTTTATAGGTTCACAAAACTTTTAGGTGATTCTGGTTGGAAAGTTCCATTTGTGCAGTGAAATTCTACAATATGTATTGTTGTTGAATGTCTAGTTCATCTTTTTTTGAGAATAATAAAAGTCTCTTGCTAGTAATAAAAAAGAAGAACTCTAAGCAACATGAAGATTAAATAAAGTGGAGCTAATTAGCCTTCTTGATGTGTTCTGGGAGCTGGGTGACATCATCAACATTTGTTGGATGTAGTCATTTTTGATCTTGTTTCCCTTGGGAAGATGAAGGGGGTGGCTGAAAATTAAGATAAAAAACCCTCCTTTTCCTACTTCCTATCATTTGCAAGACGATGAAAGCAGATAGAATCCTGTAACATCTGTAGTACAAGTATTATTGCAATGAGTGCTGAATGTTTTAGGGTAAACACTTTTTATTCTACTGCCATTTTCACAGGACAAGTTCTCTTTGAGGTTTTCCTGTATCATTGACTGTGTAATTAATTTCCAGACAGAAATTCTACAAAAAACCTTTTCCCTTATTACACTTCCAGATTAGGTAAAGCTTTACCTTTTGAATGTCTGCCTGTCACTCAGCTGTTGAAAGCATGGAAGGCCTACCAGAGAAAGGTAGCCACTTCATGTGCTCCATAGTATCCATTGCTACTGTACTGTATACATCCATTCTTTTCTATAGCAAAGCAGTTTGTAGTAGCTGACCTGTCTCTTAATAGCAGTTTGAGGGTAATTTGCTTAAAACTATGTACCATTTTAGGGGGGAAAAACAGCTGTACTGCCCACATACAAATGAAGGCCATGGAGTGGGGATAGAGACTAACCCTTTCCTTTCTTGACAATAATTGCCTAAATGCTACTGTTTACACCAAAGATACTGCTCAGGTCTTGATTTTACAATGAACCAAACCCTTCTTTTATTTAGGCTTCACATGAAATGGCAGCATTTTCCAATACAAGGTTCTGAAACAGTAACTCCCATTAGGAATAACAAAATGGATCAACAGAAAAGTAATTACAATCTGTTGGCAATGATCTGAAGAATGCTTTTGTTTGCAATTCTGATGGCTGGTTTCACTGGTAGATATGGCAAGGATTTAGTGTTCTATTGCAACATGGACTAATAAAATTAAAATGTGCTAAACAAGACCTGAACATTAGAACATTAGAAAAATAAAACACAAATATGGGCTGGAATCTTGTATTAGCTACTGAGTTAAATATACTTTAACAAAATAGCTTCTCTTGGCCAGATCCCCCCAAACCTGACAGAAATGGCATTCACTTATGCCATTCCCAGATTTCCATAGCACTGAGCCATGGCAGTTAAAGTGGTGTTAAACAGGATTATTTCTGCAGTGCGGATGCAGCTTCTATGAGTTATGTGTATCTGAAAAAACATGCTTGAACTGGCTTGTGAGTTAGGAAGCCTGTGTTTGTGTTCTAATAGAAATCTATTCAGATAAAGAAATGGAGAAAAGCGGTGGTAATTTTTATTTGACCATCTTCAAGCAGCAGCCTAACTGGACAGATCCCATGGAGTTTAATGCTGTGTTTGTTTCATCTCCTGATCAGTGCAAATATAGTCTGTAAAGGCTAAGAGCTCAGTGCCCAGTTTAGTCATGTTGCTTTAGCAACACCATGTGGGATGCAAAATAGTCTCCTTGGCAACACTTCCTATCTGTTTGATGAGTGACGGTCATAAATATGGAAGCAAATTGTAATAACAGCCGGACTCATGGACAGGGGCTTTTTATAGCTGCAGAGGTTATGATTTGTTAAAAAAGACTCAAGAAATATGCCTGAAAACCAGTCAGATGTTACTCAGTGCCAAATTGAAGCCATTTGGAATCATCTTTACCTTGTGGCCTAGCAGCCATGCCATGTAGTTACACTGGAAATCCCCTGAGCTTCTTTAAACCTGCCTGTAGCTTGGGGGATCCAGTGTGTCTGTTTCCATGGTACTTGATGATGATCCCAACAGCTTGAAAAGGTTGAGACTTCAGCTGTTATTGCACAGGCTTTTGTCTATTAAACAAAAGCTGTGGCAGCATCTAGAACTGGGTACCCCATGTTCTGATAGGTTCAGATGTTAAGAGAGCATATGGTTAATCTTTATGTATGTGATATAATGGAATACTATGAGATTATTGATAGAATCCCCCTCCCCCTTTTTTTTTTAATGCTGAAGAAGACTAAAATGGCTATCTATGGGCCTTTGCAGACTGCTAGAAATAATGCAACTTGAATGGCTATCTATGGGCCTTTGCAGACTGCTAGAAATAATGCTTTGCAGACTGCTAGAAATAATGCTTTGATTGGGAGTTCCTGCATAGCAGGGGGTTGGACTGGATGGCCCTTGTGGTCTCTTCCAACTCTATGATTCTATGATTCTATGAATCCACTTTAACTGTCCTGGTTCAGTGCTAGGAAATCATGGGAATTGTATTTTTTTCTGAGACATTGAGCCTTCTCTGTCAGAGAGCTCTGGTGCCACAATAAACTACAGTTCCCATGATTTCCTTGCACTGAGTCAGGGCAGTTTAAAGTGGACTCAGTTTGCACTATTTCTGCAAAGGCCCTATGTCTCTGAATATTGCCTCCATATATGTTTCAAGAGAGACAACATTTAGGCTACATCCGCACTACAAAAATAATCCAGTTTACATGGTGGGGTGCAACTCTACTGGATACCAGTTAGCTTCCAGGCTCAAATCAGTTCTCATTTTTAAATATCGTGGTGACAAATTGCCCAGATGTTATTGGACTATAATAAGAATGGATAAAGTGCAGTCCAAGAATTATGAGACCCCCCAAGGGCTCCTGAGCACTCCTCATATGTTTTTTGCAATTTGATTAAAAAGTTGACTTCTGATTTACTTTCTAGTTAGAAACAGGCCTCCCCTAGGCCTAAAATGTCCCAGAGAGAAACAAGGTGGGCATTTTTAATGAAAGTATTTATAAAAGGCTAAAAATGGATGCTGGACGGGCCTCTAAGTTGTTATGAGGTGACCAATGCAGGCCTAATATTTCTTTGTAGAAAACCCTGTTTCCTGCACAGAAAACATTGTTTTCTGTACAAAGCAAGCAAGGTATGAATTTTGCATAGAATAAGTCCTGCATAGAATATCATCAGATTAGGATATTTCTCATCACAGATTCCCAACATTCTAGAAATCTTTTTTCTTAACACTTTTCACATATTTTGAATATCCATTTTATCCCTACCTTAGTATATGAATGTGAATGTGCAGGAAAAATGGAGCAAAGCCCACCCATCTCCTGCCTTAATTTTCTTAGATGTTTTAGGTTAGCCTAATACTAGGCAGCAGCAGTAGTGCTTGGTGATACCGGCAGAGCATCTCTCAGAGACAATGGCAGTGGTACCTTCAGCTAACTTTAAAGGAGTTAGTGCTGTTAAAGAGGCAATGGTAAACAATGGTATTTTGAAAATCTAGACACAACCCAAAATAAAGAGATAGTGTTGGAAGATGAGATTCCCAAGGCATTCAGCCAGCTATTGGGGAAGAGCAGAGGACAAGTATGAGTAGTGGTGTATCTAATAATGCAACTTGACTCAAGCTGAAAGGATGTTCAGCTGCTGGTAGGCTTTGAAGTGGAAGGAAAGTCTGAAGCTTCACAATGCATATAACAAGGAACATGAGAAATCGGGGAAGTTAGATATTGTAAAACAAGAAACAGAGCATAAAAACATTGCAATACTTGAGGGGAAGTAAGCTACAGCGGATAGGAATGGAACAGTTTCAGTCAGATAAATTCTGTCAGCTCTTCTGATTTTTTAAAATGTCACTCTGAAATATGATTAGTTTTTAATATACGGTACTTTTGAATGATGATATTTTAAAAGTTGATTGAGTACTCAGGACTGAATTTGAAAAGCATGTCACAGTTATTGTATCTAAACAAATTATACCCTCTCTGAATCTAGTGAAATTTGAACCAAGAATACTTTGGCTCATGAGATATATTCTCAGTTACTAGGCAATGTGGATACTGTAAGAAGATAGGTATGTGTGAAAGGAAAATCATCATCATCATCACCATATTCATTATGATAATAATAAACAATAATAGCTAAGATTCACATATTAAAAAAGGTTTGACAGTTTGCTTCTGAGACGGAGCTGTACTGATTATCAGGTAAGGTAAGGAGTACCACCATATGGTACTCAAATTGAGTGCAGAGGTTTTATTTGTAGTGTCAGTATGACCTTTAGACTAGGCAGGTAATTTGATGAAAATGGCAGATGCTTTGCATACATGAGTGCCATGATATGTTTGCTAGAGGACAATCTTGGTTTTCAAGGAAAAACAGATGGTTTAATTTGCTTTACAATGGGGGCATTCAACTTCATTTCTCCTTTTCTTACTGGATTTGGACTCTTAGACTCCCTATAACTGATGAAAACCCATTCCTTTACACACAATCTCACATAAATTCTCTCTCTCTTTCTCTCTCTCATACACACACATTCAGTCACACTCTTCATTTCTTTTTTACCCATTCATGTATGTACGTAAGTATACTAGCACATACACGAAAAAATGAATGTTTTTTGTGTGATTCTGTGTGGGTCTGTAAATGGGTATGTGTTTGAGAGAAAGAAAGAATGAAAGAGCATGAAAGAGTGTGTACATATCGGTGAGCACTGGTGTATGTCAGTGTGGCTGTGTGAGAGTATGTGTAAAATTTACACATGTTAAGTATTACATTTATTTAAATAACACTGTTCTATTTTGAATGATGTTATTCCCTTTAAAATGTTAAAATGTGAATATATATGAATATGTGAAAAAATATGCACACTAAATAAACAAAATAGGATAGAAATAAATATTATTATTATTATTAGTTATATATATATATATATATATATATATATATATATATATATATACTACATTGAGTGGTGGAGAGTGTGACATCCGCATGTAAAGGGGGTCACAAGAGTAAAAGGTTTTGAGTTTTGCAATCTTTATTGCAATCTTCCATTTGCCAATTATGCAGTTGTTGTTGGTATCTGGTGGCCACTGCCAGTGCCTGTGATGTCACCTGCTGACAAATAATAATCTTTTTCTTACCTAACTCCCCTGTGTACAGCAGTTTTGTTGCTGTTTATTCCTTCCTATGGTGAATAGTTTATGTGCACACATTTACCTTAATTTTTTTTAAAAGGCCTAGTGCAGAGCTAGTCATATCACAATGCAATGTACGTTTCCTTTTTCTAAAACTATTGATAACATCATTTGGGTTTTAAGAAGGGCAAATAGACTCTCTTGTTCACAGTAAAGCAAGCTATTGTTTTTCATTTTTGCTACCAATGTTAAGGCTAACAAGACAGTAGGGGGTTTCTTTTCAATGAGATCTCAGGAAAAATCCATTTGGAATGTATCCATCTTTCTGTTATTTTGATCTATTCATCTGTGTCTTTCATTTCAGTGCTAATTAATTCTTAGTTCTCTCATGTATTTAAAAACATTTGGAGAATACAGTTAATGGGTCTCTTTTGAGAGATCAAGATGCCAAGGACTCATTTTTGCCTGCTTCCCTGGCTAAAGTGTTTCAAAGCAAACTGCTGTGAACTAGGAAGGAGCCAACCTAACCAACCAGTTGCAGCAAGAGGAAAAGAAAGGTGCCGGTATTAGAGGATTCATTACTCAGGGGTATGGAGGGAACTGTGTGCCAGCCAGACAATATGAAGAAACGTGCTGTTTTTGCTGGCATGGTAACTAAGATGTCACTGACAGATTGCCGATGCTCATCAAGAACACTGACAAGATCAAGCTGGACCAGTGGAGAACATTTGGGTAAAAATACATGTAGAAATAAATAAAAACAACACTATGGTAGGAGTTTACTATGGGCTACCAAACCAAGATGAAGTGGGGGATGATACTTTTTTAGCTGCGATAAGCATAGGCTCTTAATAAATTCCTTGCAGATGATTACCTCTTTTGAAAGGTGGAGGAAAGCACAAGGGGATAAGCAATACTGGACTTGATCCTAAATAACAGGGAGAAGTTAGTCACTCGAATCAAAGCAGTTAGTACATTGCGGGGAATGACCATGTAGTGCTAGAATTCCTGACTGTGGCAAAAGAAGAGTATAGTCAAACATGAACCTTGGATTTCAATAAAGCTTTTTACTAATCTCAGGGAAATACTGGCCAAATCCTGTAAGCTAGAGATGCTAAAGGAAAAAGACACCCAGCATGGGTGGGATTTAATGAAGAAGAAACTGCTAAAAGTGCAATCACAAGCAATTCTATGGATGAAGGAAAATGGGAAACATCTGAAAAAACCAATGTGGCTGTACGTACACATTGTATAAATTTGAGGAGGAAGTGAAAATAAAAAAGAGCCCCATTTACAACATACCAAATTTACAAAGTTTCCTCAGAAATAAATAAATAAATAATAAACATCTCACAGACAATAATAAGTAATAAATAAACATCTCTCCCAGTGTGCCTGTGCAGTTGGACAAGATGGGAGAGGAAAGAGAGGAAGGAGAGATGAGCTGTAGTTAGGGATAAGAAAAACTAACTAGACTGGATTTGTTTTACTTGCCTAAGTTGGCAGGAGTAGGGAAGGAGAGCAAACAACTGCAATCTTGGTGTTTCCAGAAGGAAAGGGTTTCCTTTGCCTGTTCAGAAGGAGGTGCGTGAAGGCGACATTGAACCTGCTTATGTTGAAGTTAATTGCTTAATTTGTAGCCTGTTCCTTCCTTTGCATCAGGGGATGTGGATGGACATCAAAGTTATACAAGTAAAACAGTCTTGGATGCTTGGGAGCTCTTTCCTGGAAATATTACTTCATAGCTTAGATCATTTTGCAACACACTCAAATGATTGCCCAGGGCAGCTCTCTAGCATCTCCCTGAATATAAAAAGACCAACCTGTTTAATCTCTAATGGAACACTAATGAAATTGTTTCCAATCCGTTTTAGGCTTTCTAGTGGGGGGGAATAATTTCTGCTAATGCACTAGTGAGTCTCAGGATTGAAGTTCATTTAAATGCCTTTTATACAATAGCTGCTACTGCAAAGGACAAAGAGGCATTTGGGGTAAAAATGTATAAATGCATCAATCCACTTAATACTAGTACACATGTATTACTTATTCTACCTGATTATGGAACTGGCATATAGATTTGTACTGTAATGGCTCTTCTGTTACATAACAAGTTTAGCAGTTTTCTGAGGAGAGGTTTCAAGGCAGAAGACCCAGTTGCCTGATTAGTCTTTCCCCTGCTGTATCCCCTTACTATCCTCAGCATCACTCCTGGTTGAACAGAGCTGGATACATTGGGTGCTTTCATTGATGGTTTTTATTGTGACTTCATTCATGGAGTTGTGTGAAGTGCAGGGGTCCCAGATGGCTTGGTCTTGTATTGGTTATCCTCTTATACTTTCCCACAATGCCTTCCATCTTTTTTCCTGTTGCAGAAAAACAGTGTTAGAGGGGAAGATGGAATAGCTGTGCAATGTCTTTCGACTGGTGGTCGTAGGAATCCTGTGGTAACACATACAGTGAGAATCATGCAGCCCTGCAAATGTTTTTGGACTGCTTTTCCCAACAGCCCTAGCAAATGTTGAGGAATGTTTGCAGTCCATCAGCATCTTTAAGGCTACATACTTTCTGCCCCTAGGTAACATCCATATTTGGGAGCAATTGCATACAGTGTGATCTATATTTTCAAACAGGGTCTGTATATAAGGTATTGATGATGAATTAAACAACTGCATATCTCTGACAGTGACCTAAAGCCTATGTAATCATTTGTTTTTTTAATAATCTTTGTTAGTTTTGAATAACAAATAAAAAAATAAAAAGTACATCACATACTACATCATCAAACCTTACAATTCTTTTAATCCCCTTTCACTCTTACCATACTTAGTTTACATCTATGCACCACACATTTCAGATCTCCTTACTTTCTTAGATTCATACATAAATTCATTCTATCTTCATATCTAAAAAAAGCTCCTTGCCTATTTCCAAGATATTTGATGTGTGCCTTTACCTTTCCTTTTCCATGTTAGTCTATTGAATTGAGTTTTGACCCTTTGTTTTACATATATATACAATATCAATAATAACAGTATTTGTATGTATTTTGTATATGTATATATGAGTAGATATATTTAATATGTGTATTTACTATTAGTTCTCTATGTTTTTTTTAAAGTATTATGTTTTATTCTGATTTTGTCAATTTTGTATCTTCTTGTAAATCTTTTGTATTACAATTGTCCATTCAGTTTTGAATTTGTCGTTGGGTTTATTTTTAAGCAAAGGGGTTAATTTGTCCATTTCAATGAAATCTAAATCTAAATCTGTCACCCCATTGATTGCCAGGGTTGATTCGGCTAATCTGGCTGGCTAGGCGGGTGTCCCCTTCCTCCTTCACTGCTCCATGAGCGTCCCTCCTGAAGCTGCGTGCTCGGTAGAAGAGGACGACCATCCCAGATAGAAGGAGTGTACTGTTCTTCGGTCAAGGGTATACAATAGCTGCACTCCCCTGCTAGAACCTCCAAACAAGCTCAAGGCCTATGTAATCATTTGTGGTGTTCCTGCTTATAAGCACTGTTGGTTTTTGTTTTTTTAACGAGATATTTAACCTTTCCTGGTGAAAGAAATTTCAATTAAAAGGTCAGAATTAAAATACAGTCATCCCTTCCAATTAACAGGGATCCGTTCTGGCCCTTGCCCCCTCCCTCCCACAGTTTGGCAAAATTGCAAATATTGGGAGTGGTCCTGTGCACAGCGTTGCATATGCGCCGTAGGTGCGTGCGCCATTTTATTCCTCCCCACTTGCCGCCTGTGAATGGGCGAGACCACAGACTTCAAGTGTAGTTGAAGAACCTAGAGTTAGAGAGGATAAAGGGTCTTTGCAGATGATTAGCTTATACTACAGTGAATTATATAGTTGCAGTGCTGATGGTTCTTTCAGGGATGTTTATAAAGCAGCTTCATATATAAATTGATATAAATCAATTTATATACTGCTTCATACTGCACTATGGAGTGTCTAAGTGGTTTACAACTGTAAGCTCATTGCCCACCAACAGCTGGGTACTCATTTTAGCAACCTCAGAAGGATGCAGGCCTGAGTCAAGCCTGAGCCCTGGCTAATACTGAACTCACAACCTCGTGGTTTATGAGTAAGTGGCTGCAATACAGGCATCTAACCATTGCACCACCAGGGCAGTCTTTTCTATTTAGAGCAGCAGTTCCAGTTTTCCTGGAATGTGGCAATGTGGCTGTCAACGAACACAAAACTATTTGAACACAAAACCCTTGCCATATCTACTGTTAGATTAGAAGTAGTTTCTGGGGTTGTCAGCTTCTTTTCTGAGAATATTGAAGACTTTTTCAATTAAAACTCTATCTCCTTAGGCAGAGTTAACAAGTGGAAATGCTGAATCTCTTGTTCTCTCTGATACTAGTTTTAACAAAATAAGGCAAATAGGCAATATGTTAGTTTGTAAAGTCGTAGGCTTTCATGGCCGGCATCCATAGAACATGGCCACACAGCCCGAAAAATCTATAAAAATATGTAAGTTTCATAGCTAAGAGCGTTACTAATTACAGTTAAAGGTATTTCAAACATACATACATGTCATGCCTAAGCCCTAGCTAACTACAAGAATGTTTCAAGAAGAGGAGAAGTGGCATCCACACTGGGGGGCATCAACAGTGAAAACAGATATCAAAACTTAGGGTAAAGTGACAGATGACTAAAAAGTATCCAAGTATATTTTTTTCTCTTTACAGTAGTTGAGGTCTTAAAAGGACTTCTCATGCTTAATGGTGAGCAGTGTGGAAACTTCAGTTCTTTTGTTTCTTGGAGACCACTTTTCATTTGTATTCTTGAAGTCACATATTGCTGAAATGCAACTTTTTGCTATCATTTTTGCTATCAGGTTTGTTTGTCACACAGGTGCTAGAAAGTTTGGTTTGTCTGTAGTAACCTGTTGCGGAAGATATACTCAAGTGACAAAACTGTGCCTGTATTTTCTACCATGTTATGTACAAAATGACTATTGGTACAGTGACAGTTGTTGCCTTTAGTTTGGACTTCAAACCTTGGTCTGTAGCCTAGATTCAGGAGATAGAGCTTGGTGTGCTGGTCTTGATTCATACTTCCTTCAGAGGAAATGGACTTTGATATAGTGCATCATTAATCTCATGGAATAAAACCACACCTGCCATCCTGTTGGCTTCTTTTGTGCTTGTGACTTCATTCATTACAGTAGCTTCCACTACAGAACAGTACTATCTCTGTAAACTAGTGAAGCCATTCCCTTATGTTGGGTATATTAGTATTCACTAGAAGAATACTGAAGTACTGCTTTTGCTAAGCTCTCTCAAAGATCAACTGTGTGAATTGTTCATAAAATAAAGTGCAGGGTGCAGTGGGAGAGGTGGAGTGGTGATGAGAATAACTTGTCTTTCTGTTTTCACCTCTATGCTATGCTTTTATTTCTTTTGAAATAAAATTTAGAAGTAGTCCTTGTGTATTTCACTTGGATTTCCTGTGGATTGTAAAATCTCATTTTAATCAGTTGGCATGATTTTTAGCAGTAGAAAATCCAGATACAGGTATTACCAGAACTTTCTCTAAAGCAATATACAGAAGACAAGAGGGAGAATGTCATGCTTAGTTGAGAACTGTACATCCCAGGTATTAAAGGAATTGTCAAGTAGAGGTCAGACACTAATATGCCAATCAGGTTGCTAATTCTTCTTTAGAAAGGAAAGCAGGCAAGCAAGCAAGCAGCTAAGCCCTGGCAGTTTTATGCAGGTTTGACAATTACAAAACAAAGTGATGGTGGGAGTTGGATTGAGTATACTTGATTTCCATGCATTCATGACAATAAATAAGGCTTGTACAAAAGAACTTTCCAAGCATCTAAGAAAGTTATGCATTGGGCAGAGAAACTGGATAGGGAGGAAAACCTCTGCCCATCCCCATTCTGTACACCACTTCATCAAAATCTTTGATCATCCAAGCAACTGGGAGATTTAAAATAGAAAAAAGGAAGCAGAAAATATTCTTCACAAAATGCTTCATTAAACTATTGAATTTACTATCAGTTAGCAATGGCCATGAGAACCAGTGTGGTGTAATGGTCTGAGCGTTGGACTAGGGCTCTGGAGACTAGGATTCAGTCATGGAAATTCACTAGGTGACCTTGGCAAGTCACACTATCTCAGCCTCAGAGGAAGGCAAAGGCAACTCCCCCCTGAACAAATCTTGCTGAGAAACCCCCACAATAGCTTCACCTTAGGATCACCATAAATTGGAAAGGGCTTGAAGGCACTGGCTTGAAGAAGCAATGGCCACAACACTTGTATGCCTTCAAAGGGGATTAGACATAGACATGAATTATAAATTTGTCAGTGACCGCTGTGTATCTCCTCTGTTTTCAAAAACAGTATACCTTCGAGAAACAGTTAGTGGGAATCTGAATGGAGATAGTGGTATTGTATTTGCATCCTGTCTGTGGGGTTCCCTAAAGCATCTAGATGGCCACTGTAGATCAGAATGAATTAGACTTTTGGCTCTTATGCTCTTGTATAAAACCAAGTCTATTTTATCTTTCTGTGCATATGGTTACATGTACCAGCCCTTTTTAAGGGCTTGCAATGAGTCTGTGGAGAAGAGGTAAACATAATTCCAGTCTTCCACTCATTCAAATAATGTGTAAAAAAATAATGGGTGTCTTGCAGGTTTTACTGTCTGTCTATCTGTCTGTCTGTCCATCCATCCATCTTAATGAGACACAGGCTGCACATATACAGTGAGGAATGGTATCACACAATTGTAGTAAGGCACATGCTTTGCATTCTGAAAGTCGCAGATGCAATCATTGACATCTCCAGGAAGCGCTGGGAAAGAATCTGCCTCAAATCCTACTTAACTGCTGCCTTTCAGTATAGACCAAGGTATCTTAGCCCACAAAAGGTTGCTAGGGGTTCTGTAAGATATTGGATTTGGAAAAGACAAATACGTTTTTTTTTTTTTGAGGCACAGCTATAACAGTTTCTATGCAGGGGTATCCTAAGACCTGGAAACTATTTCGAGGGTTCCTTCAGGACAAAAAGGTTGAGAAAGGCTAGAATAGACAAAACTGTGCTAGATGGACCAATGGCCATCTAATGTGCTTGTAAGTAAAGCAGTGTACTTGTATTTTTTGCATTTCTGTTGTCTCTAAGCTCATTGAATACAGTTCTTTTACTCACCCAAGCATGTGCACAATAATTTGCCAACTGATGCAATTGTAATGTTCCATGCATGTGGTGAAGTGGGCTGTAGCCTTCAAAAGCTTATGCCATAATAAAATGAATAATCTTTAGATGCCACAAGATTATCTTATTCAAGAGAGTCATTGTTAGTAGCACTTTCTTCAGAAATCTGGATTATAATTGTAACTTGATTGCTGGAAAGAACTGCTAATCTAAGGGAGACAAGAATATTTTGGTGGAGGGAGCATTGTCTATGACTGGCATAATGCCTTCTGTGGAGCTCAGTCAGTCTCTTGGGGAAGACAGATATTGCTGCACAAGAGAAAGGAATCAAAAACAACAAGACACAAATATATTTGATGTTCGGTCAGAAAACAGCAGCAGACAAATGATTGAGCTGAGCTGAAATGATTGACTTGCAGACTGCCAGAAATAGTGCAAATTGAGTCCACTTTTAGGGTTAGGGTTAGGGAATCATGGGAACTATATTTTATTGTGGCACCAGAGATGTCTGACAGAGAAGGCTCAATGTCTCAGAAAAACAACAACAATTCTTATGATTCCATAGCACTAACCCTAACCTTAAAAGTGGACTCAATTTGCACTATTTCTGGCAGTCTGCAACCCCCCATAGTGAGCACTTTCTGTAGGGAGAATGAAGATTAAAGTGTTGCTACTTTTTATATTTTGAAATGATTTTATACTTTTATATTAATACGATAGCTTGTTTAAATGTGCATTTCTCCCTCTACTGAATTTCCAAGAAATGTTTTGAGTTGCGATTTGTCCCAGATGATAAATATCTGCCCCTTTCTGCAGGACAAAGTTTAATTGGCATTATTGATTAGGAAAATGCTGCAGGGGTATATTTAAGGCTCTGAATAAGAGGACTTCAACCTGAAACACATTTTATAGTGGGGAAAGGCAAATAGAGGCAAAGGGAGGGAAAAGCAAGAGATCAATCACAGGTAATTAATCACCTTCACAACAGCTCTTAAGGTTGCAGAACCACTTGAAAGACACAGGGCATTGTGCAGTTGTAGCTGATAGCATTCATGTCTGGTGAATCTGTTCTAGGTGTCAGCCTGAACCTTAGTGGAGCCATCCAAAGAACCAGCTTTGGGGAGACAAACGTCAGCACTTTAAAGTTTGGACTAAAACCCAGATTAGATTCGCTGCCCCACTAATGTGAAAGCCCAGCACGATCCTCCTTGTGTAGCTATATATCTCATTGCTGCTTCTCTGGTTGGCTTGACACCTCTGCTTGATTACATTCCTTGCACTGAAAAAGAAGAGACAGTTTTGCAACTGGTGGTTTATTTGTCAAAATACCTCCTCTGTCTCCTGTCTTTGCTGATAGGAAGCAGCCTCTCAGACATCTTAAGATCTCGTCCCCATTACTTCTTATTTAGAAGGCAGTTCTGAATAAATGGAAGGAATTAGATTGATAAGGAAGAGAATATTATTCCCAGCTTTCTAAAAGTAATGGAATGACCATATCTAAAGTGGGGAGGGGAAACTGAGCTATATTTGGCGGATCCCTTTGAAATTCTAGCCATGTTAACAGGGGCAATGTTAACAGCAAGAGAGCCTGATAGTCCTACTGGAATCCTAGATGTGCATTGCAACGAATCTCAACAAATATTACTGCCTTTCATGTCTTTCTTCTTCATCAAGCCTTAAATCCCAAAGATCTGAGTCTGACTCTTCAAAGCTATGCTCTTAGGAAGCAGCTGTTCCTATTTAACCTGAAGAATGTTTTGATACTGGGATTCCACCTCTCACTTTACTGAGATTTTTACAAGAAATATTCATGAAGGATGAGGTTACCAAAAGCTACTAGTCATGATGATTGTATCCTGCCTCTAGAATTCAAGCATGGCTTCACATGGGCATCTGGTTGACTATTATAGGAAACAGGATGCTGGCAGGATAGGCTACTATTCTGATCCAATATAACTTTTCTTCTGTTTTTATCAGTTTAGCTAACCAGATGGGACATTATCAAGAACTGCTGGTTTTGTATGTACAGTCACCCCTCTATATCCATGGATTCTTTATCCACAGATTAAACCACCCACAGCTTGAAAATTAAAAAAAATTACATAAAATTCAAAAAGCAAACCTTGATTTTGCTATTTTATATAAGGGACACCATTTCACTACACCATTATATATAATGGGACTTGAGCATCCATGAATGTTGATATCCACAATGGGTCCTGAAACCAAATCAAGGGCCCATTATATATGCCTTTAAGTTGCCTGTTGCCTTATGGGGCAACTCCATGAATTTTGTAAGGTTTTCTTATACAAGAAACAGAGGTGGTTTTATCAGCTTCTTCTTCTGAAATATAGCTTACTGCATCTGGAATTCATTGATGGTCTCCCATCCACATGCTAACCAAGTAACACTTCTTAGCTTCCAAGATCAGGCAGGATCTAGTACTGCACTCATTTATCCCTTCTTCCTTCCTGTACTAAGCCTGAGCTGTTCCCCTTTGCATACGTTGACCAATATTGTGATTCCTTTATTTCACGGCTTTGAAAAATTACTTTTTGGGATGACAACCCCAAGGATCCCCATCCAACCTGATCACAGACTCTTCTGGCTGTTGTGACACCCACCCACCCCTCAAAAAAAAACCCACACTTTCCCAAGCTTTGCTCCATACCTCAACTGTGGACACAGGATATCTCATTGATTAGTTGAAACATGTTATTTGAAATGCATCGAGCAACTTAACTGTGCTATTGTGCTCTCTCTAGGCACCAGTCTTTCTTTTGTTAATTACCCCTCATAGCCTTATGCTGCAAGTTATTGAAATAGCAAAAACAATATTTTAAACATTTTTCCTAGAAATATGCACTTCCTTCTGATATCTTTCATATGTTTCTCACTTTTGGCTTTTTAATCATCATCATCATCATCATCATCATCATCATCTTTATTTTTGTATCCCGCCTTTTGCCAAGGTAATCAAGGCAGCTTACATCATTAAGCTAGATAAAACAAACCCCACACTGAACAATAAAACATGATAAAAACAAGTTACCCCCCCCCTTTAAAAAATGAAATTAAATGCAACTACTAAAATTAGTTTAAAATGACTGGTGTTCTATCACCAGTAAAGATGTAAAAGAGAGAGAGACACAGATTGAGGTAGAGTCTATTCTATTCAGTGAAGGTCTGCCGGAAGAGATCCATCTTGATGGCTTTTTAAAAATTGTCCAAGCTGGTTATTTGACGGATCTCTTCTGGCAAGGCATTCCATAGAGTGGGAGCAAAGATAGAGAAAGATGTCTGGGAGGTTACTGCAAATCTAGTTTTTCTCAGTTGCAGTAGGTTCCTCCCAGAAGATCTGAGGGTGCGAGGTGGATTATATGGAAAGAAGCAATCCCTTAGATAGGTTGGACCTAGGCCATTTAGGGCTTTAAAGGTCAGCATCAACACCTTATACTGTGCTCGGAAACCCATAGGCAAAAGCAAAGCAAAGCAAAGCAGCTTATTTATATACCGCTTCATATCACGCTATGGGATGTCTAAGCGGTTTACAACTGTGAGCTGATTGCCCCCCAACAAGCTGGGTACTCATTTTAGCGACCTCGGAAGGATGCAGGCCTGAGTCGAGCCTCAGCCCTGGCTGGTATTGAACTCGCAACCTTGTGGTCTATGAGTGAGTGGCTGCAGTACAGGCTGCAGTACAGGCATTTAACCAAAACTGTAATATGATTTAACATAATATAATATAATATAATATAATATATAATATAATATAATATAATATAATATAATATAATATAATATAATATAATATATTATAATATTATATAATATTATATTATATTATAATATAATATAATATTATAATATATTATAATATATAATATAATATATAATATAATATAATAATTATATTAATAAATATAATACAATTTAACCAAAATTGTAATATGAGTCCTTCTAGATTTCCCAGTAATCAACCTGGCTGCCATATGTTGTACCAGTTGTAGTTTCCAAACTAGGCATGTAGAGTACATTACAGAAATTGAGTTGTGAGGTTACCAGTGCATGTACTACAGTTTCTAGATCCCTTATTTCCAGGTAAGAGCACAGTTGGTGTATCTGCCGGACCTGATAACAAGGGCTCCTGACTGCCGCATTCACCTAATCTATCATGTGAAGTGCTGGGTCTAGGAGCACCCCCAAACTGTGAACACAGTCCATCAAGGAGAGTGTGACCCCATCTAGGACTGGAGATTGTATCCTGATACCTAGTTTAGGGGCCCCTACTGTAAGCACCTCCGTTTTCTCTGGATTCGGTTTGAGTTGGTTTTTTTCTCATTCAGTCCATTACCGCTTCACGGCATTGATTGAGGGGAGAAATGCCATCTGTCATCATGGCTGCTGACCGAGACATGGAGACATATATTTGGGTGTCATCCACATACTGATAACACCCCACCCCATGTTTACGGATGATTTCCCCCAGCGGTTTCATATAGATATTGAAAAGCATTGGGGACAGGATGGTGCCCTGTGGGACGCCACAATTAAGCTCTGTTTTTGAAGAGCAACTGTCCCTGAGTATCACCCTCTGGAATCTGCCTGAGAGAAAGGAATGGAACCACTGAAGAACAGTGCCTCCAATCCCTAACTCTCCCAGGCATTCCAAGAGGATGCTTGATGGTCTCATCAAGATGGTCTCTTGATGCCATCAAGGCATCACCCTGCCTGGACGGCCAGCAATGATGGGCAAGGATTGAGGGGGCATATCGTCTTCTTCACTTTTCTGAGGATCTTGTCCATGTCATCGGTACTCACTGGCTCAAACCGATCCACTTTAATTTCTGAAACAGGTTTACTGGACACCTCATCAGTCGTTTCTGTTATAAACCTGGCGTCCAAGTCAGCTCTTATCTGAGATATTTTATCTGCAAAGTAGTTGTTAATTGCATCACTGTTGTCGGGTTAAGTAGAAGGTTCTGCACTGGTGGAACCTGTGTCAGTTCCCCCACCACCCTAACAACTCTGCCAGGCAAGACTCTGAAGATGCAATACGTGCAGAGAAGAAAGATTTCTTTGCTGCACGTATTGTCTCTCGATAGGAATGAAGAAAGTTCCTATGACGAGTCTTGTCAAATGAGAGTCGAGTTTTTCACCAGGTGCACTCTAGTCGTTGTCCAACCCGCTTTTTGTGCTTGGAGCTCTTCCTGTGGGGTGGGGTTCCTTTTGTTTCAGCAGCCTCTAGTGAGAGGATCAGTAATGGGATTTTTTAAAAAATTAGTTACAGAGATCATATCCATCTTTTGTTTAACTCATTTCAGTGTGTAGTATTACACCTGGGTAAACTAATGTATCATCTCCAAAATCCAGAGGGAAAAATTTACAGGCTGTGTGATAAGGCAGCAATGAAGAATATAATGAAGTTTTGTAGAAGGGCAAAAACCCAATTAAAATATTGTGCTTCACTCCATTTTTCTGGAGGCCAGTATGAAGAAAATACAGTTCAGTTTGGACATATCATGAGATAGCAGTATCAGACACTATTCTGAATTTTTTTTCTTTTGTTTCAGCTCTGATTTGCAAAGTACAGAGCCCATGCCTTGGCAGATAATGAAGGGAAATACATTATTAGATCCAAACAAGGGGAAATTGTACTATGTTGATAGAGCAGAAAATGGAAGTTTGCTTTTTAGAAGTAACTCATTATTTGTTGAGGTGTTTACAATGATTTATTGCTGTTACTTGTTAGAAGGTTTAAAAGATACTGTGTTTTCATACTTACATTTTCATATGGGGACACCTGACTTGACAAACAGTACATGTGAAAGGGATCTAGTAGTAGACCACAAGTTGAACATGAGTCAACAGTGTGATGCATCAACTAAAAAGGCCAATGCAACTCTAGGCTGCATCAATATAAATATAGTGTCTACTAGATCGAGGGAAGTACAGTCAGCTCTCCACATTTGTGGGTTTGAGATTTGCGGATTTGATTATTCATGGGTTTGCCACAGCCCTTCTGAAGCTTCCACTCCCATAAGCCTGAGACTGCCACGTGCACATTCATGCAACAGCCTTGGGCTTTGGGAAGGAGGAGCACCAGCAATTGCCATGACTGCTGCCAACTGCCTCCCAAAGCCTGTTACTCTGTTGACTGTATGCAGCTGTATGTTCTTTTGAGCAGCCTTGTCTTTTTCACGTTCTTACTCTCTCCAGTGAGGCAGGCTACCCTCTGTGTGCCTGAAACTGGGAAGGGGTTGCTGGATTCCTTTCTGACAAACTGCTTGCACGCTCTCCTGTCCCCACCATCCGATCAGGGATGATTGTGCTCAATAGTTCTCCATGGAGCCTGAGCTGCTGGAGGGTGGGGAGAGCGTGGACTCCTGTCTTAAGGCACACAAAACAACCCCAGGTTTTAAAAAGGGGTGGCAGCCACACACATTCTTCATAATCCCCCTCTGGGGAGCCTCCTAGCTGCCTGAGGAGCCCTCCTGGGAGGGAGCCTTGACCTCACCTCTACTGTATTCACATTTTTTTCCCACTTTCTCAGGGGTCCTGCATCCCTAACCCCCACGTATGTGGATGGCTGATTGTAATAGTACCACTCTATTCCACTTTGGTCAGGCCTCACCTGGAATACTGTGTCCAATTCTGGGCACCACAATTCAAAAAGGATATTGACAAATTGGAGTGTATCCAGAGGAGAACGACCAAGATGGTGAAAAGTCTGGAAACCATGAAACCCTATGAGGAGCAGCTTGTGAAACTGGTATGTTTAGCCTGGAGAACAGAAGGTGATATGATCACCCTGTTTAAATATTTGAAGGGATGTCATATTGAGGATGGAGCAAGTTTGTTTTCTGCTGCTCAAGAGGCTAGGACAGGGAGCAATAGATGCAAACTAAAGGACAAGAGATTCCACCTAAATATTAGGAAAAACTTCATGACACTGTTTGACAGTGGAACATCGGAGAGTGGTGGAGTCTCCTCCTTTTGGAGGTTTTTAAATAGAGGCTGGATGGCCATCTGTCCAGAGTGCTTTGATTGTGAGTTCCTGCATGGAAGGGAATTGGAGTGGATAGCTCTTGTGCTCTCTTCTAACTCTGTGATTCTATGATTGGTAAGCTTTTGCTGTTGTGGTTACTTTAGGTTGTCTTAAAGATTACTATTGATAGGAGAATGGCATAAATCTTGAAAAAATCCTGTTACAATATCTCTAAAAATGATTCTGAAAAGTAACTTAGCATTACTGGTTGCATTGCTAATATTAATTCATTCTCAGTTGTTTAGACTGCCAGAAATAGTGCACATTAAATTGAGGCACTGCCCTGGCTCAGTGCTAGGGAGTCATGGGAATTGTATTTTTTTCTGGGACATTGAGCCTTCTCTTTCAGAGAGCTCTGGTGTCACAATAAATTACAGTTCCCATGATTCCCTAGTACTGAGCCAGGGCAGTGCCTCAATTTAATGTGCACTATTTCTGGAAGTCTGCAAAGGCCCTTAGTCCTGTGCTCTTGTAACCAAGAAAACTAACTTGTCACAAGGACCACTGTTTGTGACTCCCCAGGTTTTTCTGTAGAGACAACGATTCTCCATATTCTCCATTCTTATGACAGAAATGAGTCAGAGACTATAGTGAAGATGGATGGTGGGAAACTGAATGAACTGCTAAATGCAGACACTAAAATCAGAGTGGTGTGCATTTGATACTTTGCTGGATTTAGACTGGGAGGACCTGTGTTCAGTTCTCCAGGCAAGTGTGAGGCTCACTGATTGTCCTTGAGCCAATCACCATCTCTAAGTTTAAGCTATGCCTCCAGCAGGTTGTTGTAAAACAGAAAAAGAAGGTGATAGCAGAGGACAAAATATTACTGTTTTAAAAAGCAGTCATTCATGGGATCCATAGGTAAAAATTCAGACAGCGCTACCCTTTTTGTCTCATAACTTTGTAATTCACTAATGGAAAAGTCAAATGATATTAGTATGTGAAACAGGCATGACAATCTTCATATTGCCTTACATTGTCTCAGACACGATGTTTTTCAGTGACTTTCCATATTAAAGTGTTAGTCTCTGACAGCACATTATGTTCCCCCCATCATATATGTGCATGCACAAATCACCCCCTGGAAACTACTATATTCTCTCTTACTTCAGGAATACCTGTATTTGTCTTCCTTTTCCCAACAACATTTATGATTTGTTCAGCCTAATGCAAGAAGAGGGCCTTTCCCCAACATTTATTTTGGGATACAGCAAAATGGAATTAGCCAAAGGCGTAGCTGAATCACAGGTATGAGTCACGAATAGGCAGAGATGAATAGAGATTTTATTTTGTGAATCAACAAAGAACTTGTACCTTTCACTCTCTTACTGTCACAAATAGGATGGGAACACTTTCCACCTCCTGTTTATCTTGGATATGGCTAGGAGACATGGGGTTAGCTTGTGTTCCTCTTGGTTCTGTTGAATCTATAGTTTCGAAGGAAATGGCTTGTGACCCAAGTTGGCCTCTGTGTACATACACAGGTGTTCTTTACATTTGACTGATCCAAGGTCAACTATTGCTGGTAAGTGACCCAAGATGCTGAAAACAAAAAGAAAAATGGAACATTGTCTTGACCACAAATGGGACCAATATCTGCTATGAGGAACAGGAGGCAGCAAAGGAACATCAGAAAGTGTGATGCTGATCTGGCCAACATGTGGAGGCGGCAAAAAAGCAAAGAAAAATTGCACAGAACAATAACTACTTGTTATGATATGTGTGTTAACAAATAGTAGTAGTAGAAGAAACAAATGTCCACAGTTCAGCCTATGGAGACTAGCTTTCTCAGGGTCTCAGTTTTCCACAAGAGCTTTTTTGAAGCTACAGAAACTAGTGTGTCTTTCTGACTAATGTAGTCTCATTGTTGTTGTCATTTGCTTCTGGCACAGGTTGCAGCTGTACATTGGTGCTGTTCAAACATTCATGTTTACAAATCTTATTTGATCTTGCAACCCTTTCTAGATCTTCCTGGGCAATGCATCCTTTTCCTTTTACCCTTTGCATGAGCTGGTTGTTTCAGATGGCATAGAAAGATGTGATTGCACATTCTTGTTACCCAGCATTTAACCTGATAGAGCCTTGGTTAGTGTGTTTGGCACTATCCTTTCCGGAGACATAACCCATGTTCAAAATAATGTTCTAAGAATATTGGCCTTATGTAAGAATTCTGGAGGCAGTTTCTGGCCTTTATATGTATGAGCTACTTAAATCAAAACAGGAGTTGCCATATTAGTTTCCCATACTGGATAAGACTGGTAAGCTGAACATTCATCCATCCTTTATATGTATTGATCATTGTTGTAAGCATAGGAAGTATACCCTGTGTGCTTCTATGTGTTCAACAAAATAATTATGAGTGTTTGGAAAAAAATATTTTTGGGGGCTACTACAACTCCCAGAATCCATAGGCCATGTTAGCTGCTATTTCTGAGAGATGAAGATTTTTAAAAGGCCAAGTTTTCCATGAAACTGGGATTTCTGAAATTAGGAGGGGGATTTAAAATCTTTATTATATTGAAACATGAAACCCTGGGCCAGACTATTTAGTCATTGTTGTTCAGTCTGATTGGCAGGTGCTCTCCATGATTTCATGTGAAACAATCTGCTTAGACCCACTTTTAATTTACTGTTTAGAGTTGTGGCACATTTGAGTCCAGGTTGTATAGGCACCACTAGTATTTCCAAACTACACCAGTGGGTTTCTGGAATGAAAGTGTGCAGGCCAAATTGCATAAAGCCAATAATTTCACATTTTTTTCTGTCTAGCAGTACAAAATAACGAGAAAAGGATAACTAGGAGAAGGGGAGATGTAGTTTACAATGTAATTCCAATCCTAAGATCATCTGGCTAGAGATGGTCTGGATGCCATGGAAGTCTCTCTTTGCTGGATGAAGGGATTGTATCCATATTTACACCAATGGTGGCAATACCGACAGACTTAAAGATACCAACAGTAGCTACCATTGGCTTCTAATAACAACCAGCAGAAATGGAGGATTCAAGCCAGAGGCTGCATGGGATGGGCACAATTCTGGTTCTGCAGGATCCAAAGCATCCTTGTTCCCCAATGAAGCAGCATTGGTTCCATCAATTGTTTTCCTTTTATTGAAATCAGTGGGAGGGGGAAATGAAGGAGGCATCCATAGGAAGCTAAATTGCCAAAAAACTGCTTCACATGCATTAGTGGCTCATTTCCCCAAAAGACTAGGTGAGGAAAACTCTGTCCATTAAGACTGGGATGGGAATCATATAATTCTCCAGATGTTATTGGACTGCAACATTCAGCATTCATCACAATTGCCTATGCTGGATAGGGCAATCCAACAACACCTGGAGGGCAACACAATTTTGAGCCCTCAGGATCATTTAAAGTTACTGCTCACGGAAGTGCCACAAGATGTCAGCATTGACCCACAAAAATACAGCTGTTAGCACAATTTGTCTGGCAATGAATTATGTTGGGGTGAGCATCTGAGAAATGATTTTGACTAACCTTGAGATACTGATAGCTAACACTCCAAAATAGATAGGTTTTGCATTCATGTATATTTTTGGTTCATGAATCACAACTCTGCCCTCGCCAAATTCAGAGTGGATGATCTTTTTATTTGTTTTTCAAATATTCTCAATAGCCCAAAGACATTTTTACTCTGTATTTGAGTTTTAATCTTTATGGAGAAAATCCAACAGCTGAGCCAGAGTCCTGTGAGGTGGACTTGATGGTGGAATCATATGGCTCCCATATCAGGGTGACGATCAACACACTTTGGGTGCTAGTCTGGGTTTAAAGGGGTTGTGCTAGGTTCATACTGAGACCCACAGCATATTCATTGACCTGGGATCTACCAATTACTGCTGGGTGTATTGGGCTCCTGCCAGCAGGCCAAAGAGAGAGAACAGTTTTTGCGATCTTTTTCTCTTGATTTGTGTGTGTGTGTGTTGTTGTTGGGGCTCTGCAAACAGCGCAAAGCGCCGTCTTGGAGCCAAGGAAGGGGAGGGGCAGCCGGCCGCCAGCTGCCCCAACCCCTTCCTGAGGACATCATCAGAGCGCCTGCTGTTGCACACGGCGAGCACTCTGATGACGTCCTTCCGGCTCAGTGTCCAGACACATTGGGCCAGAAGGGATGTGTAAGAGACATGCAGTGTCTCTTTGGGCACTCCTTCTGCCCACTCTGGAAGGAGCGCTATTTTAGCGCTCCTTCCAAGGCCGCCCAAAGGGTGGATTGGGGTTGAGGCATGGGACAGCTTTGGTCCCAATGCTTGACTTCTTGGGGCAACCCATGGCCGCCCGTCTGTAGAGGCCCGTTGTTGGGGAGAGGTGCTACTTCCCTCTTATTATTTGTAATAGGAAAGAAATATTTAGGCCAGATCTCTTCCTGGCCTGTATGTTTCTTCCTGTTGGGGATGTTTTCAAGAGGTAGGGAGGCTTTAGACCAGGGGTAGGCAACCTTTTCCCTTTAAGGGTCGAGGGACTTCAGCTCCCAGAAGCCTCAGCCATGTTGGCCAATAGTCCCATGTTGACCAATAGCTGCTGGGATTCTGGGAGCTGAAGTCCCTCGGCCCTTTAAGGGGAAAGGTTGCCTACCCCTGCTTTAGACATTGAATATTCAGAAGCATCTATATAATACTTTAAAATCTAATCTTTTGATGAAGATTCAGTTTCAGACAAATAATACTTTCCCCTGAACTCAGTTGGGATACTCTCCATTCCTCAAACCCTATTAAGATCTCCTCTGTTCCTCTCATCCTAACTGGCCCCGTGTTCCCTTTTGATAGACTAGCCTCTGGCTCTCTATAGGCCTCCCTTGCAGCTTTCTGTGAGCTACGATTGGCTGTCTGTACTCAGGCTCATCCAGCTTGTCATACCTTTCCGCATTCAGTATTGGGGTGTGCTGGAAAGTCAAGCGGATCTGAGTTCAAATCTCTCTGTATAAGGCTTGAGCTCTGTCTTTGACTGCAGAGGGGGAGATACAATTAATTGTGTGGCTGTCCCAGGATTACAGGATTGTGGCATTAATGTTACACTGTGTGCAATTTTTCAAAAAGTTGATTTGTGGCTTTATATTAATTGCTATCCACTTTGTTTCTAGAGGACTGGTGAGATATAGCATATGAACACATATATCTCAGAAAAAGAAAAAGGGACACATCAATCAGAAAGCCTTATATGTGTGGCAAAATTCTTCTTTAAGACATTTCTTTGCTGAGATGTGTGTGAGCTGGATTGCAAATGTGCTGGAGGCAGAGACTGATTTTAATCCTTTTCTTTGTATCATTTCCCACCTCTAAATCAGCCCCTTTCCCACTGCTGTTTGTTTGCCAGTATGGGATTTGTATTCTCCCCATCCCAGGGTTTAGTAGCAGCCTCTGCATTGGGTGATTTAAAGCATAATCCCAATATCTGTCTACTTAAAAAGTAAATCCTGTTGAGCTCTATTGGGCATAGTCAACTTTCGATTTGTGAAACTGTGTGTGAATAAAGAGTTAACACCTCTTTTACTCACTGCTGCCCTGAATTCAGGGCTTGGGAACATTACTTTTGAGATTCTGACTATAAAATTACTGTTGGGGTGTAATTCTCATTATCATTAGACAGAATGGCTGCTGTGGGATTCTGGGAGCTGTATTCAAAGAAGTAATTCCCCCAAGCTCTGTCCAGTTCTACTTTTCGTCCTTCCAATAGCAGATTTGAAGATAAAAATTAAAATATTGGGAGATATTCAATGTTGTTTGTAGTTTGGCTCTAAGTCTTAACAGTGGAAATATAATGGGCATATTTATGTGTGATGTCACAGTGGAAAATAGGATTTCCCTAATTTCATTTTAAGATTACATTTTAATTTCATAGGGTGCCTTTTAGCTGTAACATTGCTCAGTACAGTAGGTTAAATTTTCTTGTACTTTTTCCCTGCATCCAATTCAGAGTGTTGGCTACAGTAAAAGCTCCATCAAACTGCAATTAAAAATACACATAATGTTTGAGAAGGTGGTGTGTGTGTGTGTGTGTGTAGGGGAGATGCGCTTTTATATTTATATCATCTGGTCTTAAATGAAGAAAGAGTGTGAAATTAACTTGACACATTATTTTCATGTTTTATATATATCCCAGTCTTCCAGGATTTGGTGGAATCCAAATACTCTTCAAACTTTGATACTTGATTGGACTGGATCATCTTGGCATTACTGGGATTAAATCTTAATTTATTTTATGGAGATTAGGTTGCTGTTCAAGAAAATCTGAAGCAGAGCAGGATTTGAGACATCATTTTAAGAGAACATTATGCCACAAATAACGGAGTATACTACTTATTGGACCACATTCTGTTCTTAAGTGTGAATCAGGAATAATTCCACCAGAATCCACAAAACCACTGACCAACAACAACATTTGAGCCATTATGTTTTCAGCCTGGAGAATCAGGGAGAAGCGAAAACTTTCATCTACTTAGGTTAGACCCTAGCTGCTGTGAATCAATGCTCTTCAGAATGAAAAGTGAGGGATTGGCAAAGAAACAGATGGGTAATCCCATCATCTACCTTTTGTTGTTTGTGTATTTTGCTTTGTGAGCTTGTAGTTTAGGTTTTAAAAATTATGATGATGAGGATTGGAAAGCGTTATCAGTATTATTTTTGCAGTTGTCCTCTGGAAATACCCTAAGAAGAGAAAATTTGTATTTTGTTGTTGTTTTCAGAAAAGAAATCCGCTTGGTTCCTCCCCAAATTAGGTGCTGTGGAAATAGTTGCAGAAAACATCTCAAGATGCTGAGTCTGAAGTCTTGTGGGCGAAGTCAGCTGTCCTGTACATTCTCTTGTTTCATATATCACATTAGCCAGCTTTCCCATTTCACCCTGCACATAACTTTGAATGTTGATCCATTGTTGTGTGAGACTGTGAAAAGACACATCTATTTCACTTCTATTATTAACTGTCTTAGGACGTTATCACACGTGGCCCAGAAACTGAAAATAAAGTGGAAATGAGGCATCCCGAAAATAAACGGGAAATAAACCTTGTTTCCGCAAACGTCATTACCTTCATTGCGCATTTACAGTAACTGCATTGAACGTCCACACACAAGAGAAAAAACCCGTAAATGTAGCAGAAATGAGCCTCCTGCACATGCGCAGATAGAGTAATGCTCGCAGGAACCATGGGTAATGATGGGGAAATGCTCCCCAATACGTATTTGGTTATCATACTTACGGTAAATGCAAAATGATCCTCATCGCGCAATTGCAATTCTTCAACAAAACGAATTTCAAAAGATCTCGGTTCTTTCCACTTTCTGTCCACTTTCTGTCAGGGTTCTGTGCAAGGGTGTGTGAAAACACGGGCAAATAATTCGGTTTCGGTCGGGATTTCGTTTGGATTTCGTTTGGATTGGGCTCCGTGTGATAACGTCCTTAAACTAGAAATGGTACAGAAGCTTTTAAATATTGTCACCTTACATTTATGTTAAGAGCAAATTGGCCAACATGGGACTATTGGCCAACATGGCTGAGGCTTCTGGGAGCTGAAGTCCCTCGGCCCTTAAAGGGGAAAGGTTGCCTACCCCTGAGCAATAGGTTCTCTTGAAAACCTAGGTGGCTATTCGAGCCATTGATGGTAACCTGTGGTAAAAATAAAATAAAAAATCATGCTCCCATCCATTTTTGACCCCAGTCATAGAATAAAAATATACCCAACATGACAACCTGGAACAATGTCTTCACCACATTTCTTGTGCCTTGTTCCATTTCCTTGAAAACCATACAACCACGTCCAGGGTCTTGTTTTTCTTAACATGAAGTTCACACTAGTTACATTCAAACAATGACTCTTATTCCAAATAAGGGAACTTATTGCAAACTTCCTTCAAGCTGCTGTGTTCTGGCTGGTTTATGTTCAGGAGACAAGACTAAACAGATCTTCATATTTTCAGTATTAACCAATAAAAGTGAAACGTTGGTTGTTGCCTCCAAGATGGAGGGAGGGATGGGGAAATTTATATTCACTTAGCAGTTCTTTTTGAAGCTTACACTGTGGTACTTCGACATTGTGCTATCAGGTTTCTCCTAAAAGTGACTCCAACGTGTTCAGTTTGACGTAAACAAAGAGGGGAAACTGGGTTGATCTCACACTGTTGAGATTTCAAGATTCCCTCCCTTCTCCCCTCTGTTGTCTCAGCACAAGCCAATTCACACAGACCACCCTGAGCATGGACAGCTGCATTCTCAGTCCAGGTTGAAACATGAACCCACTACAATAAACCATGAGAAGAACTTGTCACAAACACCAGAGAGAGGGAGTCCTATTAATCTTTTACACTCAAAATATTTTTTGTTGTGGCAGCTTAAAAACTAAGAGGTTTCGTTATTTGTGCCATAATTTTTCATAACCTAGTACTTACTTGATCAGATGCATGTAGTAGGAGATATTATGAAATGGTAAAATATTAGAATTGTTATTTGTTAATGTTTTGTAAGGTTTGTTTATCTTTGTACCATAAATGAAGATAGCCTCTTCTGCTGCTGCTGCAGCAGCAGAATGTCCTCAGGCATACTGAGGGGCAACTGTGCTCATTATCATTTGTTTCTATATCACCCCCCCCTCTCATGAGAGCTAAAGGCAAATTACAGCAAGATCATTCACTTTACAAAGACATTACAATTTAGGCTGCAATCCTACAACCACCTATCTGAGAGCAATGGCAACTGGTGGCTCTGAAGTCAGGGAGGCAGTAAACCCACTCCAGGTTTTAATCCAAACTTTAAAGGAACCATCCAAAGTGTGGAAACAAGAATTTTCTGATTTATGACAAAATTATCACAGTGTTTTCTTGGCAGGATTTATTCAGAGGTTTGACACTGCCTTCCTCTAAGGCTGAGTGTCACTTGCCCAAAGTCACCCACTGGGTTTCCAGGGCTGAGCTGGGATTCAAACCCTAGTCCAGGGGTAGGCAACCTTTTTGAGCCAGGGGCCGGGTTGCTGTCCCTCAGACAATTGGGGGGCCGAAGCACCAAAGATAAATAAATAAATAAATAAATAAATATAAAAATATAAAAATAATTTTAAAAAAATATAAAAAAATATGCATGCACACTCTCTCAGCCCCAGAAAAGCCATGGCAAAACCCCCTTTGGAGATTTTGCCAAGAAAACCCCAAGAACAAGTAATAACAACAATAATCAATATCATCATGGCAGGCGGCAGTGGCGGCGGAGACAGCAGGACTGGCCTAGGGTCGGTCCAAAGGCCTCGGGGGGGCCACATCTGGCCCCCAGGCCTTAGGTTGCCTACCTCTGCCCTAGTCCATATACACTCAGTGTCTTGGACATTTATTTTCAAGATCAGACTATACCCCCAACATGAGTTCACTATCCACTGACAATGCAGCATCTCCATAGACATCTGTAAGTCTGTGCTATTAAGCAATTATGAGATAATGGGCCTGAAGCAACAAATCAATGTTCCAGTCCCATTCTCCATGCATGTGATATGATCAGGGGAAGAGGACAAGATACAGCCAGCCACACAATGTGATTATATGAAGTGCACCAAATGATCATGTGAACTCTTTTAGCCCAAATTACCTGGCAAAGTTGTTGCAATTACAAAGTAAGTAGAAGGGGAACCATGCATGCCACTTCGAACACACAGGCAGAAAGGTTGAGTATAAATGTAATTACAGTCGGTCCTCCATATCCATGGATTCCTTATCCACAGATTCAACCATCCATGGCTTGAAAATTATATATATATATATATATATATATATATATATATATATATATATATATATATATATATATATATATATTCCAAAAGAAAATATTGATTTTGCCATTTTATATAAAGGACACCATTTTACTGGGCTGTTATATAAAAGTAATGGGACTTGAGAATCCACAGATTTTGGTATCCATGAGGGACGGGGTTCCTGGAACCAAACCCCAGCAGATACCAAGGGCTCACTTTAAGAAACAAATACACATATTAAAGCATATTTGCACGTATGCAAATGTCTTTGATTCTGTTTGATCCTCAGAATCTTTTCAGATGTCTTGGAAACATTGCACTTGGCTATCTTCTTAGTTATTTATAGCAATAGTATTTAAAAACCCTTGTGTTTTGCTGCAGGCTCCAGACCCTGTCTCTAAATTCATGGAGGGAGGAGGATGGTTAGGATCAGCAGATGGATGCGTTTCATGCTCTTGAACCCAAACTCCTTTGAAAGTTTATGCTATACAATGACTCTTTTCAAAATAGATTAGATTTTCCAGGAGGCCCTATTATCATGTAAACATTACTTCAAAATGAAGACAGAATGGGGTGAAACAAACAGGCAGGAAAAAGTTGGCTTGAAGCTGCCTTTGCTGGTTGAAACCCCACCACTGGCTCCCAAGGCAGCTGGAATGTGCATGTTATGACCACACAGCATGGCTTCAAGCCACTTTTTTTTTCTGGGTACTTTTTTTAAAAAAATTGCCCCCCCCCCCCCACCATCCCTGTGTACCTTCACAGGAGTGCACTGCCGGCAACTGCCATCCCATTGCATGGCTGTCCTTGTGAACCTGCACACATTCACATGTGCAGAGCTTCACTGGTACAGGGCATCAGAGCAAAGATATGCCCATGCAGATGCCAGCAAGGTACAATCTTGCCTCCCTTTACCCCCCCCCCCCCTTCATCCTATGCTCTCTCTCTGACTGTCTGTTTTGTGTATGTTGTATTCATCTCCATGAAAGGTTCTTTTGGGCATTGCCACCCCCACCACTTGTGTACACTAGCTCTGTCCCTTTTAAATGCACTCCTGTGATGGGGTGTTTACATGCACATTAGGGTTAGGGTTTGGAAAGAGCTCTCCTTTAGAACCACACTGGCATTGGTGCATTTATGTGCATATGCGAAGGTATGCACTTTTCAGAAAGAAGCAGAAAAAAGCTGCTGCTTTTTGAAGTGGCTTTTCTCCCCATAAGGCACATTAGGGTGCTTTCCTGCCAGCTTCAAGGCATGCATCATCTAAATGCCATGTCTTCAAACCAGCCTGAAAGCACCTCTTTTTGCCCGTATGTTTAGCCCCAATGATATAATAATAATGTTTTTATTTATAACTCATCATTTGAGATCTTTAGCTGACTGTAATACCATTCTCTTTAATATCAGTCTCTGTAATACCAATAATTTCAGTTCTTCATCTGCAGGGCATTTTTCTAATTTATGAGTCATCAACTGGTTGCTATAATGTTGCATGTCAATATTGTAATAAATAATCCCTCCTTCAGAATTGCAAAAAGAGGTATTGATTGGTGTGAAACTAGAAACAGCAACCTGACACAATACACGGCTAACCCTTGCCTGGGATCTGTTCATGCTCTGATGATGAAGAGTTAATCTGCTCATGGAGAACACGCTGCATGAGAGAGAGCAGATTAGGAATCTGTTTTTGGCATTTCATTGTTAAGCCGTACACAGCCTCTGCCATCTGTTACATTGGATCCAAGTCTTCTGCTGCTTGTGCTATGTACTGAGGAAGAGAAGAGCTAGGAACCAGTGCCTCTGTATTATCCTTTCTTTCCCATTATGTTTGCTTTTATGTAGCAAAAGGAGCACTCTTTTCAGGATGTTGAGATACTGGTTTGGCCCCAAACTTCACTTAACTTTGAGAGGTTTGGTTCTTAAATATCTTTAGCTATGGTAGTCACTCAGTGGCATGAGTGAACCTTCAGCAATGGGTCTCCTGATATCTGACTTGTAAGGTTATTGCATGGCACTTGCAGGAACAGGAATGGAACGGAACCGAACGGTACGGAATGGGGTAAGAAAGCAAGGTACTGCACAGGAGAATGCCACCAATGCCACTGAGAGTCCCCAAGCCATTCCCCAGCCATTCCTGGTAGCTGATTTTGAAGAACAGTTCTGAACTGCTCTTCAAAATTGGCTGCCAGGAACAGCTGGTGAATGGTTTGGGGACTCCCAGTGGCATCGGCGGCATTCTCCTGTGCGGTAACTTGCATTCTCGCCCCGTTCCATTCTGTTCTGTTCTATTCCATTCCCGTTCCTGCAAGTGCTGTGCGATAACCTTTTTGCTGTTTTCTGCACACAAATCTATGATTTAGTCATGTTTTGTGTTGTTTGTGCCGTCAAATAGTTTCCGACTTATGGCAACCCTAAGACAAACCTATCATGCACTTTTCTGAGGTTGAGAGTGTGTGAACTGCCCAAGATCACCCAGTGGGTTTTCATGGACACGCATGGAATAAAACCCTGATGTCAGAGTCAGAATCCAACACTCAAACCACTACACCAGGGGTAGGCAACCTAAGGCCTGGGGGTTGGATGCGGCCCCCCGAGGCCTTTGGACTGGCCCTAGGCCACCGCTACCCGTCATGATGATATTGGCTATTGTTGTTATTACTTGTTCTTAGGTTTTCTTGGCAAAATCTCTTCAGGGGTTTTGCCATGGCTTTTCTGGGGCTGAGAGAGTGTGCATGCATATATTTATTTATTTATTTATTTATTTATTTATTTATTTTTGGTGCTTCGGCCCCCCAATTGTCTGAGGGACAGCAACCCGGCCCCCGGCTCAAAAAGGTTGCCTACCCCTGCACTACACCATGCTGGCTTTAGTCATACTTGGACTACACCAAATTAAAACCATTGGGACTTAAGAAGTTGGTCATGACTCCAGTTAAGTCTATGTTGAACCTAATGGAATGGATGTGATTCTGTTAGCATGCATGGCAGATGCAGAAGTATCTTTAGCATAGACTCTAAAATTGGAAGATCAAACTTGCTTTCTAGTTACCAGACCCTGTTGTTGCCTGACTGTGCCAATCTCTTTCACCTCCTTGGTCCTATGGTAGCCATCTTCTTATGGCTTCTGAGAACTTTCTGCTTTGTGTTTCATTTCATCCTTACTGCCTTCTTTGTTTACTTCCAGTTCTACCTTGATCCCTCTATTTCTGTGTCAAAAGATTCATGCAATTTAAAAAAAAATGCTATACCAGCCCTTCTTCTCATATTTCTTCTCTTCTTAATTGGCTCCTTTTTTTCCATCACCTCCCCAGGACCAATAATGCAATTACAACAGTATTAATTTTGAAGTATAATGCTTACATATAATGTGTTTCTAAAAAACTCAAATCCACTTTACATGTAGTTGTCAGGTAAATAAATGACAGGGCTCCTGTACTTTTAAAGGTTCCCTAGAAAAGGGAATTTTAACAATTTTAACAAATGCTCCTCACAACTATTAAAGGTACTGAAGCCCTGTTCTTTACGTCTCCTGTTGAACATAACTCTCTAGCAATACTTTCAAAGTTCTGCAGAAAGCTTTTTGAACTGTCTCTGTGTAATTGTGAAGCATCTAATGTAAGTTAAGAAGCAACTTCTCTTTATACAAACCTGAAAAGAAATTAAGTGGCTGGATATGTATGGAACCAACTTTGATATTAAGGGCCTTGATAATAAAAGAGAAAACAGAGATTATGAAGGACAATGTGACACAGATGTTCAGACTGATTGTGGGGAAAATATTATTTCTTCAGGAAGATGCTTATATGAAGAAACAAAGAAACTGTGTGATAACTGGCAACTGGAAATGGGATGAAATACAAACTGAGGATGTATCTACACCAGGGGTAGGCAACCTAAGGCCCGGGGGCTGGATGCGCCCCCCTGAGGCCTTTGGACCGGCCCCAGGCTGGTCCTCCTGCTGCCGCCGCCCCCCCCACCGCCACCTGCCATGATATTGATTATTGTTGTTATTACTTGTTCTTGGGGTTTTCTTGGCAAAATCTCCACAGGGGGTTTGCTATGGCTTTTCTGGGGCTGAGAGAGTGTGCATGCATATTTTAAATTTTTTTTAAAATTCATTTTTATTTATTTATTTATTTATTTATTTATTTTTGGTGCTTCGCCCCCCCCATTGTCTGCGGGACAGCAACCCGGCCCCCGGTTCAAAAAGGTTGCCTACCTCTGATCTACACTGTAAAAATAAAGCAGCGTGACACCATTTTAACTGTCATGGCTCCATCCTGTGGAATGCTAGGACTTGCAGTTTGGTTAGGTATTCAGTCTGGTCTGAGAGTGCTCAAGTGCTTCATTAAACTATGAATCCCAGGATTCTGTAGGATGAAGTCATGGCAGAAGTGGTGTCAAATTGCTTTTATTTCTGCAGTGTGGATCCACCCTGAATCAGCACCTTATGTTATTTTAATTTCTTTACACTATGACTGAAAAAGCTGGCAAAGTGAGCATCCAAGTATGTTAGGTACTTAAATTTGATGAATATGATTTAACATGAACTCAGGGACCTTCTTCCTGTAACATCTTTGTTATCAGCTGACCATTCTTCTTCAACTGCTTTCTCCCTTGGTGTTAAACCTGAGAATTATTTACCACTACCAGCAGGTCCAGCACAAGGCACAGACAGAGCAGTAAAGGAAAGGCTTTCCATCCTCAAATCAAGTTGCATAATCCCCAAGGTGCCCCCACGCCCCCCACTAATGGTTCCTGGTGCACTGAAAGTGCTTTCCTCTCTATTCTGATCATTCAGCTGATACAGTGGTACCTC
>JAIPUX010001880.1:59758697-59771089 GCA_020142125.1 Phrynosoma platyrhinos | reverse complement strand
CAAGTAATAACAACAATAATCAATATCATCATGGCGGCGGAGGCAGGATCGGCCTGGGGGCGGTCCAAAGGCCTCAGGGGGCCGCATCCGGCCCCCGAGCCTTAGGTTGCCTACCTCTGCCCTAAAGTATTGCATGTAGGGATCATGTGTACAAAATAGGCATAACTGTGTAACTCTTGATTACGCAATCATAACTGCTGAACAGGATTCCAGCCAATTTGTTCAGTAAAAGGGAGGATGAAATCTATGGTATTAGCTAGGACTGCTCAGCATGGGAGGAAGATAGAACTTAAATCCAATTCTTAGTTCCAGCTAGAGAAAGCCTTTTGAATCACCGGGAACTTTAGTAAGTCAACACTTAGGTTGGATTGTAGAATGGGCCTACTCTAATGGAGAATTAAGAGTTGCATTTAGGCATATATATTTAATTTGCAGCTGGCAATTGTAGTGGGAAGCTATAACAATGCCTTGGATTGGATAAATTCTACATGTGGTGTCTTCATCAAGGTCTTTTCACTTATGCTTCAGGATGTCTAGTTTCATGATTCACAAAAAGATAGACAAATGCTTCCATCTTTTTAATGTAGGCTTTAGTTTTACATGACAATATTCCCAACAGTGCTTTTCCATCTTATCCCCCATGGTTATGTCAGCTTTGTAGAATTTCAGTACAAAGAGATGCTTTCCCTCCTAGCTCATCAATCTTCAAAGCTGATATCTTCAAAGAGATTTTAATAGGGAATTCAGTCTCCATATATGAATTACTGTGCCTGTGTTGTCCAATAGGAGGTTCAGAATAACTGAATGTTGCCTTGTAAGCATAACTCATCTTAACTAACCATAAAGTTCACAAATTGTTCCCTTTGACAAAACTTGGAATAATGCTTGCAGCAGTTTTGCCTTCAAGATAACATCCAAGAAAGCATTTGATGGTGCAGTACCCAGGTTTCCTGCTCAACTCTAACTGGATGTGGCGTCATTTTTATCAAATAACTCTTGTTGTCCAACGTGTTTGGATTGGGTTCATTCTTTTAGCACAGCAGTAGACAATGTAGTGCCCTTCAGATGTTTGAGACTACAATTCCTGTATATACCAGGCAGCATGATCAGATACTGTGGGAGCTGTGCCAAAAACTTCTGGAAGGCTCCATGCTGCCTACTTCTAGCAATTCTTGTGAAAACAGGTGGGAATGAGAGGGACGTTGACTAGTTTGCTTGCATTTCCTTTAGGAAAATATAATTGTGCCTTATCTGCTTATTCATTATGTCCAAGGAGCATAATTATATAGGCCAGACTTTATTTTCCAGTAACACATATTTTCCCATAACCCATTGTTATTGCTACAACTTGTTTGCACAAAAATACCCATGTATGCTGTAATATTAAGGATAATTCAATATCCTAATTTTATCACTGATACTCTAGAACAGGAGTAGGCAACCTTTTTGAGCCGGGGGCCAGGTTGCTGTCCCTCAGACAATTGGGGGGCCGAAGCACCAAAAATAAATAAATAAATAAATAAATAAATAAATAAATAAATATTTAAAAAATTAAAAATTATGCATGCACACTCTCTCAGTCCCAGAAAAGCCTGTGGAGATTTTGCCATGAAAACTCCAAGAACAAGTAATAACAACAATAATCAATAGCATCATGGCAGGCGGTGGTGGGGGGGGAGGCGGTGACAGGACCGGCTTGGGGCCGGTCCAAAGGCCTCGGGGGGCTGCATTTGGCCCCCGGGCCTTAAGTTGCCTACCCCTGCTGTAGGCCATTCCACTTTGGGAGGAAGAAGATGGCAGCTTCTAGAGTATCAGTGATAAAAGGAGGATATTAGGTTGCCTACCCCTGCTCTAGAAGCTGCCATCTTCTTCCACCCAAAGTGGAATGGCTTACAGAGTAAATTATTGCCGGGAATAACACTAGGGTATTTAGAAGACTGAGGAGATAGTATCTATAAACAAGAGTTCCCATAGTTCTTGGTGATGTGCATATATCCAATTGAAGACAATGTCTGACCATTAAACCCCACACAACACAGTGTTTTTAAATTGAAAGTGTCAGTACTGCCAATAAGGCAGCAGCAAGTCTACATTTTGTGTAAGTCTGCATGGAACCCTTCAACTGTAATTTTACCAAGCATTCTTTTTTCCTTCTTTTCATTAATTTTCTTGTATGGTGTCAATAAAACCCTGAAGCTAACCAATTGCTATATTGGCTGACAATGCAGAATGTCTGGGAATAATATAACATTGTCTTGCTATGAGGGAGGCTTGGGAGAGTCAGTAGCCAGCTGGCAGATGAACTGTCCCATCCATACCAATTTGCATGTCCAATAGTATCTATAATGTTAAGCTTTGCAAATCTAATTGTGATAGGGCAGGCTGTCTAGCTAAATCATTTCAGAGCATAGGCAATATTCTCCAGCTTCTGTGAAAAGAGAAGCCAAATTCCATGCACAGGAATTTCAAATCCTATGGATTATATTGCAAATTAATTTGATTATGCAAATAGGGTGGTTGGTTTTTTAAAAAAATATACAATTAGAGGTGGCTGGTGGCTTATGTTATATAAGGTGGTAAGTCTGCTTTTAGTCTAAACTCTGAAGGAGCTACCCAACCCTCTGAATGTATGTTGGGGATAGTGTTCAATACCTTGGAGAGTGCTTTTAAGTTCAGGCTAAAACATGGAATGGATCACCACAATGAAATGGAACCATAAACTACCAAGTGGTTGGAAAATAACAGAAGAGGTGAGACACAAAAAGCCATGGGATTTCTACATACTTATACAACCTATATTGTGTAAATTATAAATACAGTATCAAATCATACAGAGACATAGCCCTGCTAGTCTGGAATATCAATATGCAAAGGGATTTTGTAGCACCTTTGAGACTAACTGTGTGCAGGAAGTTGTAGCATAAGCTTTCATAGACTTTTTTTTAGACTGCATCTGAGGAAGTAGACCAAGTCTACAAAAGGCTATGCTACAACTTCTTTCACACAATTAGTCTCAAAGGTGCTACAAGATCCCTTTGCATCATGTCCTATTACAGGGGTAGGCAACCTTTCCCCTTTAAGGGCCGAGGGACTTCAGCTCCCAGAATCCCAGGAGCTATTGGCCAACATGGGACTATTGGCCAACGTGGCTGAGGCTTCTGGGAGCTCAAGTCCCTCGGCCCTTAAAGGGGAAAGGTTGCGTACCCCTGTCCTATTATGTTTATTACATTCAAGTAAATTGATAGGACCAAAATAAATAACCTCAGGCCATTTCAACAATTTAAACTAATTTGCTTTAGCAGCCAATTTTACTTTTATCTTTTCATGGCTTATGGGATTCTTTTCAAAGAATGGATGCTGTTGGACAGTATGGTTGTGGGTTGGCGACAGTGAAAGAATCTTCAGCAGCTTGCAAACAGGGATGGCTTCTTATGTCTCTTTACACTAAGCCATTATAGCATTTTTGATACCATTTCAGTTGTCATAACTTCATGCACAGAATCCTGGGATTATAGATCGCTGAAGCATTTGATCTCTTTGGAAGAGAATTCTGAATACCTCACAAAACTATAAATCCCAGGATTAAAAAGGATGGAGGCATGACAGTACTGTCACAGTACTATAACAGTGTAGTATGAAAGTGACTTTTACCTTGTGACTAGAAATATACATTATAAAACTGGGCATTCTGAGATTTCTCATGGGAATCTATAAGATAGCAAGGTCTATTGCATGCATCCGGCAAACTGAATCTATCCAATGAATGTTCACACCACAACTAAATTTGCCACCCTATGGAGTTTGTTGATTTTTGAAGTAGCTAATCTGACCACCTTACAGTCCTTGAGGAGTTAAAGTGCTGATGAATATTTTCCCAGTGGGGCAAATGCTCACTGGATTGCCCCCTGCCCCATTCACTGGGGTAGGGGATGCACTGCTGCTGTGCTAGGTTCTTACAGCACTACAGTTTTTATTAAAAGGCTGCGGCAGCACTGGCAAGTGTTTTAGTACACCATGGAGCCTCTCATACTGACAAGGCAGAGCCTTTCTTTCTCATGAAACACCTGACAGATGGGTGATCTGTGCCACTGCCAAATTTCAGTAGTGTGATTGTGGTGATGGCAGCAGAAACATTGTTGACTCTGGTGGTTTGGCAAGAACAAAAAAAACTGTTGGGGGAAGGGAATCGTGTTACTACAGACCATATGCTGCCTGCCCTTGAGTTAAAAAGTTCAGTTTAAAAGCAGGGAAACTAGTCATCCTCACACAACAGGAACTGAGAATTATCTTAACTAGCAGCAATTACACTCCTGGCTGCTGCAAAGGCTGTCAACTAGGCAAGAGACTGCAAGACTATCAAGATTTGAGTGAAGTCGTAATCTGGCTCTCTCCCTCTCCTGTTGGGAATGCCTTCCTCATTGACCATTCCACGTATTAGAGGGAATGGTGAGACACCCATCCACTTAGATGAGGCATTTGGATCCTTGCCTCCCAAAAACGTTTCTTTCCTTCAGTGGCCATTTTTCATTCATGGATTTCTCTCTCTCTCTCTCTGTATACAAATGTAATAAATAAGCTATTTCTAGCATTTAAAAAGATGATCCCCCCTTCTCTTTCTCCTTGGTCATGGTGTCTAAAACATGCTTTAAAGCAAATGAGATGTCAGAATTATTGGTGGTGTTTTAGAAGCATTGCTCTGTGCTATGTCGCTTCTGTACATGCATCCACGAAGATTGTATTCAGCCCTCGTTCTTACATTCTGATTACTTTGTTAATTAAGAAGTCAATTAAACAGACACCTGTTTGAAATTATTTAAATTTCCATGTTTGTGTCAGGAACACAGAAAGCAGGTGTCGGTAAATGTCCTCATAGTAGAAAGAGTATAGAAAAATACGTATATGTAAACAAAAATTAGAAAGGAAACAAACTCTACATGCAGCTAGATGGCCAACTTTTTAAAAAAGCACTATGCATTTTGGCCTGTATGAAAGTAGGTCTTCTTCTTCCAACAAAAATTACTGCAGTTGTTGACCATACTCTCCAAAGGGCTGGATCATAAAGTATTAGCAAGAAAAAGTAAATGTCCTCAGCAGGGGATGGATCTCTAGAGAAGATTTCAGAAAAACAAAATCAAAGAATTGCAAAAAACCAGAGCAATCAGGCAGGACATAGCATCAATCTCCTTCAACCAGCTGGTTTTTAAGCCATCTTAATCATATTCTAAGTGAAATCCTCTTTGACTGTAGTAGTATTACTGCCTTCTCTTTGACAGGTGGCCTGTGGCTTGTCCTCTGTCATCTGCTTTGCAGACTATTTGTATTCCTAGTAGAAAAGAGTGTTTGTATGGGGGGGGGGGGAAGGGGATAGAGTATACAGGTGCTCTGGGAAGAGCCCAAGAAACATGATCAGTCTACCAGATTAGAAGGGCTAAGGAGAGACTCAGTCATTGAATAATACATCAGGTACAAAGCACAAATACCTGTGCAGAGGAGTCCTTCCTAAGGTGGTTCTTTCTGTGTCTCAAAGACTTAGCAGTTTACAGCATTTCTAACGTGCAAAGAGCTTTATAAGCCTCCTCTAATTAATCCTATTTTGTATTTTGCATTACAACTGTACAGCTTGCAAATAGAAGTAGTGGCTGATTAGGAGCAAAATAGCTGCAAGAAAATGGTGCTGTTTTAAGAGCAGCTGCTTCCCTTTCCACCTTCCTCCACTCCTTCTACATGACTGTTGGGAAATTGGCAGGATCAGGCTTTAGAGCCAAATGTGCCAACAGGAGAAATAGTTTGGAGACAATTGACTACCAGCAGGAACTGTGAATGCTTATTGAAATGGGATTCTGCTATCTTTAGTGTCCCCCGGGTTTCTTTTCACTTTTCATCTGGGATTCCATTTGCAAAATCAAGATTTTAATAATCCTTCCCATAATATCCAGGTACAAGCATATAAATTAACTAGTTTAGGACTCTAGATTTTTATACAGTTACATCAGACTATGCCCCACTGAAATAAACTATTCAAAAATAAATCTGCAAAACATTGGGCCTAAGGATGGAGTGTTTAATTGAATAAAGTGCAAAGACTAGACACCTGTGCTGAGGACAGTTGGCTTTTAAAGCCAATTCTTCCCCATGGTTTGCACTTATGGAAAATCTTAGCATGAATAAAAACAGAACTGTTTCCTGGGCCAACAGAGTCACTGGCACATTTTATGATTGCTTATTTTAGTCCTGTAAAAATGTAAAGATGACAACTCTGTTTCTCATCTCCAAGAAGTTGAGAATTGGGGCTGCCAAATGTATTGCTTTTATTTTGTGTACCAATTGTAAACTTCTGTATACTAATGGGAAACAGTGTCTGTATGTAACAGCCATAAAATATTGACTGACTGTGGGCTGAGTGCATCGGTGGTGGCATTAGAAGCAAAGGGGAATACAGTTGAATATCCTGGGGAAAACAAAGCTAGACAAGGAACAGAATAAATCCATAATTGGGCTATAGTTTTCATTATTTTCTTAACTGGATTGTGCTATTTCCACTTACCTTCACCCGAGGCATATGGGTGAGTGAATCATAGATCTTTATTTCAATAGTAACAAGTGTTTAGATTTAGTATGGAATATTTTATGAGCTTTAGTCCCAGTTAGATTATAGAAACCTATTTATAAGTATGTTTCATAGTACAGTCTAAACCACTGGATTGCTCAGAATTAAGAAAGTCCAGCAAATAACTAAACAGTTTGATGCTTCCTTAGAGGGATTCGGCACTTGATTTGGAAGTGACTTTACAGATCAGATGCAAGTTCCTCTAAATTGTTCTTCATGCAATCAGGCATCAATGTGGTCATTAGCAACATAGGCAGAGGATTCCAGCTCCATGTCTTTGCTGAAAACAGGCTGATTTAAATAATTTCTCCCCTCTGATTACGCATTTTGTGGCTCCTGTGCATCCTTCTTTTTTTACTTCAGTCAAAAAGCTTCATGTTTTGACATTTAACAGCTTGACATTCTATGAATGTTTCCACAACAACCTGGGCAGTTTGTGTTTGGCACACAATATTTTTGGAAGGAAATATAGAAACACAGCTGGAAGTTGGTATACCTGAAAAGAAAGGAACCTGATACCAACTGAGAAGGCCACATTTTTGTGCCAAGTCCCAGACCAAAGACAATGGATGAAAACGTAATCAGGCTAGTTCAGACTAAATTCTACCAACTCTACATATCCAAGCACTGGACAGCTTACATTTATTAGGTGAATTTGTTTCTATCCTCTGTTTTTTAAAACATGATCTAGGCATATTTATTCAGATCACAGAGATTTATAGGACTTACTGACCAGTAAGCATACACAGAATTGAAGTTGGAAAATGGTATGGGTTGGCTGTTCTGTCTTAAGACAATATATGGTCAGAGATTGGGACTTGACAGTGGCATCACTAGGGTTGGGGTCACCCAATGGGGGGTGATTCTCAGGGTGTCAGCCCCCCACTGACCTTCTCCCATACCACACCATACAAAAGCCAGTAATATTTTTTGTACTAATGTTATTAATAAATCATAATTCCCATACATCACTGAATGTAACGGTAGTAGTTGTGACATAAACAACTAGCAAAATTAAAATTATATCTTCAAATTATAATATCATAAGCACAGCTTACATGTATTTTCATGTACATAGTTTCATGTGGTTAACGTGAAAATTTAATGCTATGTGTTGTTTTCAAAGAAAATTTATTATTATTAATAAAATTTATTTCTAAAGTGCTGTCAATGTATACAGCTCTGTACAAAAAGACAATCAAGCATAAAATAGAATAAAAACCTGCCAAAGGCATACAATCTAAAATATAAAACAATAGGTAAAATAATAAAAGTCAATTAAAGCAAAAGACAACTGTAACAATTAATTAGCAACATCCACTGTCTACCCAGAATAAGAAGAATAAAAAATATTTTTAAAAACAATTTAATTTTTTTTAAAAAAATATTTAAAACTCTGAGGGCTCTCCTTTCTCCTCCCACTGAGTGTCTCCCTGCTCACACCATCTCTTCAGCATTTTAAAGGGACAGGTGAATGCCACAACCCATTTCTGCCAAATGGGAGATGTTGGAGGAGCAGTGGTGTCACCCCCCATTAGAGTGTCACCTGGTGAGGTCCATACTCCTCACACTCCCCTAGTGCTGACCCTGGGACTTGGGAAAGGAATTTAATTAGCTTGGGATATTTGGATGATTTCTCAGTATGAAGAAGCAATCTTCTAACAATTAACTTCCATTGAGAGACCTCTCTGGAATGTGCTGAAATACCAGAGATATTTTAACAAAAGGTGATACAGATCAATACCACCTGCACCACACCACCTCTAGCTGGAGAGAAAGGACAGGCTGAGTGTAAACCGAAAACAGAAGTGTTTTTGGAGATATACTGAGAAGAAAGACAGGACTGGAAAAAGCACACAGATAAGACTAATATGAGTTTTGAGATTCATACTTGAATGGAAGACCGACAAGGATCTTGTTGTAGGGGGTTGTAATTGGAGGTATTTATTGAAGTTTAAATTGTTGTAAGCCGCCCCGATTGTGTTGCAGAGGGGTGGGATAGAAGTAAATTATTGTTGTTGTTATTATTATTATTATTATTATTATTATTATTATTATTTGCTATAGATATACACATGCACTATAACTAAAATAAAAAAGAAAAGGCAACCATCATTTTTTGTGAGGCACTTCCTTGGTATCATTATTTCCATGGGTCATTTTGTCCAAAATTACAAGGGGAATGCCACCAGGCCTTTGAAGAAACCAAGCTTGGGGAAAATTGACCACATCATCTTTAAATGTAAGTACATCCCCAAATGAAAGTAACTGCAAAATAATTTGAACCCATCCCTCAAATAAAAAAAATTTCCCATTGCTTTAATGGGGGGATAAATTGTATATTATTAAAAAGCACTAGCTAACTCCAGTTTATAAACTGCTGTGAAGTCATCTATCTTTAATCTGAATTTACTGAACATTGGATTAACTGTAGCAATCTTAAGAGTTCTTCTCCATACCAGTTTACAGGGAAAATCTCTGTTTTTATAAGGCATGGCATTTCCATGGTTTTTGCAAAGAAGGCAACACACTTTGTGAAGATGCACTGCTGGGACTCTTATTGGCATACATAGCTTTAGGCAGTGTGTTTCTTTCTCTTCTCCAGCAGAGTGTGTTGGAACAGTGGTGACATTTTGGGTGTTACTAGCTCATTCAGCAGAGGCTATGCAAAGTTCACTCTATTAGCAGTTACTTAGCTTATCAGTATATGTTCTTAGTGAAAGGCAACTGTTCATTTTCATCCAAGTGCTATATGAACTGCATGCCTCTTTCCTGTAGAAAAGACTGCATACTTCTCTTATATTTCTATCTCTCAAACCTTTCTTTTTGGAGGTTGATTTTTGCCAATTGATATTTCCCATTATTTTTAACCAGTATCTTCTTACTAAACTGTTATGAAGTTCTGACAGAAGATTTAAAATGGTGCACAATGAAGATTTGATTATGGTGGGGCCTAACGATTCACAGGGATGGGAATGGCTAACTGCAAGAACTCAAATATATTGACAAACCATATTAACAAAAAAGGTTTACAATTATTTAAGACCAGAATCCTATTGTTGTCGTTGTTGTTAATTGTCTTCGAGTTACCCCCGACTTAGGGTGACCCTGTTGATAAGACATCTCCATGACTCCTTGTCCTCCACTGCTCTGCTTATGTCCAGCAGATTCAGGCCTGTGACCTCCTTGTTTGAGTCCAGCTATCTGGCATGTGGTCTTCCTCTCTTTCTACTACCTTCTACCCTTCCTAGCATTATTGTCTTTTCTTATGAGTGATGTTTTCTCATGATGTGGCCAAAGTACAAGAGCCTCAGTTTTGTCATTTTGGCTTCCGTGAAGAGTTCAGGCTTGATCAGTTGTAGGACCTATTTGTTTGTCTTTTTGGCTGTCCACAGTATCCTCAGCACTCTTCTAACATGACATCGCAAATGATTTTCTTCTTATCCGCTTTCTTCATTGCCCTGCTCTCCCATCCACAAATGGAATCCTATACCCAGTTACAATGTAATCCTAATTGAAGAGTATGCAGCCTAGGATTTGCTACTAGACACACTCTTCTGCCAGTTGATCTCAGAGTTCTGCCAAAAAAGTAGAACATTTGGCCAAACTGCCCTGCTGGCTTTAATCTGTCAGCAGAAAAGCCAAAATTGGGATGGGTGTGTGAAGGAGGAGATGAGTTATGCTGGATCCAAAACTCATCAAGGTCAGGGCGCAGCCACAAATACTAGCACAAAATTAAAACAGGGTGAAGGTAGTCCTCAATAATTTCCAGCATCTCTAGGCCAAGAAGAGTTTGGATTCAGCATAGCCTCAGGTAGCACAGTGTTGGCTAAATTGGCTTGCCCAGCTTTGCAAGATAGTTGCAACAATTATCTAGGAGTTAGCTCTATTGAGCTTAGTAAACTTTACTTCTGGGTAGATGTGTGTAGGTTTGCACTGTACATGACAGTGTTAGAAGTAAACAGTTCACTTGTGACTGGAAGATTTTAAACATTTCTATTTAGCAAAACAGTTTCATGCCGCAGAAAGGGAAATGAGTGCTTTTAATTGTGTCTATTTTAGGTTTTAAATTTGAGGCAACTGCTTTGTTTCAATTTACCCAATCTGTTCATTATTGACAGCAGAATACTTTTCAGACAGGTATATTCCTCTGTTAATATGAACAGGACCAGTATAGATTCTGAAGCAGATGTGACTCATGAGCCCTTTTCTTTACTGAAAGAAATGTTCTGGGAGAAAAGTGCTGGTGTATACAACACACCAAAGCTCTGACATTGTCACATAACCTAATCTGACCTTTTTCTTGAGGATCTGACTTGTCACCAAATATTTCCCTAATGCTCAGTGGTGATGATGATACATAGGCTTAATCTTCCAGCTAATACTCACCTCATGCCCACACATTGTGTACTTTGTATACTTTGTTTCCAGTGTTAACATGAGTAGTTTGTCTGTCACTTTTCCACAATACATTGTGCCAAAAATAAATTAACAGAAAACACAAACTAATCAAAATACACCACACACACACAGACCCTAAATGCACTTACCTGTTAGTAGTGCATTTGAAGGAATTTGAATGAGGACCAAATAAATAAGCTTTCAACAGAACTTTGTGTAGATATGTCTTCAAGTCACATGTTAAGTTATGGCAACCCCATGAATGTTGGATTTTTTTTAAAAAGTAAGGAATATTCAGACATTGCCTTTTTCTGAATTTTGGCCTACAGTATTTGGTATTCCATGGTAGTCTCCTATACAAGTACTAACCAGGGTTGACCGTGGTAAGCTTCCAAGATTACATAGGATCTGGTGCCTTCTGGATATTTTCACCAGAAACTGAGTTCCTTTTGTATCTAATGCTTAGCTAGTGGTTCATAGATCAGGATATACCTGAGGAAGAGCAAAACACTGCCTGCTCATTATCAAGACAAAACAATATTGCCCAGGTAAATGTTTTCTTTTCTGGCTGGCATTGATTATTTACCTTAAATAATCAGATTATACAAAATTTAAACAAGTCCATCATCACACTATATTAGTTAGCCTGCTCAGGTCCTTTTTTTCTTTTAAAAATTGTTTTTAGATGTTAAGTTTTAAATTTACATTCAAAAGAGATCTCAATTACATACAATAATGTTCCAGTATAATAAAAGGAGGAATATAAAAACAAAAAAGGAGGAAAAATAACTACATAAAAGCTGACCAAATGTTTAAATATAAGTCACTTTGTATAATTTGCCTATATATGATTCTTTCAAATGTTGCAAGAGTTGTTCAACCTTCTATCCATTGGATCACAGTTGGAGAGAAATCATCTTTCCATTAGAAAGTAGCAATCTTTCAACTGTCAAAATGGCATGAAAAATCAATTTCTTTTGACCATCTGTTAATATCCAAGAAACTGGTAAATGATTCAAAAGAGCACACATGTCCCTGAATTTCCAAAACCAAATTTACTTGTGTGATTACTTCCTCTCAAAATGTAGCTATGATGGGGCAACTCAAAAACATATGGAAACATTAGCGGTATTGTATCTACAACAATTTGCTGATTTAGAAAGCCCTTTCTTGAAAAGACATTGTGGTGATCAATATACCCAAAAGAGCAATTTCTGCTGTATAAGATGTAGTCAGAAATCCATAACCATACTAGTTATACATGTTAACACCAATGGCTATTGTGTAGTCATAACTTTATATTCCAGTTCTCTATTTCATTCTTGCTTTAAACCTTGCATGTCATATTAAGGGAGTAAGGGATCTTGAAACTGTGGTACATGCT
>JAIPUX010001880.1:59720034-59752242 GCA_020142125.1 Phrynosoma platyrhinos | reverse complement strand
ATAATAATAATAATAATAATAATAATAATAATAATAATAATAAGTGTGGCCCTCCTTTGCTTCTTGCATTCTGTTACTTGCATAACTTACTCTCATCTCTCTCCCTCCTTCGCCTCACCTCATGCACCAAGTGCACTCCTCCCTTGTATCTTGGACTTAGAATTATAGAATCATAGAAGAGACCACAATGGCCATCCAGTCCAACCCCCTGCCATGCAGGAATAAATAATCAAAGCACCAAAGACTTCAGTGCTTGAACCTCTCTCTCTCTCTCTCTCTCTCTCTCTCTCTCTTCCCTCAGAATTGAAATTCCCAGGGGATTTGTTTCTTGTAGAACAATTTGGCTGCAGAAGGCCTCCACGTTTTACCTCGTATCTTGGCTTCTACAAGAGCTAGACACTTTAAAAAAAAAAAGCTTGGGATTCAGGATAGATGTTTGTCCAAATGGACACTGGGTGGCATTCCTAGAATCCAGATACAACCCACCCAAACTGGGTGTATAACAGTCCTACTAATGTAAGAAAAAATGGACAGGCTTTTAGAACAGATTTTTTTTTAAAAAAGAAGTGACTTTCAGTTGTGCTATATTATTTTTGTCCTGTTTTACAAAATATTTTTTAAAATGATTTTAAGGTGTTATATTTTAAATTGTTTTAAGGAGCCCTGGTGGTGCAGTGGTTAAATGCTGGTACTGCAGCCGCTCACTCACAAACCACAAGGTTGTGAGTTCAATCCCAGCCCTGGGTTCAGGCTTGACTCAGCCTTGCATCCTTCTGTAGGTTGCTAAAATGAGTACTCAACTTGTTGGGGACAATTAGCTTACACATTGTAAACCACTTAGGGAGTGCTTAAGTGCACTGATAAGCAGTATAGAAATGTACTTTGAATCCCATTGTGGAGAAAGACGGGATGTAAATCCTAGAAACAAATAAAATAAATCAATCATACTTGCTATTGTTATTTTGCTAGAGTTAATACAGTTGGCCCTTCATGTCTACAGGGGTTCTGCTCCAGACCCTCTCACAGATGCCAAAAACTGTGGGACCTCAAGTTTCATTGGTTTTAATGGTGGCGCGCTGTGTGGCCATGTGCATGTGCCACCATTGAAGTGAATAGCTCGGGGCCACCTGTGACTGCTCAAATCCATGGATGGCAAGCCAGTGGTTGGGGTGGGCTGGCTGTAGTTTAATTCTATTTTAATTTTGACTTTTGTATGTTTTTACATATATTGTACTTGTTTTAATTGTAAGCCATCTTGAGTCCCAATTTTTGGGAGGAGGGAAGTGGGTTATAAATGAGGAAGAAGAGGAGGAGGAGGAGGAAGAAGAAGAAGATAACCACCTTGAATCATGTGTTGTGAGCAAGGCAGGATATAATACGTGATGATGATGATGATGGCCTCATTTAATAACATCATGTCATAGTTTATCATACCAGTCACCTAGGTCCAAAACACACTGCAGAAACAATCCAGTTTAATCCAGTTTAAGAATGCTTTAACTGCCCTGGCCCAAATGCTGGGGAATTCTGGGAACTGTAGTTTTGTGAGACATGTAGCCTTCTCTGTCAGAGAGCTCTGGTGCCACAATAAACACTCAGAACATCAGGGAAGAACTTATGAAACTATCATAATACTAAACTGACAGTTACTTCCTAAAAATCATTCACGGCTGCAGCCCCTAAACTATGGAACAGCCTGCCGGAAGAGGTCTGTACTATTTCCACGTTAGAGGCCTTCAAAAAGGCACTCAAAACAGAGCTCTTCTGGCGGGCCTATCCACCTGACCCAAATTAAAAATATGTCCTAAGACCTCCTGGGTGAAGGAAGACCATCACCACCTATGGTACAGACTGGTATTTCAATTTTATTGTAATCTTAATAATTTGTAATTTTATTGTAATTTTAATAATTCAATTGTATGAATTTTATTTTTATCATTTTAAATTTTTTATGGTTTATTGCTATGTTTTAACGTTGTTGTATTGTTCCTCTTTTATCTTTGTACTCCCGCCTCGATCTGCCGGGAGAGGCAGGATATATAAATAAATTATTATTATTATTATTATTATTATTATTATTATTATTATTAAATGACAATTCCCAGGATTCCCTAGCACTGAGCCAGGGCAGGTAAAGCAATCTCAAACTGGTTTATTTCTGCAGTGTGTTTTGGACCTATTGCCATTGGCAACAGTGATGAGATGGGAAAATAATAATAATAATAATAATAATAATAATAATAATAATAATAATTATATTTTTTTATACCCTGCCTTTCTCCCAACATAGGGACTCAAAGCGGCTAACCTAATGTTAAGTAGGGTGTAGAGAAAGTAAGTGCATGGTTGCCATTTGAGTAGCAGCAACAGCACATTTACTGTCAGATACTTTTCTATGCACAGACATGGTAACAATGATAACTCAAATGCAGTAAATCGTGTTTTTTGAAAACCGCTTCAAAATTTACAGGCCCACAGAAACTTTTTATCCCTCCTGAACACTGTTGTTCCAGAACACTCCACAGAAACAGGCAATTTGGAGCTTCATCAGTTTCAATGTATTTCTTTAAAAAAAATATTCTGGCAAATCTGTTCTATTTGCATGGAATTTCTGTTGGAATGGAACTGAATCCAAAGTCTATGTCAAGATTGCTATGAGGAGCCAACAAAACTGAGACAAGTTAGGTCAGGAAAAAAGTTTTCTCCAGATCATTAATATTTACATCACATACTGATTGCTCTTTTGTTTGGTTACAAAATATTTGGCTTTGCTTGAGTTCATTTGCAGTTAAAGATAGAATGCAGAGAAAGATTTGGAATGGTCTTTGCTAGTTAAATGGTACAGAATAAATCAGCTGAAAAGATCTTTAGTTGAGATAATCTTTCCTTGCATATGGATTCAAATCTTTTGCAGCCTTTCATTAAGAATACAAAATTGTTCACATAACATTTATTCATTTATTAATGAAGAGTTCTTGTTCTTTTGTTTGTAGCTTTTCCCTTGTTGTAAAGCATGATGAAGAAGAGGAAGTGATTTTACCCAATTCATATTTCATGTTACTTAAATTTTATTATTTAAGTTTCGTCTTATTTAAATACAGTAAAAAGAAACTCGCATGTCTTTATATTATATTGTCTTGGGGAGATTTGTAAGGCAAAGAATAACTACATTATTATTAGGTACATGTTGTTATCTGTCAAGGCAGCAGCGTTGTAATGTATTCTGTTTGGACAGCAATGAAGATTTCTTCTGAAGTACATTGGCTTTCTGTAGAGACATTCTAAGAGCTAAGGACCGTTTTTGGGGCATTTTCTTTTTCCCCCCTAGTATCAGTTTCCTCTCTTGATAACTGTACATCTCTGCTGGATGACCTTGAATATTTGGGATTTTAAAATGTGTTCAGCACAGACTTTAACAGTTATGGCAATCTGACGAACTAAGCTTCTGTGCAATTAGATGGCGGCTTATTCAGCTCTCTTGCCTTGGAAATCCTTTTAACTGCTTATCTTGGCACTGGTTTGCTTCATCCTGCTCTGCTCTTTTTACCAGCTCTGTGGACACTGGCACATTAACAGATAAAAGAAAACAACTTTTAAGAGCAATTTCCAGCATTTGGTGAGGACAAGCTAAAGCTATGGACCCATATTCTTTTCCTTAGGAAAAGGAGTAAGTAGAGCCGAGGTTCTGACTTGCTTTTCTTAACTTATCACTTCCAGGGCCATGCCACGCACTACATGTATGGATGTAGCAAAGATTTTTATGTGTCTTATATTTTGCAAATGTTTTGCAACAAATTCTTCACTTGCCTTGCTGACAATATTATTTTCCAGAAGGTGATAAAAACAATAAGGGGACTGATTGTCTTGGATATGATCCTCACCAACAGGGCAAAATTAATCAATGATGTGGATGTAGTGGGAACTTTGGGCGGAAGTGGCCATATCCTCTTTGAGTATGCTATGCAGAGGAAAGAGAAAGCTAAGCATGCTTCAGTGTGCTCTCTGGACTTTAAGAAATCCAATTTCAATAAGCTTAAGGAAGTAGTGGGTAAGACCCGTTGATTAGAAATACTCAAAGAATTCATGATGTATGGGAGTTTCTCAAAAATGAAATGCTGCAGAAACAAGCACAAAAGATTCTAACAAGGAAGTGGTGAGTGATGACATCTCAAGAAACTGGTTGACCTACTGGATTGGCCTACTGGTGTGTTCATCAGTGGTTCCTCACCTTTTCTGATAAGATGTGATGGGTGGGATATGACAGAGTCTGGCAGTATTCAACATTTTTATTTCCCTACATAAGGGAATAGAGGGGTAACTACACAAGGAACTTTCAGATGAACTGAGAGTTAAGAAATGGGAAGAAGCCAACAAGGAAGAGAAGAAATGAGTAGCCATGATTTATTGGGAGAAGAATGGGAAGGCTAAAGCTCAGAATGGGCTCAGGCTTGCAAGAAAGCTTAAAATTAATAAAATGGGTTGGAGACATTTTCACAGCAAAGGAAAAACAAGAAAGCATTAATTTAGCCGCCCGTCTGCTGGAGCCTTTTGACTTTCTTCAACAACCATTCCGAATCTTTACATATCTTAAACTGTTGATGTTCCTTTCTCCAATTTTTATGCCTCTTTCCTCTGAATCTAATCCTACTTTCCATATGTCAGTAATCTGCTTTCTGACCAACAGGGAAACAGGCCCTCATCAATCACAGCGGCTGTTTCCTGATAAGTGGGGAGTGAGGAACTTTCATGGTCCCTATGTGGTCCCTAAACTAGGGGCTATGTCAAAATCATGAATATGAAACACTCTGAATGCATAACTCTAGGTTACTCATTTGTAACTGCCCAATAGGGATCTGACCACTGTGTGTTTTTTTGGGCATTGCACTTTAAGAAGGGTATTAACACACTGAAAGATATCCAGATGAACAAAACTGGATGGGAAATAAAGATTTAGGTAGGATGTTGAGGCGATTTGTTTTGTTTAGCATGTAAAGAGGAGAGGTGATATGAAAGGCATCTTCAAATATCTGGAGGAATATCACAGGGAAGATAGAATAAACTTATTTTCTGCTGATCCAGAGGGTAGGATCTGAACAAATGGATTCAAAATACATGAAAAGAGATTTCAGCTAAATGTAGGATAAACTTTACTTGCATTTTAAAACATTTTTACCTTGCTTTTTGGCCCACAGTGTCTTTAAGATGCTAGAGTAAATCTTTACTGAAAGGAATATGGCCCAGTGTTTGCCAGCAAATAGACTAAACCCCCATTTACTGTCTTTCTTATAGATGTGAATTTCCTAAGAATGGCCCTGGGAATTGTCGGACATGATACTGGAATACTGGAAAAATTGGTGGAGGTATCTGCCCATAGGAAGGCTAGCAGTGTGCAGTGTTCTGAATGTTGGACTATGGCTCTAGAGATCAGGTTCGAATCCTTGTTCAGCCAAGATCAACTGAGTGACCTTGGCAAGTCACATTCTGTCAGCCTCAGAGGAAGGCAAAGGCAAATCTTTCTGAACAATCTTGGCAAGAAAACCCAGTGATAAGTTTGCCTTAGGTTTGTCTTATGTCAGAGATGACTTGAAGGCACACAACAACAACAACAACAACAACACAACCAGCCTATAGATCTACCACACAGAACATGCTGCAACATACGGTACATGTTTTTGTGCCCTGGGTTAGAAAACATGTTCCTGATCTAAACTCTGCTGTGCCTCAGAATAAACTCTGTTATAAACTGTATGGTACCCTCCAAAACAAAGGGTAAGTAATTTATTTTAACACAAATGGCACACACAAAAATCAGTTTGTGAAGATGATTTCTCAAGTTGCAGTCCTTGGGGATAGTTCACTGAGTTGAGATAGTGAGACACAAGAGCTTTCTTTTCAATGTAAGGATTCAAATGCCCCCCTCTCTCTTTGACTATCATGTAGAAGAGGTGAGGTAGGATACTGAAAACAATAAGGAGACAAGCTCCATGTGCTCTGGGATAGTTAAATTTGTTTTAAAAAGCCCAACTATTTCAGTCTCAATGAGAAGAAACCTTCTTCAGGGGCCTTCAGCAGAATTCACTGGAGTTAAGAACACGCTCCCAAACACAGAACTATTGAGTATTTTTATACTCAGTTGTCCTGTGTTTGGGAGAGTGTTCTCAACTCCAGTGAATTCTGTTGAAGGCTCCTGAAGAAGGGGAATAAACAGTTGACCATCCTGAGCATGTGGAGCTTGTCTCAGTGTTTTCTGCTTTTAATGTGTTTTTCAGTATTCTACTCACTACTGAGGTAGGATGCTAAACACAGTTCAATTTGACTCAGTCTCAGCTTGATCACTGTTTTTTGTTGTTTTCTTCATGTTGAGTTGACTGCCAAACACATATATTGCTGAAGCAGTACAAACCTCAGCGTTCCAAGTAATTTGAGAAATTTCTTGTAGATTTTTTAAAAATGCAGTGTTGCTACCAAAAAGGCCAAAAGCTTTCAGAGAGAGAGAGAGAGAGAGAGAAGAAAGCAATATAGAGAGAATGCTAGTGATACTGAAGAATCTATTAGCAGTAAGACAAAAGTCAGGGAAGCCACAAACAGCTGCAGAAGATCACTATCTGCCATAGTAATCCTATATATAGTGGGTGCGGGACTGTGCTCAGGGTGAATTGGTTCTCTGGGGAAATGTAATGAAGTCATCTCCTTTGGAACCATACTTTTAAAATAAATATAGGTACATGCAACATTTTAAAAACAAACAAGATTGGCAGCCTGCCTGAAGTTCAACCCATTGGAGGCAGGGGGTGATTTATGTATTTATTTTGTCAATGTATGTACAATAAACATTTGTCCACATTCTTTAAATCATGTTCAGGTGTTTGCTTTCATCAACATGGGAATGGGGTAGCATCTTGCCTTTTCTCTTGTTTTGTGGAAAACTTTCCTCATATGAAAAGCAACAAATGTGAGGAAGAGCGATTCTCCTATGCATGGAGGTTCTTCATGCTGACAAAAACAAACAAACAAACAAACAAAAAAACATGCAAGCTCAGTGATTTTGCTAATGTGGAAAGATATGTGAACACAAAACTCTTCTCTTCAGACACATCACTCTCCATGTCAGGAAAGCATTGACCTCTCCAGCACTGCCCTGGATCCACTGTTGAAGAAAGCATGGTGAATAATGCCTGAACAGAGCTTCACATCCTGCAATTTTAAAGTGATTACTTTGAAAGTTATAGGTGCCTATAACAGAGGTGCAGAAATCTGATTACACCTTTTGGATGAAGGAATTCATACACTGGTGTCACATTAGGGCATCTTGTTTACTGGGTAATTTATTTTTTAAATGTTGGATGGTGTTTAACATAAATTTTGTTTTTTATTCTGTAAGTGTACTGATGATTAACAGCCATGTTGAGATTAATTTACCATTAGCAGAATGTAGACTGCCAGAGGTCCACAGCACAGTTTTATGAACCAAACAAAGCCATTGTCTAAATGGCTATTTGCTGGTCATTATCTCCAACTGTCTTTGCTGCAGTGCTAAGTAAAAATTCAATTTTGTTCTAGAGACCATTTTTCTTCTCAACCACACTGTGCAGTGGATAAAACTGAAGAAAATAAAATGTGGACAGTGAATGCTCTTCCTGGCTTATACGCAATCAAATCCTTGCCACTAGGACACATGGCATTTGCATTACAGAACCAAATGACATCCGGTTTACCAGCAAAGCTTCCCCCCCCCTTATTGTTCCTATAGATTGAGGTGGGCAAAGGATGGACCACCCAGGGCTTTTTGTCTGGTCCTATGGGGTCAGAAAAGCTTTGGTCCAAACATTTTTAGACTTCAATTTCCAGAGGCCCCAGCCAGCATGGCCAATATTAAGGGAATGTGGAAGCTGAAGTACAAAAAAATATGGAGGGCCAAAGGGTCCTCACACCTTCGCTAAACCAGAAGATCTTTTCTCAAAACAACTCAACCTCTCCTCAGTCAATGTCTCTGAGAGCTGTAAAATTACATATTAATGTGATGCACATTCATTCAATAGTATGAGGAGCTGCAGGACATCTTGAAAAGTTTTTGATGTGGGGTGGTTTTTGTTTTTTTAAACTAGGCAGCCAGTTTGTTGTATGTGCAGACAAGGATTGCCAGGCCGGAAATGGGTCTTCATTAATTGCTGAAAACACTCAAGAGTTGCATGAAGGCAGTTTGAAATGATGGGGGCAATAATTCATATGATTTACAAATTCCCAAATATTTACCTTGCTTGAAATGGACTACTAATAACCAGGACATCCTGTTGTTATCTTTGGTTGAATCAGGATAGCATTGTCTTCAGCTCATACATATGCTCTTCTCTATCTTATCTTGTTGTCTTAGTTTCTGCATAGATGTGGAAAGGAAACTCTGGTTCAGCTGGCAGATGGAGGAAAGCGGGGCGGGACTTTGGGTTTGGCCCAGTATAAATCTCATGGCAGGGCATTTAAACATCACTTGAAATCCAAGCCTTTAGTCCATGGAATAGGTGAACTTTACAGTGGAATTTTCATTTCTAGTAGGTCATTCTCACTGCATTGGGATAAAAGCAAGAAGCTCTCTAAATGAGTCCTGCATCAAACATCCCCCACACCAAAACAAAACAAAACAACCCCCCCAAAAAAAGCACCAAAACCTGGCACATTTTAAAAAATAATAATTACTTTCCAAGGGCTACTATGCTGTTACTCATTATTAACATGTTACATTTTGTTATCTAAAAAGAAAAATGTGCTTGAAATACAAAATACAAAAATGGCCCCAAATGACCTCTCTTGCATCCATTGTAGGAGTAAAAAGTAAACATTACCTATTAAACATTGGTCCAAAACACACTGCAGCAATAATCCAGTTTGAGACTGCTTTAACTGCCCTGGCTCAGTGCTAGAGAGCCCTAGTAATTGTAATTTATTGTGGCATCAGACAGTTCCCTCAATTCCCTAGCATTGAGGAAAGCAGTCTCAAGCTGGATTACTCCTGCAGTATCTTCTGACAGAGAAGGCTAAATGTCTCACCAAAGTACAGTTCCCAGAATTCCTTAGTACTGAGCCAGGGCAGTTAAAGCGGTCTCAAACTGGATTATTGCTGCAATGTGTTTTGGGCCTTTGTAAAAGTGACACTGTTGGCCTTTGTTACATTATTTACAAAAGAAAGTATGTTCACCCTGATTCCTACCTTCCTACATTACATATACTGTTATTTGTTGCATGTTTCCTTCAAGCTCTTTACTGTATTGTCCATTGTGAGCTTATCCTAACTGTACCTGAATTTTAAGCCTGAAGTTCCATTAACTTAACATAAAAGTGTCTAATGCAAATCTCACACATGGTTAGTAAACTTAGAAAACTCTGGATAAGATCAATGGTCTAACTGAATAATGCTTTATATTATATTAATTTTATATTAATTATAACTGATGGTGGTGGTGGTGGTGATGATGATGATGATGTGCAAATTCACATGCTAAACTCTTAATTGCTCTTAGAAACTGAGTGACTTATGGCAGGGGTTAAGAAGACTAGAGAAGGAAAGATGTATGCCATACCCTCCAATTGTCCCAGTTGAGCAGGGACAGTCCCAATTACTCCTCTGTTGCTTCACTTTTTCAGATACTGCTTTTAAGATGACTCAATTTTCTGTTTCCTCCTACTTTCCTCCTTTGTCCTTAGCTTACTTCAGTTGCTACAGACTGAATTCAGTTTGCAGACGTAGTTTGCACTCAGTTAATTCATCAGTGGGGAGAAGAGAAGAGAAAAGAAGAGAAGAGAAGAGAGGAGCGGAGCGGAGAGAATAGGAGAAGATAAGGGGGAATCTTGCCCTTCCCATTAGGTTTATAATAATAATAATAAATTTTATTTATATACCGCCTGGTGGCGAACCAATCTAGGCGGTGTTTAGGCAAAAGCAAACTATTGCAGCCTCTTCTAGGCTATGTATTTTTCCTCATTAAGAACTGTTGCCATCTTGACCACATTCTGATTATGCTTGGCCACATGTTTCTTGGTTTTAAACCATGAAATATTGGAGGGTGTGGTATGCTAAAAAGAAAACAGAGAATGATTGTTGCTGTTGTATTACAGGAGAAAATATAAACAGCAACGAAACGTGGAATTAGATTAAATTTAAGCATAAATTTCATGAATATCCTGAGCCACCATGAGATTATCCAGTGAATAAGAAAACAATGATCCAAAACATACTGCAGGAATAATCCAGTTTGAGACTGCTTTCCTCAATGCTAGGGAATTCTGAGAACTGTAGTCTTGTGAGACATTTGGCCTTCTCTGTCAGAGAGCTCTGGTGCTACAATAAACTACAATTACTAGGGCGCTCTAGCACTGAGCCAGGGCAATTGAAGTGGTCTCAAACTGGATTATTTCTGCAGTGTGTTTGGACCAATATTTAATGAAAGCTACAAACTGAAAGATTGCCCACTCAGAATCTAAGTTAGCACAGGCATTAGAAACCTCCCTGCAGAGGTTTTGCCTAAAATGAACTAAACAGAAAAATAAACCAAAGAAAAAGTGTAACTCAAGTGGTGCAGTGGAAGGTTATCCATGGTGTTTCAGAAGTCAGCCTTACTGTGTTCAAAGGATCTTGCTACCAGATAAATATATGTTGCACTGTCAAATAGAGATGCTTAAAACTGGGTAACCTCCCTGAACAAATCTTGCCAAGAAAACAATAGGAGAGGGACTCTGTAAGTCAGAGGTGAATTGAAGGTACATTGCAAACCAACTGAGCAGAAAGAGTCCTGTGGGTATACATCTATACACACAAGATTCTGTTCACATATTACAGTGAAACCATGTAAATAAGTCTGCTGCCATGCTGCTGCAACCACCTGCATAGGTTTCATTGAGTATGCAAAAGATATCTGAGAAAGATAATTTATGTTTAAAATATAGTATTTTTTTTTTAAAAAAGTAGCTGTATTAGTCTGTCTCAGTACAAAAAATAAAGGGAAAAAGTACAGCAATCTTTTGGCACCTTGAAAACTAGCTTATTTATATTAGCATAAGCTTTCAACAAGTAAATAAATAAATATATAAATGCAACATCATGTTGCAACATTTTTCAGTGCGGTGTCCACACAGTTAGTTGCCAGCCAATGAGCCTGTGGAAATCTTGTGACTTACATGTGATGTATTGTGTGATGTATTGTCAGCCTGAGTGGTTGATTTGCCTGATATCCAGCATTGCGAAGAATGAGACATTGAAAATTGTTTGTACCCAGGACTCATATTTTCTTTGTTCATATACCCTTGATAACTTTGCCTCTTCCCTTTCTTTGAATGCCTGAAATGTGTTTGTAAAGGCTGAGCTGAAGTTTTAAATTACTGCAATGCTAGAAATTTGGGGGCTGAAGGGAACTGTCAGTGGGGAGGACAGAATTCTGATTTGGGAAGGCAATGCCCTCATTCTGCGTAGCTGCCACCAATAGCTACTCCTTGCTATATACTTCTGTAGTGCCACTTTAATTCACTTTTAAAATATCCATAACAAGGAATCAAAGTTGTTCTTAGAACTTACTAAAGTTAAAATATTGTTAATGTACACAACTGAAAACTGGTTTTACAGACAATTTAATTGTGTATGCAATGATGGTCTGCTGTGAACTGAGTGTTCTGGTCTCTCTATGCATATCTTTGTACTGAGATTTGTTGCTGATTGTGCAACTTCAGCAATTCAGCTGCAGAGCTGCAATTGCAGCAGTGCTAGTAATGCAGCAGTAGGAATGAGTAGGAGATATGACTGCCAAGAAAATGCTGTAGAGATGCAGACTGCAGCAAAAGAGAACTCTAAGAAATATACCCTGAGGAGTTGATGAAAGAAATTTCTCTCAGAGTTTAAAGAATCAGGAATTATTGTGACTTTTAAAAAAAATCTCTAATGCACCATTTTAATCATATGCCATTTTTAATGGAATTGTGTATGCTTTACATAGGGATATACCTGTAATTAGAAAATAATGTTCCTCAGAATCAAGAAAGTATTTATTACTGGTGCAGCTGATTGTCTTAAAGGACAAGGAAAAGTGGTCTTGAGTTCTAGAGGAATGGATTTGTAAACATTAAGAAGAGCAGCTCAGCACTGAAATTAGTTGTCCCAAAAGATTATGGAATCTTTTTTTCTTGGATGATGATGATTGGATCCCCATTTGTCTTATGTGTTGAGATTAGATTGTGGCCTAAATCCATTTGCTAATTCCACCTAAAGTGGATCCACTGGGGAAAAAAGGAATTCATGTAAGTGTTAACTTCCTAAGGTCCTATTGATTCAATCTGTTTACTCTAGTTAGGACTAGCAATTGGATTTAGGACTATGGGCCTTTGCAGACTGCCATAAATAGTGCAAATTGAGTCCACTTTAACTGTCCTGGCTCAGTGCTAGCGAATCATGGGAACTGTAGTTTATTGTGGCACCAGAGCTCTCTGACAGAAGGCTTAATGTCTCAGAAAAAAAAATACAATTTCCATGATTCCCTAGCACTGAGCCAAGGCAGTTAAAGTGGACTCAATTTGCACTATTTCTAGCAGTCGGCAAAGGCCCTATATGAGCATTGTGATTCTGTCATTCCATACAATACAATACAATAGTTTATTTCTGTCATAGACCAGTTTAATAATACAGTCCGCTCTCCTTATCGGCGGACTTGCCATCTGCAGATTTAAACATCTGTGGACAACAACCCCCATTTTGGTTATTGGTGGGTGCATGCGACCACTCCGCCATGATTTTTAATGAGAAATAAGTATGCGTGGATTTTCATATTCGGGTGTGTGTGTCCGGAATGGATCCCCGCAAATACAGAGGTCCAGCTGCACACTTAAGTGTTTTTTTTTAACCATGATGCACTTGGTAGAATTATTACATTAATGTTATGTCCCTTCAGATGTATATTAGCCCAATTAACACAAAACACTACAGTGCTATTTCCTCATTACTAGGGGCTGTTTTTTCAGGAGCAGAAACATACACTTTTCTCTGCATAATAATCAGTTTAGTTAAATAAGAATATTATTTATACAGCTAGTTCTCCATATCCACAGATTCTGCATCCATGGATACAACTATCCATGGCTTGAAAATATTAACCCCCTCCAAAAAATAAAAATAAAAATAAATTGAAAAGGCAAACCTTGATTTTTTTCCATTTTATATAAAATATATCATTTTACTACCCCATTATATATAATAGGACTTGAGCATCCACAGATTTTGGTATCCACAGAGGTTCCTGGAACCAAATCCCAACAGATATCAAGGTCCAATGTATACAGGGTTCTTCTAGACTAAGATTTATTACAGAATTAGCATTGCTTTTTCATTCATGTTTTATGGGAGGTCCAGACAACATTACCATTCATTTGTATTCCTTCCAGTGTTTCCCAAGTGCTGCTTCCATCTGTTCATATGGCTAATCTCTTTACTAAAGCATGAATAATATTTTGCTAAAAGCATAATGTTTTCTTTATGGTCTCCTAAAAACATCTCCTGGATGTTTGTTGCCCATGTTCTGGAACCACTGTGCTAGAAAGGCTAGGTTGGTGCCCTGCATTGTATCCTTTAAAAGACAGGCAAAGTCTTTTTTGTTTCAACATGTGTTTGGGAACTAACTGCTCCCAGAGAAAGGACTTTTAATAATGTGCTGCATAGTTTGTATAGTGGGCCCTTGGTATCCACTGGGGTTTGGTTCCAGGATTCCTTGTAGATACCAAAATCCATGGATGCTCAAGTCCCATTAAATACCGTGGCATAGTAAAATGGTGTTCCTTATATAAAAAGGCAAAATCAAGTTTTGCTTTCTGGAATTTATCTATTTTAAAAAATATTTTCAAGCTGTAGAATTGAATCAAGAATCCGTGGATATGGAGAGCTAACTGTATTTGTCTTCTATGAGCTCATTTTTCAATTGCTTTTAATTTCATTTATAGTTTATACCTGTGCCTGTTGCAACTGTGTGAAACGCCATGACTTCCAGAATTGGGAAGAAGATAGAAATGTTGTTGTTATTGTTGTTGTAAGACAGCAGTACTCAGAGTACTACGTGTACTAAGCAAAATAAAAGGAATAGTGGACATTGATCTGTAGAATGTAGAAAAGATGATCATACCTTGATCATACTACTGTGATCTGGAGCAGTGCAGTCACACTTGTCTGGGAGTAAGTTCCACTGTTTCAATAGACATTTCTAGGATATATAATTGTATAAGCTAGTTCCTAGGAGGTGCAAGACACAGCTGTATCTGGGAGTTTCCAGTGTATGCAGAGACAATAAATCTGTTGCCCAGCTTTCTGACTGGTATATCTTTTAAGCTTTCCATGCTGCTTAATGTTGTGGTTGATCCAGGCCACCCCTGTCATATTTGGAGTAATAATGCCAGAGCTCGTTGTTTACATGTAATTAACTGGCCAATGTATAAGCATTGTATATTTCCTCAGGGGAGTTCTTTGTCTATCTGCTGTGTCAGTGGACCAGCCGGAGACCAGCCAGCAGAGATTATGAACAGTGCTAATTGATTTTGACTGTCCCAATGCCTGGCCACTGGCCAATGAACATCAGAGTTGCCAGCCACACTTTCAAACTGGCAAGTGTGTTAAACCATGCTATAGATGTTAGGGAACCTATCAAAGACATGGCCTAGATGAAGCCTAATTCCTTTCAGAGCAATAATTTAATCTATTTCTCTCCCTCTGTCCTTACTCCCTCATACCTAGGGACAGTGTTAGTATGAGGTGTTAGTACCCCACTCTGTCCTCCTTCATTACATACCTGCAGTGTAGGTGATGGATGACAATTGCACAACAAGGAGTTTGTTCTGTGGCTTGGAACTTTAGTGTCAAGTTAGTTTGATTTAGTTGTTGTTGATTTAGTTAGTTGTGGCAGTTGAGCTGGAGGTTATGTCTGAAAACTGTCAGCTTAGCTTTGGCAAAGGAGAAAATGCTTAAACCATCATGGAGAAGGAGACTGGAGGTCTCGGCCTCCCCCAACCTATCTCTACAAGTCACTGCTTTTAATAATGTTCACTGCAGTTAATCAGCAGAAGTAATGGACTGAAGCACAGGCTGCATTGTGTCTGAGCTGAGCCTGCAATCCTGGCACAAAAGCTGGGTGTGTGTGTTGGTGTTGGCGGAAAATGTTTTTGCTATTGCAGTCCAGGCTGAGCCATCCTGCCTTTCAGAAACTTCTCCCTCACTCTTAAATAATTAATAATTAACTGGAAGAGGAATCCGGACCAGTGATGTCTGGTAATACAACTATTCCGGTTTGAGTTTCCCCTCCAATTATTAGGATTTATGTAATGAATGTCTTTCTTTCTTTCTTTCTTTCTTTCTTTCTTTCTTTCTTTCTTTCTTTCTTTCTTTCTTTCTTTCCAACTTTGTTTTTATCTTTACATTACACAGTAATGGTGGTGGAAAGCAAGTTTCATTGACAGCCAGACCTCTGAGTTATAAACAAATCTGTCTTGTATTTCCAGTGAAATTTACAGAGACAAAGGCTTTGTTTTGCTCAGAAGCAAGGGTACCTTGGGACTGGGGAACCAGGCAGGCAGCCACCACTTTGAGCAGTCAAGAAATCCACTATAATTTCTCCTAGTGATTTATTTGAGGTGTGAGCCCAGATTAACAAAAACAGAATAGAGGCTGATGGATGGGGCATGTTCAGTTGCCCTTGAACTGCTTTGAGGCTGGGATGTTGTATGTGCAAAATTCTTTGAGCTTCTCTAGCTATTTCAGAGTCACAAGTCTCCTCCTTATGTAAATAACCATGACATATGCCTCTGCTTACTGCTGAGCCTGAGAGGGTCAGAAAGTGGGTGGAGGCTGATCGGAGGCTTCTGTCATTCTGTTCATGAGTGTGTATTTATGGAGAGTCATTAAATCTCCCTGTGTCGGAGCGTGCATGTATCTTGCATGCTGACAATGACTGCATGCTCAGAGTTCTGCATCTCTGCCCAGTGAGAGAGGAAACTGCAAGGTAGCCAAGCCACCTTGCGCAGTACGATGGGGGGACAGCTAACTAGAAGCACACTATACGGTAAGGAGCTGGCCAGCAGCACTGATGTTTAGACAGCAAATACTTAATGTTGGGTAGGATTTTTTTGTCCTTTGCCTGACCCTTCTGGGACAACATGGCTCAAAAAGGTAAGTGAGGTACAGCAATAGAGCTGCACTCAGTCTTTCTGTTCGCTTCTCATCCTGTGCCTTTTCATTCTAAGAAAATGCGATTGTGAGAGATTTTTCTTATTTAAAACAGAATCCCTATGGGTGTGTGAATTAGATCCAACCTCATTCTTTATTTGCCTTTGTTTTATTGCTTCAGACAAATATTTGTCTACAGAATTCTGTTTTCTGCACTGACAGAAATGCTGTAGCAAAATAAAAGAGCATTGTATAGTGTTGAGAGAAGAGCAAGACAATTTAAAAGGGATCAGAGGAAGCACTCATTTAAGAAAATAGGTTGGAGTTTCATCTTTTATGATTCTCCCAGTTGTGGGATTCTCCTTTCTGTATATTTCTGCATAACAGTAATCAGTTTACAGCACAGCTAGAGGCCCAAATGGGTTACTTCATTGTAAATCCATTTAGTACAGTATGCTGGATGTCTTTATAGTATAATGAACAGGAAAACATAGGAGGTAGTGTGTGTAGTATTGCAGGGTTCTGGACAGATTAACACTGAAGGAAAATACTGTTAGGATGATAACCCAAATCATACTCCCCCTGTGTGTTTTGAAGAGTGATTCAATAAAACTTTATCTAGAATATAATTTAAGGATATCTACTGGTTTTGAAAAATGGGTGCAATTCTGCCCAAATTAACCACAGTTCACTCTATTAATGTTGATGAGAGAGTTAACTATACACTTGACCTCCTCCCACTGAAACTGATGAAACCAAATAGTGCTTAACTTATTTATATTTTATTTATTCATTCATGTATTTGTATGCCACCAAGAGAGAGTCAATTAAAAATCTTCAGAGCTTTGGTGCACAAAATATTTAATGCAAAGTCTATTTGTTACTGCTTTTCTTTTTTTCCTTGATAACTTTTTTATATTGTGTGGAGTGTGTATTTTACATCTAAAACTTATGTTAGTTAGGATATCAAAAGTTCAGCTTCAGACAGAAATGGAAATTGTAGGTTTACATTGCAATTTGCCTATGTATAAAAGATGTGATAGTGCATGATACCTAATTTCCCCCCAAGATGCAGCATCAATGTCTATTTTTCCTATGGTTTCTTACAATTTTCGAACAGTTATTCAAGTAATGTGTTTATTCATGTATTACACTTTATTTTATATACAGTATTAATTATTTAGTCTCAGAGTTAGACCAAGATTTCTTAAACCAGTTTGTACCTTTACCTCAACCATATCACGTGCCACATATTATTTGCAAAATAACCCAAACATATTCTCATAACAACAACAACAAAAAAATATCCTGGCAGATGTTCTGGAGTTTCCTCAGCTGCTTAAACTGTTAAATTTATGATGAACTGAAACTATGGAAGTCTAAATGAATTTGTTTAATGTTGGGAACTGTTTTAAATCTTATTCAGTGCCAATCAGTCTTAAGTTTGGTTATACTACATCTGTACCTGTTTTACCTTTCTGTGAAGTAATGAAAACTGCAAAAACCAAAAACAAATTAGTTTAGTGGAGAGACATAATAACACTTCATAAAGTCCACAGTGCAAATGGGAAATGACTATTTAGGTTAAACAAAACTGTGGGATTAATGGCTATAAATTGGCAATTACAAAAAAATTATCCTGGAAATCAACATAAAGTTTATTGTTTCTAACAATCTCATGCAAAACTGTATTGAGAATGAAGAAAGTAACTGAAAAAAGTTACAACTGAATACATTTCTGAATACAATCTTGTGATTTAACTTCACATGTCTCAGCTGTGGTCAGCAAATGGAATTCTGTGACATGATTTTTCCTCATCTTTTCCCTTAGTTTCCTGGGAGGGAGTAGAAAGTACTGTACTACTGTCTGAGAGAAGACAGGAAATTATGCCATACTCTACCCTTCTCTTCAAACCATGGATGGCTTGATAGATATATTTGATTCACACAGAGTCTGGCTGGTTATTATATCTTGGGCCACAAAGTGATTTATCCAGGATCTGATTGATTGATTGATAATTTAGGTTGTTTGTGTGTGTTGGGGGGCTTTCCCCTGATGCAATTGCTACTTTACCTTGATGCAATTGTTAAGTTCTGTGATTTTGCTTGATACTGTACTTCAGTTTGCTTTGTGGGAATCTTCCTGCAGTGCATCTGTTTTCTGCTTAATCTATATTGTCCTGGATTATATAGACTGATCCATTGGATTGGAGATTGACCTGATTGACCCTGCACTCTTTTCTAGCCTCTTTCTATCTCCTCTTGCAGAAAGTAAAGTACAGATCTTTAACAAATACAGAATAGGCAATGGTACACACAAATAATTATTTCAAAATAACAATAATTTTACATTGGAAATTTGGAAACATCTATAGTGATGGTTTGTTTTGGTGACATGCCCTTACAACTGACACTTCCTATTTTGTATGTGATTAAAAAATACCAGAATATGAGAACTAAAAGTGTGTTGGTTTGTGTTTTGAGAAGGTTACCTGAAGCACAAGACAGAGGTACAGCATGAGAATGAAGCAAATTTTGATAATTCTAAACAATAAAATTATATGAATGTTTACTTAGAAATAAATCTTGCAACTTTTCATGGGAACTGCTCATTGGATGATGTTAAACAAGATTGTTTACAATTGGAGCCTATGTCTCTGCCTTCTGAACAGAACAGAGACCCAACAGGCAAGAGCTATTTATTCTAATCACAGACTGATTAAAGTTGGTGCAAATGGTGGATTTGAAATATAAATGGATACATTTCCCCACTAAGAACTGAGCTGCAGGGGCTCAAAATCACCAGGCAGCCAGCTGGAACTTTGCTTTAAATTCTGTGGTTTTTATAAATACTGTATTAAATTTTATTTGAGTTTACTTAAATGACATAAATGTGAAATGGAATGGAAGAATAGACATATGCGAGAAGGCAATTAGAATATATTTGTCTACCTTTTCTAATTAACATAAATTTATTTAGTTTGTCTAATGGCATATGCAAACACTAATGTTTCCTTTCCTTTGAACATGGAATATAATTTGGGCTGCAGTAACTATGCAATTTCCTTATATTTTGTTGTAAACTTTTTTGGAAGTAGGATGGAATAGGTTGTTGTTGTGTGCTTTCAAGTAGTTTCCAACATGGTGACCTTAAGGTGAACTGATCAAGGGATTTTTTGCCAAGATTTGTCCAGAGGTGTTTGCCTTTGCTTTTCTCTGAGGCTGAGAGTGTGTGACTTGCCTAAGGTCATTCAGTGGGTTTCCATGGCTGAATAAGGATTTGAGACCTGATTATCCAGAGTCATAGTCCAGCGTTCAAACCACAACACCACATTAGGACGCCAAATGAATTATTGTGAATCCTACCATTTAATTATTTTCTAAATTCTGATTGGTGTGTAACTGTTAAATACTACGATTAAAGAAAAGGAAACCAATTTCTCTTATTCAGTATTCATGGTTATAGTTAAGAGTTACTGAGTTTACATGTCTGAGGGCAGTATATCACATCACTTTGATGCAATTTTCGTCTACAACAGAAGTCATTACTATTTTTCAGTTCACATTTGCAGTATATGAATAATACTGCATGCTTGATTATTATTTTTTGGTCCATTTGCTTATATTGTTTTTCACTGTTTTGCATTCTGACTTCAATAACAAGATTATATTTTGGACATTGTGCCTCTTATCTTCTTTTAAAATCACTTTTTCAAAATCTGTCCTCTTGCTTAACTGAAAGACTGTCCTATTGCTTAACCTTTTCAAGATAGTATCTTGTTTGAAACAATTGAAACCATGGCTTTGGAATTCTTTGCAAGACCTTGTACAAAAATGTGCCATGCACCAGGAATGGGGAATGTGAGTGGTTTAATAGTGCAATATTCTCTTGTAGTGCGATCCTATATATGTCTGTTTTGAAGTAACTTCCATTATGTTCAATTGGATTTACTTCCTTGTTAGTGAATATTACTTCTACATGGATTTGCATAAAATTGCATTGTTCAACATTAAATGGTGAATACTCTCATTCATATCTCTATATAGCCACAAATTTCTTAGATCAGAGGTGGGCAAAATACAGCCTTCCAGATTATTTTGACTGCACCTGCACCAGACCTAGCAAGCGTAGAAAATGGTGAGGAATATTGGGAGCTGAGGTCCAAAAATATCAGAAAGCCTATACTTTGCTTGCTCTTGTTTTAGATGCAACACTTTACAGGATTATTGTCAAGATTACTAAAGATTATGCTGTAGGAATTTATTTTCTGATTACATGAAGACATGGCTGATTAATGAAGATTGATTGCAGTTGTATAACAGTGGAATAGGGGGCTGAGGCAGAAGAATAATGCTAAAATATGCAGTTGCTTGGTTGCCATGTTTGAACTTTCACTTGTGGATCACCATGAGTAACTTACAGTGCCTCTAACAGCACCCATGGAGAATGCAGAGTAAAATTAGATTTTCCCTATTCATACTTTATGCTTCCATGAGAGCTTTCCCATCATGCTCTAGTAAGGAGTTTAATTCAAGACCCACAAGACTGGGGCCAATCATTTTTCCTTCCCTATGGAACAAGAGATGCAGTGGCTCAAGTGGTTAAGACTCTGACTCTGTTGATTGCAAGATCAGCAGTTTGGCAGTTCGAGGCCTGGGTGCTGCATGATGGGGTGAGCTCCTGCCACTAGTCCCAGTTTCTGTCAACCTAGCAGTTCGAAAGCATGCAAATGCAAGTAGATAAATAGGTACCACTTTGGTGGGAAGGTAAACAGTGTTCTGTGCAATCATGCTGGCCACATGACCACAGAGTTGTCTCTGACAATGCTGGCTCTTTGGCTTAGTAACGGAGATGAGCACCACCCCTTACGGTCAGAAACCACTTGACAACCTTGTCAATGGGGAATACCTTTATTTTTACCTATAGATCATATATAGACTGGAGGGTGGGAAATGATAAGTGGAAGGAAACAATGCAACTAGCCCTTCCTGTGTTGTTTCTTCTTTCAGACACTTTCTAGAATGTTTATAGAACATACTAAAGAGAGGTGATAGGGCCACTGTAGTTTTAATGGAAATGTTTCCTCCTCTGTACCAAAGTTGCACATTATGTTTCCAGCAGTTTGGTTCCTTGAGCTTCATGTCTGAACAATCAGACTTTCAAATGAAGCCATGTTTACTTCTAAATAACCAATAACCAAATAAAATGAACTAATTTGCAAAATGAGATTTGCTCATTCTCAGACAATTTAGAATATGGGCCAGCAACTGCATGGGGGCCAGGGCCAATTTCTCTCAGACTCCCTCATGGGCTGCTATATCCCACAGCAAGCCAAATACCTCAGTTTTCTTTTGCAATCACTTTCAAAATAGTGGCTGAGGTCTTTGGGAATAATAAAGAGTTCTGGGGTGCTTGTGGAAGTTGGGTAAGGGTAGTTTAATGTGTTTTCATGTGTTTTGGGATGGAATTAGCTGCTTACCTTGACTGATTTGAGCTCCACCTGGCAGTGGTGGCAGCATTCCAGGCAATATAGTAAATAATAGCTGTAGTCCCTTGATGTGAATGTCTAGTCGTAACTAACTGTAGGGGCTGGTGCTCATCTCTGTTACTAAGCTGGAGAGCCAGTGTTGTCCAAGGACTACTCCAGTGGTCATGTGGCCAGCACTGAATGCTGTTACCTTCCCACCGAAGTGGTACGTATTTATCTACTTGCATTTGCATGTTTTCGAACTGCTAGGTTGGCAGAAGCTGAGAATAGTGATGGGAGCTCACCCCATTATGCAGCTTCTGGGCCTTGAACTGCCAACCTTCTGATCTTCCAATCATCAGAATTTGCATCTTAACCACTAAGCCACTGCATCCCAATGAATGGTAGATTTTAAAAATAGTAACCAGACTATTATAACAGACTGTGATATCCCTAATACTGAACATTGTGTCTGAATGTTAGAAAATGGATGCTGTAACATCCAGTTTTTAAAAAGGGATGGAGGGGGGAAGAGAGTAGCAAGATACAGGTAATTGCAGGCCATTAGCAACATTTCTTAGGATAAACTGTTTGGTTTAAGCTTTATTAAATGTAAAGTTAGCAAGCATGTAGAATAACAAGTTTTGCTGAAGAAGAAGCAACAAGGCTGCTGCAAAGATATGTCTTGTCTTGCTAATCTTTCAGAATTCTCTGAGGGTATCAACAAGCATTGGCTTCTGTCCCTGAACAAAGACTCTTAAGCAAATCATGGAGTAAGAGGATAGGTCCTCCTATGAATAGGACATTGGTTAAAGAAGAGGGGACAGAAAGTGTAAACTAGTGTCTAGTTTTTACAACAGAAGACTACAGTGGGACCTTTTTATCTGCTGGGGTTTGGTTCCAGGCCCTCCTATGGATACCAAAATCCATGGATGCTCAAGTCTCATTACATACAATAGTATAGTAATATGGTATCCTGTATATAAAATGGCAAAATCAAGGTTTGCTATTTGGAATGTATATATTTTTAAAAATATTTTCAGACAATGGATGCTTGAATCATGGATAAAGAATCTGTGGATATGGAGGGCTGACCGTATAAACAGTGAGGTCCCCAAGGAGCTATATTGATAGTGATGCTTCTCAACTTGTTTCTAAATAATCTGAAATTATGAATGAGTGATGAAATTATCAAATTTGTGCATGACATCAAATTGTTCAGGGTAGTAATGTGGACCAGAGTTTGAACATCTACTTGGCCATGGAAACCCACAGGGTGACCTTGAGTAAGTCACATTCTCTCAGTCTCAGAGGATAACAATGGCAAACCTCATCTGAATAAATGTTGCCAAGAAAATGACATGGTAGGTTTGCCTTAGACTTGCTATAAATCAAAAATCGCTTGAAGGCACAACAGCAACAAAAATATCAACAACAAAAGATTACAGAACATTCCAATATTCTCTTCAAAATGAATACCAAATGTGGTTCAGGGCAAATAAGGATAAAATGATGCATTGCACATTGAGTCAATAAAATAAAATAAAATAAAATAAAACAAATTGTAAGTACACATACACTGTGATAGGGTGTAAGGTAGAGCTCATGAACCAGAAGGGATCTTGGAGTTGTGGTGGCTATCTCAATTTCACACCAGAGCAGTGTGTTTAGCTTGAAAAAAGGGGAATTTCATCTTAGGGTTAATTATGATTGAAATACCACACCTCAGAAATAATGTGATAAAGTATAGAAATGTATAGAAAAGACCAATCAAAATAGAATAACTCTCCTGCAAAGAAAAGATGCAATGTCTGGGACTGCATAGTTTAGAAAAAAGATGAATGGGGTGCATGCCATTGAGAAAAGTTGAAAGAGATTTTCTTCTTCTTTTATCATACTACTAATCATGCAATGAGACTAAATGTTGAGAGGTTTCAAGCAGAAAAAGGAAGCACTGCTTTACACAGCAGAAAGTTAAAAATGGAGTTTGCTTCTACAAGAGGCTATGATGGCCCCTAGGCTTTAAAATAGGGGTGAGAAAAGTGCCACCTAAATGCTATATGCCTCACCCAAGGATTTTTTTAATTACTCCCTGGCCTCTCAGGGGTTCTAATTTTTGCCCCAAAATCTGGGGCCTAGGAAAGGCCCCTTAAAAACAACCATCACCACCAAAAAGTATTTCCAGTTATTAAAAAAGGCTTAAAATGGTGTGTGTGTGTGTGTGTGTGTGAAAAATGTGAAAATTCCCACACCCTCCAGAGGGCATTTGGCTATGGCAGGGGGTGCAGCCTTCCAAGATTTTCTGGGGACTAATGTGGTTCTATTCTGACAGATGCCCTCCCCTGATTTAAAAAGAGATTAAGCAGCTACATGGGGAATAAGATTATCAGTGGCTATATCCTATCCCAAGATGAAGAGGCATTTGCACTGCAGAAATAATCTGGTTTTGATACTTTAACTGCCGTGGCTCAGTACTGTAGAATTCTGAGAGCTGTAGTTTGCTGTGGCACCAACAAACTACAATTCCCAGAATTCCATAGCATTGAGCTGTGGCGGTTAAAGCAGTATCAAACCGGACTATTTCTGCAGTGCAGATGCAGCCTCTTAATGCCATTTTCTTGGGAATTGCATCAGGAGTGGGATATTGCCTTTGTGTTCTACTTGTGAAGTTCCCACTGGCCTCTTTGAGATGTACTGTACGGTAGGAAATAGGATGCTGAAGTAGATCACCCTTGTCTAAGGTAGCAAGCAGGGCTCTTCTTCTTATATCAGTTAAGAAGAAAAAGTGGAAGAAAGGCAATGGGCCACTCCAGAATTCTGAAAAAACAGCAGTTGCCTAAGGCTGCTGGGGCTGATATTGGTTTCTCAAATGGCTCCCATTTGCTATGGCTGTGGAAATGAAACTTGACTTAAAAATCAGCTAGTGAAGGAAAAGGAAGATGCCTAGGAATCCTTGTAAAAAGGATCCCTTTGCAGTTGGCAGAGGAGAAAGGAGTGGACTTGTATGTTAACATCTGCCCTTGGGAGGGAGGCACAGTGCACTGCTATTATACCATTTATGGTAATTGGTTGCCAGTTATTGTGCAGTATAACAGCTGTCCATAGTAAACATGGACTGTATAATGGATTGCAATGTAATGGTATTGAAAATAGCATAAAGGGAAGTGCAGCCAGTTTTCAACAGAGCCAAAAATAGACACCATGACTCTTTTCCCTCTGCAGTTCTGCGTTTCTAGTCCCAAGACTATATCATTGATCCCCAGAGCAACAAGAACAAAACACAACTCTGTAAATATTAGGTGCTTGTTTCTCTCCATATCTCATGGGCTCCATTCAGTTTCTTTTTCTATAGTCACAATCCATTAAGTATTTGCATAGAGGCTTCTGCTAGTATGGGTCATGAAAACACATACAGTGTACCACTGTGACCAAATACTTATTTTATCTGCAGTGTTTTTATATCATCTTACCATCAAGGTGGTGTACAACAATCAACACAACAAAAATAAAACATTAAAATCACAATAAAAGAATTAAAAACAATACAGAAGTTCCATTAAATACAGCGGCATAGTGAAACAGTGTCCCTTATATAAAATGGCAAAATGAAGGTTTACTTTTTCGAATATACATTTTTTATATATTTTCAAACCATGGATGATTGAATCCATGGATAAAAAAACTGAGGATACGGAGGGCTGACTGTACATCATTTAAATAAGCCAACATTTTAATAAATCAGCAATCAAATCTGCTAATCAAATTATTTTAAAGTCCATGTTAAAGCCTTGCCACTTTTCCTATTAGCAGAGAGAATGGGAACCACTCACAGCTCTTGAGTGGAACAATTTGGGAAAAAGAAAGGAGAAAGCCTTCTCCTGCAGGCCTATCAAGAAGACCTCTACAAGTGTTGATATCCTCAGAATACCTCAGAAATAAGATCTCTCTGTGTACTTTAATATCTGGAAGGATTTGTAGCAAGACAAGACAGTATTTTAGATAACTAGGCCCTAAACTATTTAGGGCTTTAAAAGGTTAAAACCAAGACCTTGAATTGAATCTGAAAAACAACTGGTAACCAGTAAAGATCTTTCAATATTGGTTAGCAGGCTAGGTGTTGCATTTTTCACCAACTGAAGCATGCAAGCGTTCTTCAAAGGTAGCTCTGCGCAGACTCTACTGCAATAGTCTAACTGTGATGCAACCAAAACATGGAAAACTGCTAATCTTAGCTCAGCAAAGGTTATACCTGACACACTAAAGATGAATGTGAAACAATGGTCCATGTCACCATTTGGTGGCTGTTGGCTTCCATGTCAGTGTGGTGATGGTTTTACTTCATACTTGAAATGAAGGCCTAAGCAGACTGCCAGAAATAGTGCACATTAAATTGAGGCACTGCCCTGGCTCAGTGCTAGGGAGTCATGGGAATTGTATTTTTTTTCTGGGACATTGAGCCTTCTCTGTCAGAGAGCTCTGGTGCCACAATAAATTACAGTTCCCATGATTCCCTAGCACTGGCCAGGGCAGTGCCTCAATTTAATGTGCACTATTTCTGGCAGTCTGCTTAGGCCCTGAGTTATCCAAGGGACTGGCCTTATTTTGAGTATAGAGTTTAGCACCATGGATAGCTCCTTTACAGTTTGGGACTTTATTTTAGCAGGCCCTTTCAGCAGCAGATCACTATCTAGATGCCAGCAAACTATAGCTCCCATCATCACCATTGCTATAGTGGCTGAGGCTGTTAGGACTTGCAGTCTAACAACATATGTCCCCCCTCACCTCCTGCTATGTACCTCTGCATGGGAAACAGCAATAATAATCTGTCCTTCTCATAAACAGAACAACTCAGTTTTTTCTGCAATTTATACATTTGACTGGCCTCCAAGTCCAATAAAATTAGTATGGTTATAGTACGAGTAGAAAGGAGTTCTGTACAGGAGCCTCTTGTGTAAGATGATACTATGCTCTCTGGACAACATTGTAGCATACATTTTCTTGCTCTTATATTTTATTCACAACTATTCTCCGTCTTAATTTTTCATTTTGTACTATATCACTGCATTCTAACTTTTCTGGGTTTAAATTGTTCCTCTTTCCTTTTATTTCATTATCAGTCCACAGTTCTGTGCATAACTGTTTATAACAACTTCTTGCAAGTATAGTTCATAATAATTTGACTCATAAACTTCCAAAAACAGAACCATCATAGTTTAAAATGATTTTGTAAAAAGAGCCATTTAATAATGTTTGATAAATCTCTGGACATAAAACTATTTTAGGGTTATATTTTACTTAGAATTGGGTAAATATTCACCAACTTGAAATGTAGGAAATAATGAGTTGTGTTTCCAAAGGTAGGCACACATGTTCCAAGAAGATACACACGTTTCATTCAAATAATATAGACGACAGGGTATTATTTTAAAATGTCTTCAAACAGAATAGGCTATACATAGCTCTGAAAAGTAGGCTGTGGTTTTTGTTTTTGTTTTGTTTGTTGTTGACATTTACTAAAGTTAGAGATAGTATCCATGATCTTGTTAAAATCTTGTGATTTTGTCAAGTGGACATACAGAGCTACACTGTGTTGAACATCACAGCCTGCTAAAAACCTGTTCCACAATTCTTTTTTATCAGCCTTTTTGTATTGTGTGCCTTCAAGCCATTTCCAACTTAAGTTACCCTAAGATGACTGTATCACGGGGTTTTCTGGAGCTGAGAGTGTGTGGCTCATCCAAGGTTACCCAGTGGGTTTCTGTGGTTGATAGGTTTAACCCTGGTCTCCAGGATTGTAGTCCAATTCTCAAACCACTACACCATGCTGGATTTCTTATTAGCCCTAGTAGGTAAAGTTACAGTAGGAGTTAAATTACAGTAAATGTCTGTATGTGTATATGTGAATTGATATTGGTTAAAAATTAGACTTTATCCAAAAAACTATCAAGTTTTTTTTATCATTTGTTGTAATTTGCACATATCTGTTTCAAAAAAGAGTAAAACTTCATGAAGACAGCAGCACCTGAGTACCCTCTGGAATTGTTATTCACCTCAAGAAATGAGAAATTCCATGAGAGGTACTATCTCTGTTTGGAGAAATCAGTGAGGACAGTAGTGTCTTATTAAACTGTTTTGTTTATTTATAAATATGGTCTTCCAAAGTCCTAGTCCAACACTCAGACCACTACACCATGTTGGCTCTAATCATGAAACTACCCCCCATCCATGAAACTACTCCATAGCAATTCCAATAAAGAGGCTGGCCTTATTATTAGACCAAGTAAGGAAGGCAAAGTAGTTGAATGGGTAGCAGTAGGAGTCTTCCCCCCCCGCTGCCCCCAATCCTTCTGAAACCCTTGGCAAAGCCTCTTTTTTGGAGGACAGAACAGTTTGTCCTAAACTAACCCTTTGCCTTCACCAATTGGAATGTGGTGGAAGCACCTATCCCATTGCTACTATTGAAATAAAATTCTAGTCAGCTTCTAGTTGGTTTCTTTAAAAGCCTGCATGAGAGTGCTTGAGGCAGCAAAAAGAGTTGGGCCTGCTCTGACCCACAAAAAGGTTTACTTACTTATTATTTTCCTAACAAAAGAGATGACTGACTGGCTTTGCTTGGTCAGTATTTTCATAACAGTATTTCCAGTGCCTTAACACTTTATTGGATTTTAAACTGTGACTGCAGCTAGAAAGAAACTATTATGACCAGATCAGAAAAAGAACTGAAACACTTAAGCTCTCCCTGCACATATGTGTGCTCTGTCATCTTCCTCCTCTCTCTTCTTTCTACTAGAGGACATGCCCTAGCAGATGATAGAAAAGGAAGAATTGGGCCAAAGTGTTCCACAGAACCATGTTTCACTTTTTTTTTTTTTTGGTACAAAGTATTCTACACAGAGAGGCAAGGAAGTGGTGAAAGACTTTAGAGAGGTAGCAGTAGGCACATTTCCTCACTGCCTGCTTCCCTGTGGCAGGTTTGCTGTGAAAACAACTATGTACATTACTTTGTTGTTGTTGTTGTTTTGTTATGGTTGCTCTTTGTTTACAGCAAACAAGTTCCAGTATTGAGCCAGGTCTCACATCTCATATCTCATGTCTACAGCAAACTTTTCCCAGTACAGACTAATCAACTGATTCTTTAGATGAAAACATTTCTTCTGCTCATAGAGTCTGATGGAATCAAAGCATCAAAGAATAATGAACACAGGGGCCAGAACTGAGTGGAAGCCACAGTCCCTCTGAACAAAACCCCAGTCTTTCATACCCTAGTCTTTCCTCATTTCAGTAGTCTAATTTAGAGGTCATGGGACAAGTGCTTTGTAGTAGTAATAGTAGTAGCAGTAGTAGTAGTAGTAGTAGTAGTAGTAGTAGTTGCTACTGCTGGTGTTAAATAACTGGGAGTCAGAAGTTTTTATTGACTTAAAATCACTGAGATCTAACAGTAGATCCTGATGTACCTACTGTCTGCCCCTGTTCACTGAATCATAGAATCATAGGAGATTTTCACACTAGGGACAGGATGTCATTGTCCCATCCTTCCCATGTGATTGCAGGAAGGACTTTCATATGATGTTGCACTTATCTGGACATTGTCCCATCTGGAAAGCACAAGTGACAGTGATCACATGAAAGCCTTTCATATGATGTCGTGCTGATCCTGTCATTGTCCTGTCATTGAAGTTGCATTGTCCTGGCATTTTGCATTAATGGATGTTCGCATTAATGTAATGGTACTTCAATGACAGGATCATGACAGGATCAGCGTGTACAATATGAAAGGCTTTCGTGCGACCCCCCCACCCCCTGGACAGGATAAGGATGGGATAGCAATCCTGTCCCTATCCTGTCTGAGTGTAATAATCTCCATAATCTCTATGGAGACTATCATGTTGGAAAAGACCATAAGGGCCATATAGTCCAACCCTCTGCCATACAGGAATACATAATAAAGCACTCCTGACAGATGGCCATCAAACCTCTATTTAAAAAACTAAAAAAAAAAAAAAAAAAAAAAAAAAAAAAAAAAAAGACTCCACCACACTCCAAAGCAGAAGCACTGTCAAACATCTCTTACCATCAGGAAGTTCTTCCTAATTTTTAGATGGAATCACTTTTCCTGTGTTTTCCTATAGTATTCTAGGGTGCACCAGTTTTCATGCATTTGGTTCATGAAATAAAGAGAAAGAGAAATAAAACAAAACAGCAATTGTGGTTATGGTTTGAGATTAGTCAAGTAACTGCAGGTGAACAATGCTTATTAATTACCTGATTAGAAAATTAATCACCAAGACGATATCACTAGTCTCTAAGTATTTAAAACCAATTAGTTTGAAAATTATTTTATAACCAGGTGCAACTATCAAAGCAGCACATTATCTCTAAAAGATTGCTTTTGGCACCAGGGCTTTGAAAAGTTACTTTTTTGACTACAACACTCAGAATCCCTAACCCAACATGACTAGTAGTCATGCTGGATGGTGATTCTGGAGCTTCTTCTGTCTGCCTGACACACAGAATCAGCTTCTTAAGCTAACCACCTCACATTGCTTATAGAAAGGGACATCCCTGACAAAAGATGTTAATAGTCTGAGAACACTGGATGCTTAGCACGTGTGGGGCTGCAGAGTCAGAGTTGTATCCTTTCTTATTTTATCTACACAGGAAAAGTAGAAGAGGTGTTTGTGTATAGTAAACTGAGAATGATCAAGTACATATCTATTTTATAGCTGGAAAAAACATCTGGTTTCCATCAAAATTGTGACATCAGATGGCATCTTGACAGGAAAGAGAAGCATATTATTCAGCAATCCTGAAATTACAGCAGGCAAATATAACCCTTTACTTCTCCTGTCATTGGTTTTGAATCTTAAACTGGAGTAAAGCATAATTTGAAGAATATTCCAGTTATGCTTTATGTAGTTTTACTTTCTTCTTGCTTATAGCTCATTTGACTTTAATCATGAGAGGGCTCTCCTCTAGGATGTGAAGGTGAATTTAATGTTTTTGTGTCTTTCATCCTCCTTGATTAATCTCTGCTTGTGATCTCTCTTACAAAAGTGAAGGCCTATGCAGCCTTGATACTGTGAACCATGGAAAAACAAATGAGCAAAGACCAAGGAAATGGATTTGTAATGTGGTAAGCAGAGGAGAGCTGAACAATATTGTGAGCAGGAAACACAATTTCCAATTCATGACAAATGCAATTTATTTCCATTTCATCCTTCTACTGTACAACAAGGTGAGGCAGGTAGAACTGACTGAGAGCTCTAAATGCTCCTCCCTAAACTATCAATCCCAGGATTCCATAGGATACAACTATGGCAATAAAAGCAGAATAATAGTTCTATAATTGTGTAGTGTGAATGGCCCCCATCTCCTAATGTAGCTGAAATAAGAAAGATGGCACCAATTGGTCAGCTTGGATAAGGAAACTGCCTTTATGTTCCAACTGTGGCTTGGAACATACTCTGTACTCACAGGCACCACATGTCAACCCTCATGGGCTACAGTGGGGACCTCCAGAGTGGATGTGATGGTGATGGCAGATCCACGGTGAGGCAGCGGCAATTGGCATGTGAACTCCCACCTGTCGCTGCACCTGTCTGTGGACTAACCTCCATGAAAAATGTGGGCAGGATATCATGGGGTTGGCCTGTGGGATCCTGCCTATCTGTTTAGGCCCTTAGTGCTCAAATTGCTGGAAGAAATTTATAGACATCTCTTAATATATAGATGATCCTTAATTTACAGTTGGCCGTCCATATTTGCAGTTTTGACTTGCGGATTTGATTATTCGTGGATTTTATTAATATGTTCTCCCTAGGAATATCTAGGCCCTCCCAACGCAACTCTGTGGTCAACTTTAACCAAAAGTCACACTGAAGGACCTAGAGATCTCTAGAGAGAACACTCCACTAGGCATTTGTAGCTCCTCCAGTGCAATTCTATCATCAGTGTCTGGCAGATGTTGACCACAGAGTTACACTGGAGGACCTAAAGATTCCTAGAGAAGTGTTCTCATAGGTAAAAACATAGTGTTTTGTTATTTTCAGGTTTTCCTCATTCACAAAGATCCTTTGCCCCTAACTCTAGCGAATATGGAGGAATGAGTGTAATTGTATTGTAATATTTGTATTAAGAGTTGGTTTTTTTAAAAATGTATTTTTAAGGTACTGTACCCTGCCTTGGGTCCCATATTGGGAGAAAGGGGGACACAAATAAAATAATGAAATCCACAAGATCTACACTAGGACATCCCCCAATTTTTGCCTCCTATCTGAAGCAATAAGCTTGGAAGTGGTTCCAGTCCTTCCTCTCGGGTCTGTCCCAGAGGGTGCTGCTCGGGGACTGTAGCTCCAGTAAGAGAAACCTCACTTGTGGGGTTCCTCAGGGGGCTATTCTGTCCCCGATGTTATTCAACATCTATATGAAGCCGCTGGGTGAGATAATACGGAGTTATGATGCTGGGTGTTATCAGTACGCTGACGACACCCAAATCTATTTCCCCGTGTCTTGTTGGCTGGCCTCGAATTCCAATGGCATCTATTCTCTCAATGAATGTCTTCAAGC
>JAIPUX010001880.1:59704299-59719934 GCA_020142125.1 Phrynosoma platyrhinos | reverse complement strand
GCCCGGATTGGTTCGCCACAGGGCGGTATACAAATAAATATTATTATATTATTATTAATAATAAGGGAGGACAGCAGATAAAGTATGGAAGATTATCACACACACACACACCTCATCCCTATAATTAAACCACTGTTTAGCCTGTAGCAGTACCAATGTGATCGCTGTCAGCTATATAGGAAAGAGAAATTATTTGGGTAAATGGGCATGTGTTTATAAAGTGAAAATATGCATGAGAAGTTGACTACTATTTTATTATTTAAAGTCCTGGAAACTCAGTTTTAAAAAAGATAAAAAATGTAGTAGCAGAGGTGAACTGTTTGAAGAAAAGCTGGAGAGTAAAGTGTAGATGGAAAGAAGAAGATATAAAGAAGTTGTTCTACTTTCATATTATAATGGGTGAAGAAATAAAGTGGTTACAATTATCCAGACATGTGATAAAATGGACAAGCAATGCCTTGGGAACATGAAAGTTAATCTAATGTGGTGGAAGAAAGAGAGTAGAAGGAAATGGGTCAAAAGACAGATGGTTGTATACAAATTCAGGAAGTAATGAATTTGTTTAGCAATAGGAGCAAAGAACAGCAATTAATTAATTAATTAATTAATTAGAGTATTGAATTACCATAGTTAGGACTAAACAGAAATCCTTTATTGCAGAGAGATTGTAATTATTAAGTAGTTGTCCTTGAAATGAAAACAGATATGAGTAAATTTTTTCTTTTCTCTCAGAGTTCAATGCAAATAATACTGAGCAAAGGCTTTTAACTAGATAGAAAGAATGGCAACAGGTAGATATTTACATAAGGTTCATAAGCCGCCAGAATACTTCCAGTAGAACTATTGAGGAAGATGTGTTTTGCATATAAATACTAGAGATTGTTAAACATGATCTGTCACAAATGATGTGAACATTTAGATTTTTAACATGTTTTTCTTGGTAGAACCTTCATTACTAAAGGTTGTGTGTTTTCCACAAGGCAGCACTTCTCTATGTAGAGACTTACTCTTCACCACCAAATGCTGGACTATACAAAAATCTTGGATAGATTTGGCATTGGCAAACAGAAGGCAGACGTACAACCTGATTTTTCTTGTAAGGGATATGCTCCAATCATTGCTTTCACTTCACCTTTCTCAGCTTTACCATGCATATTTTCAGAAAGGAGAATGAGAAAATATAGCCACATCATAAATTAATATGAAGGAATGATGATTTTGTTGTTTCCTATCCCTTTCCTAATAATCTCAGACTTGGAATTCTCCTTACTTCCCTCCATAATAAGATTTCCCTGTTTACTCCACTCTCCTGCTATCTGTTCTTAGACCAGTTACTGGTCTTTGAGAAACTTGTCCTCTTATCCTCATGATTGGTACATTTACTCTGCCTTCTTTCTTATTTGAAGATCATTAGCAAAATCATTTTGGAAGTCCAAGAATGCAGTGCTTACCAGACAACTTCTTGCCTGCATACTTATTTACACAAGATTCCAAAATATTAATGTGATAGGACTTTTGTTTGCAAAAGCCTTGCTGATTATTCCCTAGCAAGCTTTTCCCCTCTACAAATTATTAGTGGTTTTCCATGAACAAACCTAGGGATAGATGCTAGTGAGTTTGTGATTTTCTGGCTTTTACCATACTCCCCACTCCCCATTTTAAGTGCTGTGTTGGTTTCCTTCAAATCCTCTGTTATAGTAATCAGTTAAATGCTTTAATTGGAAGCTCAGCAATGAGACATTTCTGTTCTTCAAAGCGTCTAAGGTACGGTATATGTCACCAAGTGACATGAACTTTTAATTAGTCATTAAGGCTGTAATCGCTTAGATTTGACTTCAGTGTTCAGCTACCTATAATCTTCATTCTCCTTCCCTCCTGTTTGGTCTCCTAGATCTTCTTCTCTTCCTCCTTCTCCAAAGAAAATACTGAAACCATATCTGGGATACATTAAATGTTAAAGTTGTGTCATTAAACTCAACAAGATTTGAATCACAGAATCATAGAATCACAGAGTTGGGAGACATTACAAGAACTATCTAGTCCAACCCCCTGCCATTTTGGCATCCACAGCTAAACCTCCTGGAAAGGTGGCCATTTAATCTCTGTTTATTAAATCTCTGCTGCTGAATAAGACATACATAGATTGCCTTGCTGTTCTATCATTATCTATCATTGCTACCATCATCTTTCCTTCCCAAAATATTTGGTGATCATTTGTAGTATGGCTATGATTACAGTGATGATGATTTTGCAGTGAAGATGTATTCCACAACTTGGTTGTAAAAAAAGAAAATATGCCCAGTGCTGGGCATGGGCTAACGGGAATGATCAATTTAAAGCAGAGTTTTGATTTCCCCCCTTTGGCTTGGAAAAGTACATTTGGCTGGGCTACAACTTCTAAATGTTTTTTAAAAAAAACAATATTTTTGAAGGTGTTAAGAACAAAGCTTGGGAATGTCTGTTTTCTGTTCATGTCAGAGCTTAAAAATGTAATTTTCAACCAGATAATTATTTGCTACACTTTGTGTTTTTAATGTACCGGTAAGTAGCAGGCTCTAAGCAACTGTGGTTGATACCTAATGACATAATGAGGGTCCACTCCATGCCAATACCCTCCTCCTTATGCCATCACCAACTGCTATTCCTAAGTCTCATATTTTGGCCCTGAAATCTCAGGGCCTGGGATATTCCTGACTTGACAAGCCCAACAGTAGATCTGTTGTCTTTCTGGGCTACAGATTTCATTCTATGTGCAATTAAACATTTACATGGTTTGTGGATGTTCATTCCTAAACCATGGAAAATTGTAACTGACCATTACAACTGGCCTGAATGGGATGATGATGATCATGATGATTCTGTTTATTTATATCCTGCCTTCTTCCCAGTACAGAGACTCAAGGAAGCTAACAGTTAAATCACTGTGTGATTCACTTTATGTACATGAGAGCAAAAAAAGTCCCTTTTAGGGGTCCATAGAGAAAATCCTTGCAGTTTCTGTTGACTGCTGGAAGGTAATTAGCTTTCAATTGTGGAATGAGACAAGGACTTACAGACCAAAGTTCTGATCTCATAAATAGCCTAGAGCAAACTACAGGACACATGGATGGATAGAATTTCAGATGTATAAACTCACGGTTTCGCTGTGGCACACAATAACACAAAAGTAGCCATTATTCACAGTGAGCCTTTAAGTCCTTTTCTATTGCCTTGAGTCATTTCCTTCTACAGCATGTTAATGACAGTTTAATTCTTAAAATGGTTTTGAAATATTAATTTATTCTCTCTGTTCTAGTTGTCTCTCCTCCCTCCAGCTTTTTAAGTATATGAAAGGTTTAGCTTTAAATTTCTCTGATCTTAATTCTGTCTTGTATATTTGCTGAAATTTAATAGGATGGCTTCCAAGTTACTGCACTGTGCATGGAAAATGTGCCCAGGAAAGGCTTTCCATTAAAATGTATTTAAACTGGAAGAGAATGCTGGCAGTTTTACAAGTATTCCAGAACTAGATCCCCAAATACTATGACTAGTATTTCTTCTTTCTTTCTTCCAAAAGATTAACTGCTGGTTTATATTTAGCAGCAAGATTTTTTTAACAAAAGGATTGTACTCTGTCTGAGGCCCTCTGAAGGGAAGCAAACAACTTTTACATTGATTTGTAGACTATGGAAATAAAACATGGCCATAAAATACTCACAGCTGGAATTTCCTTTTACACAACTAGTGTTTAAAGTGTGAATTGCTATTTACACTCAGTGACCATACAATATGAATGAGAGTTTCTGTTTTAGCATATTTTTGTTAAATGGCATCACATTGCAAGACATGGAATAGAGGCCAATATCATATATATCTATTATAACTCTCATATTATATATATTTTTATATAGTATTTCTTGTTGCTGCTTCCATGGTTGCTTCCTAAAACAAAGCAAAAATATGTACCAGTCTTACTGTTAAAAGAAGTGAGAAAACTATTTCAGGTGGAGGGTAGCAACAGCAATACCTTGGGTGTTCCTCAGTAGCACCCTGGTGATTATCCCTCTTTGGACAATGTTCACTTTGCTTCACTGTCTGTTCTAGTCACCTAAGCTTTGTTTCTGTGCCTCAGGTTTGGTTTTTGTTGTTGTTAATTGCCCTCGAGTCAATCTCGACCCATGATGACCCTGTGGATGAGACATCTCCAAGACCCTTTGTCCTCCACTGCTCTACTTAATTCCTGCAACCCCTTAATACCCATGACCTCCTTAATAGAGTCCATCCATCTGGCATGTGGCCTTCCTCTCTTCCTACTTCTCTCCACCTTTCTTAGCATTATTGTCTTTTCCAATGAGTCCTCCCTTCTCATGATGTGCCTAAAGTACGACAGCCTTAGTGGTCATCTTGGCTTCCAGGTTTTTTTTTGGCTTGATCTGCTCTAGGACCCATTTGAATTTTTTCTTTTGAGTGTCCATGGGATCCTCAGCAGAGAATATGATGGCTTGTATGATTCTAACTTTTGTGCTGAGTTGTATATCTTTGCATTTTAGAATCTTTTCTAGTTCTTTCATAGCCATCCTCCCCATTCTTAGTCTTCTTCTGATTTCCTGACTGCAGTCTTCATTTCTAACAATGTTTGATCCTAGGTATGGGATTTTTTAAAAACTATTTCTGTTTCTTCATTGTCTAGGTTGAACTTGTGAAGGTCCTTGGTGGTCATTATTTTTGTTTTTGTTATGTTCAACATTAAGAAACTTTGCACTTTCTTCTTTGATCTTCCTTTGTTCCAGGTTTGTGAGGGTTTGTGCTAGTACTGTGGTATCATCTGCAGGTCTTAGATTGTTGATATTCCTTCCTCCTATTTTCACTCCTTCTTCTGTGTCCAAGCCTGCTTTTCTTATCATATGTTCTGCATACAGGTTGAACAGATAGGGTGAAAGGATACAGCCTTTCTCCATGTTCTGTTCTGATGGCAGCCTCTTGCCTTGAGTACAGATTCCTCATCAGGACTATCAGGTGTGTTGGCACTCCCATGTCTTTAAGGGCATTCCATAGCCTTTCATGATCCATTCTATGCAGTCAAAGGCTTTGCTATAGTCTATAAAGCACATGCAGATTTTCTTTTGGAACTCCCTGGAGTACTCCATTAGCCATCATATGTTTGCAGTGTGGTACCTCTTTCTTTCCTGAACTCCACCTGGACCTCTGGGATTTCTCTCTGCATGTATGGTTGGACTATGTTGCGGAATTTTGAACATAATTTTGCTTGCATGGGATATCAGTCCTATGGTCCTATAGTTGCTGCAGTCTTTTGTATCTCCTTTTTTGTGGATGGGGGTGTATATTGATTGCTTCCAATCTGTTGGCCATCATTTTGTTTTCCATAACTGTTGACATAGATTGTTTAGCACTACAGTTGACTTCTGTCAATGTGGATTGCAGCAGTTCAATTGGAATATTGTCTGTTCCTGGTGATTTGTTTTTTGCTATTTCTCTTATTGCAGTTTCCACCTCGTTTTTTAGAATTTGGGGTTCATCTTCATATGGCTCTTTGTTCTATGTGTCCTTTATTTTGTCATCTCTTTTGCTTAATCCTTCTGTGTATTGCATCTAACTTCTTTTTGTTCTTTCCTGGTCTTGAATTATGTTATTTTTATTTTCATAGAGCATCCCAGTACTTGGTCTGAATTTTTCTTTGATTTCCTGGATCTTGTGAAATAGCTTTCTTGTTCTTCCCTTTTCATTGTTGTCTTCTATTTCTCTGCATTGGCCATTGTAGTAATTTTCTTTATCTTTCCATACAAGCCGTTGTACTGTTGCATTCATGATTTTAGTTTGTTCCTATCTCCCTTTTGGTTTTTTCCTCTTCTTTTCTTTATTGCTTGTAGTGCTTTTTCTGTCATCCATGTTTTTTTCTCTTTCTTTTTGTTTATTGAAAGTGTCTGTCTGCATTCTTCTTTTATTATGTCCCTGGTTTCAGACCATAGTTCCTCTGGTTCTCAGTCTATTATGTTTAGTAATGCGAATCTGTTTATTATGTTGTCAATAAATTCTGTTGAGATATTATTAAGATCATATTTTGGTATAATCACTGGTTTCATTTTCTTCTTGAGTCTTATTCTTATTTTTGATATGAGTAATTCATGATATGTGCCACAGTCGGTGCCTGGTCTAATCTTGGCCACCAGTATAGAGTTGTGCCATCTTTTACTTCCAATTATATAATCTATTCAATTTCTGTGTTGATCATCTGGTGGTGTCCATGTCAGGTTTGGTAGTGGACATTATTTCATTGCCAGTATTCAGCAGGCAGTCCAGTCAATTTCTGTATGTGGAACAAAAGAAGAACCATCTTGTTCTTTGCTTCAGGCAGAAAATGTCTTGGGCTGGGCCTGCCCAATGGCATTGTCTTCTTTGCCTTCCAGTCCTTTAAAATCTGTAAAGATACCAATCCTGCCTTCATCTGTGTTTCCCTTATGTGTATAGTTGCCTGGTCAGGAGTGTCCTAAGCTCTAAGATTTTAGGGTCAAAATCTACAGATGACCATTTATGATGTCACAGGAGCCTTGGTAATGTCATTAAGCATGATACATCAACCAAAGTTGCACAGTGAATGCCATTCAAATTAAAAAAAACAATAGCAACAGGTCTAACCAATGAAGGAAACACATATACACACATTTTTCAAGGTAGTACAGTACTTTTTCTCTGAGATTCCCCCTCATCCTGAGGCTCAGAGAGGAGGGTCCAGATCTTGAGATCTGGGAACCATATTTATGTGCCATCTAGAGAAATGTGTTAGTGTCTTGCATGGCACAGGTGACTGCTTGTGGCACCTTAATGATGAAAAGATTTGTTTATTTTTTGATTCCATACACTGTTGTGGCCTAGTGTCCACTTCCTCAGATGCTGGAAGTGTTATCCTCAGCTGGTACACACATTGGGACCTACTTCCAAATGAACATTTAAAATATGCACAGTTCTATCCTATTGCAGGATAATCAGTTTCAAACTATTGCAGAATGTCAGATAGCCGTGTGACAGTCCTGCTGTGATAAAGTTGAACTGTATGAGCTTGCTTCTGGAAGGATTTCATGTAGAGTGATCACAATAATCACTTGATCACAGTGCCATGAAAAAGAAGGAGGTCTCTTTTCAAAAATTTGTGGATTTTTGCTCTATCATCAATAAAGCCGAGACTTAAGAACAAAATTATAATATTATATAAAATTCATGGTAATAGTTTTGTGTGTGTGTGCATGTTGTTTATCTAGATGTTATCTAGAGTGCCTCATCACTAGGGTTGTCCTTAAATGAAATGAGTAAATACATTAATGAATAAATATGAATAATGTTTAGAACAGATACAATCCATGTTTATTCAGCTGTAAGGACCAGTCGGTGCTCTTTCGCAGGTAAGTGTGTATAAGACTGAAGAACAAATGGGTAGAATACAGCAGGGTCTGATATATTCATTAAAATCATAAAGGAAAACACTGTTCTTTTTATATAGGATCATTAGAAGATCTCTGGTGGATCAGACTGCACATTCATTTTAGTCTAGCTTTCTGGGAAGCTTACAAGTATTTCTTGACATTTGTCTGTGTTGTGACATAACTTGCCAATGTATGGCAATAGTTTAAAAGGATGATGTGTCATTGTGACTGAAAGTGACACACGTTCAGAACAATTGTTTGGAAGGCATAAACATGGGTTTGTTTCCCCACTCCCCATAGAGTTCAGGAAATGAATGATGCCCAACAAGGTCTCCAGGGAGAAATAAAATGCAATACATCATGGGAAGTCTCATGATCATTTGTTGCATTTCAAGGGACTTTTGTCTTTTGATAGGGTGGCTTATATGCTGTGTCTGTCCATATTTACTTTCTAAAGTACTTGTTGACAGAACACGAGCATTACCCACCTTTTAAAAAACAAATGTTTGATGTCCTTTTTGGATTTATCGTTGCTGTGACTAAGAGGCTACTATGTTGAATGGGAAATTCTAATTCTATATTTTAACATTATATGTATGTATAGTCCAAGTGTGTTGATATCTCTTTAGGGTGAGTGAACCAAAGGCTAGGTGGGGTTGGGTGGGGAATAGACATGAATCAGTTAAAAGATTTCAGAACTTGACGTAAAACACATAATGTGCAGAATCCCCAATGCCTCTGTAACTTGGTTATGGTTTTAAAAATATACATTTGATTGGAAAAAAAGTCAATTCACCCAGAATTGTGAGGGAGGAGAATAGGCTGCTTTATACTAGACCAGGCTGTTGTTAATCTAGTCCAGAATTGTTCAGAAATTGTGCAAGGTCTTCTACATCACACATCTTGTACATCACCTGGTCCTTTTAACTGGAGGTACCATTTATTGAATTCGAAACTCAGGACATCCTGCAAAGCATGTGCTCTACCACTGAGCTATTGCCACTTTATCTTAAAATCAGGATCTGTACAGACGAAGGCTTTTATCCTTATATTTTCCTCACCTAAATGTTACCAAGAGCAAAATGCCTTTGTTTCACTTGAGTCATGGCAATTGTGTGATCTTTGGCAGCAAGAAGTGAAAAATCTAATAATTCATCCTTAGAATAGTCCAAGTTTCAAAAATGCACTTTCTTATGGAAGGGATAGTGCACTCCCTCCCTCCCTCAACATAATTAAGATTCTATACAATGACAAACTATATTTCACAAAGCACCTCCTTTGTACCAAATAGGGATGGATGCATTTCATGCTTGGGATGACTAGAAAATGTTAGGTGTTTCCCATCAATGGAGCTTTTATAAAATGCTTACATACTTTTTTGAATGAGAACTTGCATCCAGAATAGTTTATGATAAGTTGAAATAATTTAGCCTGGCACAGAGTGCCCAAAGCCATGTAACATTCAGCTGTGTCAAACTGCCTATTGGCATAGTATACAGGGTTATCTATTTTAGTTTGTACTTAAATTTTGGCAGGGAATATATTATAGGGGTCACTTGATTTACCCATCCATAGTTGTCTTTTTCTGCCCCATTTCCATGGTTACAAAATGCTTCCTGCAGCTGCAATCCCTGTCTCCTTTCTGATAGTTACATGCAGCATTGGCATATTTTATATATTCTAATTTCTAGCTGGAAATGAATTGCACTTGGAAATTGATTTCAGGCACTGCAATAATATTCCTTCTGTGTCATTCCTAAAACAAATGCTGCATTAAAACTGGAATATAGAAACCTTCATCAATAGATGTGCTTCAGTTCTCAATTCTTTTTACAAGTAAGTTTCTGGATTATAGGCTATCAGCACCATGAAAATGTCAGGTTTTTTTTTTTTTTAAATGAACCCATGGTAATCCCTTTGCTGAGCTATTTTCTTCCTGCCCCTCTTTCAAAAACTCATCCAAAGTATCTTTATTGAACAAAAATGAAGAGTCATTTTTGTCTGTGCTTGGCAGTGCCAGTTTATCACAATAAATATGTACTTTTCTTATTTTCTTGCAGAACAATTTAGCTCCCCTGGGCTATAGAAAGCTGTTCTGCCACCACAGACATTTGTGGAGCTGTTTGTTAGAAGTCTGCATAGAAAGCTTCAAACTATTTTGGTCACTCTACTACCATGTTTTAAAATTATGTTATATCCCAAGAAAAAATGCAAGTAGTTTTTAACAAATATTGCAATGTTTTTTAAAATAATGGGGATGGGGTGCTTACAATACATATTCTATTCTATCTGGTTCTGGATAAACTGTGTCCAGTTCTGGGCACCATAGGTTAAGAATGATATTGATAAGCTAGAATATGTTCAGAGGAGGGTGACCAAATGTGAAAAAGTCTAGAAATGAAGCCCTTTAAGGAACAGCTTAGGGAGCTGGGTATGTTTAGTCTGGAGATGAGAGGACTGAGAGGTGATATGATGGTCGTATTTAAATATATGAAAGGATGTCACATAGGACGTTATCACACAGGAGCAAATCTGCTGGTTAATCCACACAAATCCCAAACAGAAACTGGATTTGTGCCTTGCGTTTTCACACGACGTCGCACAGAAACTTGTGTTAACCGAGATCTTTTGAAATTCGGTTGTTTGGAGGAAATGCAAATACAAAATTAAGGTAATTTTGCATTTACCATAATGTGAAAAGCAAATGCGCATTTGGGAGCATTTCCCTGCTTTTCCCATGGTTCCAGTGTGCATTCCTCTATCTGCGCATGTGCAAGAAGCTCATTTCTAGTACATTTACGAGCTTTTCTCGCTTGTGTATGAACGTTAAATGCACTTACTGTAATTTCGCAATTAAGGTAATTACGTGTGAAAACCATTTGCAGAATCAAGGTTTTTATTTTCGGTTTATTTTCAGAATGCCTCATTTCCACTTTATTATCGCTTTCTGGCCCACGTGTGATAATGTCCATAGAAGATTGTGAGCTTGTTTTCTACCATGCCATAGACTAGAACACAAAACAGTGGATACAAATTACAAGAAAAGAGATTCCACTGAAACATTAGGTAGAACTTCTTGACTATAAGAATTGTTTGATAGTGGAAGAGTGTGGTAGATTCTCCTCCTGTGTAGTACTTTAAAAAGAGGTAGGGTAGCTATCCTTTGGAGGTACTTTAGTTGCATATTTCTGCATGGCAGTGGTGGATTAGATGGACTTTGCAGTCCTTTTCAAGTCTATATAATTCTATAGTACATATGAATTTAAAAAAATATTCTAGTTTACAAATAGATTTTGTGGGGCCCACAAGGATGGCCCAGGACATTTTGCTGCATAAAGCAGAGGAACACATCTGCCCTTAAGTAAAATTTCAGTGCCCCATATCCATCCAAATTACTTTAGCATATGAGACAGTAAATTGCACAAGTGCCTCTCCCCATGCCTGGTATCGGAAACACCATAATAACAAAGTAAATAACTAAAAATGTGCTGCACTTTTTTTGGCATTGAAAATAAGCTGCCTAACGCATCACTTTCACCTTTCTCAGTGGAAGCACTGGCCATGTAACTGAATGTATGGTAGTTGCCTGGATTTCAGACTCATATTAATATGAAGAAACAATGCAAAACTGTTACACATAATGGCATTAATGACAGAACTGCAGTAAGGCACGGATCAGAAGAAAAGCTAATGACTCATTCAGCCTGACCCTGTTCCTCGGGGAAGACTGCCTTTCATCTCACTGCTACACTTCTGTCATTCCTGCTGCTCTTAAATCTTCCCAGCAATGGAGACTGTGCTGTCACCTCAGGGCCATGTGCTTCAAAAAGCTAGTTTTGCAGTCAGTATCTGTTTCTTAGCAATTGACCTGTATTTCTATCCAAAGGCTTAAAGAGGACTGCTTTCAGCTTGTGGGAGTGAGGGATATAATTCTCCTTTGCTTTCCTTTGATCAAGTTTGTTTTACTGCAGTCTTCCCCAACCGGGCATCCCTCATATATGTTGAAGTACAAACCCATCACCCCCAGCCAGGCTGGTCATATTGGCTAGGAATGATGGACATTATAATCCAAAAATATAGGGAGCTCACCTTGCTAGGGTTGGCTGTTTAACTTCGTTTATGATCACAGATCCCTGCTTCTACTCTGACTCCAGTGCTCTTTAAAGTTTTTTGAAGTCCTACCCTCATTCACCTAAATTGACATTGACATCTGTCTATTTTGTAAACATCTGTACATAGTCCTTATATACAGCTGAATGTCTCTAGTGCTCTGCAACATCTATAATGATCTGTCGATAGATCTTTGGTTCTGTTGGAGACAAATTCAACACTTGAAGACTGGAATCTCAGACTCGCTTTTAAAACCAGTCAGAAAGGAGACAGATGAGCAGCTGTGGCTCTTATACCACACCATCCATTCTCAGAGTGCACAGTATCAGTGTACTGTAATCCATTGAAGATGTTGCCTTAAAGTAGAAACATTTTCTAAGCTTTCAGAGAATGCCATGAAGCAGGGGTGGACAAGTCCTTTCAGATGTGAGCAGACTGCAACTTCCATCAGCTCAATCTGTCATTGGTAATGATGAGGATTTTTAGGAGTTACAGTCCTATACTATTTAGAAGACTGCCATTATCCACCCCTTGTCATAAAGAATATGTATTCAGAAGGCTGTTGGATTTTGACTCAACCCATCCGTTATGTAATGATCAACTTCACATTTCCCTTTTCTACATTCTTTACCTGGTTTGTATTTCCACCCTCCACAGTCTACTTTGCATCCACATGGTCAATGAGTTTTGGTAGTAAAAAGATTGCTTTGCATAGCAGCTTGTTACTGAGAAACCAGCTGCAAGAGCATGTAAACATTCATCTTGTACTTTGAATGTGAGAACAAATTACCTTGTCTAATATGTTCTGTTCTGGGAAAGGCTACCTGGGCAAGGGATCCATGCCAAATAAGAAAAGGGGATCCTGATATTAATTGCTATGCTACCCTCCTTTATTATAGCTGAAGTTGAAATTATCATTGTAATTGAAGACTATTATGTTTTCTGCTGTAATTGAAAGATGTTGGCTCTTCTGCAATATGCAAATATCTTCCAGACTTCCATTTTACCAATTTAGTCAGGCAGCCCGGTCTAAAACTTTGACAAAAAATAGGGTGTAATATAAAAGCCCTCCACCTTAAGAAAGATCACCTGGTTAAAGTAGCAAGGTACTTCAGGAACTTTTTTGTAGGGATGACTATCAAACTGGAAGTATGTTTTTTGTAACATTTAACCAGCTTGCCCAAATTAAAGTAAGAAACTGGGATGCCAAAAACCTCTGGAAATTTCCTTTTCATTCTCATGACTTAATTGCTTTTGAAATTCTCACTCAGAGTATCCCTAAGGTCATGGTCCCCTTTAAGCTTCTACTTGCTCTCTGTAACTGCCCCTGAATTCAGGGATTCAGTTTAGTCATCTTTGCCTCCAGCGAAATTTCAGGCTTGATCTGTTCTAGGACCCACCTATTTCTTCTTTTTGTTGTCCATGGTATCTTTAACACTCTTCTCCAGCACCACATCTCAAATGAATTTATTTATTTTTTGTCCATTTTCTTAATTGTCCAGCTTTCGCATCCATACATGGTAATGGTGAATACAATGCTTCCACAGTTCTGACTTTCATGTTTATTTGTATATCTTTGCTCTTTACGACCTTTTCTAGTTCTTTCATAGCTGCCCTCCCCATTCTTAGTCTTCTGATTTCTTGACTGCAGTCCCTGTTCTGATCTATGTTTGATCCAAGGCACAGGAACTCTTTTACTATTTATATGTCCTCATTTTTGTTTTATTTTTATGGTCTTTTTTTTTATGTCAGCAGTAATCCTGACTTTGCACTTTATTCCTTGACCTTCCTCAGTAGTTGCGTACATGACCTACTGTTTTGTGTGCCCAAATCTGTTCTCTTGTATAGTTTTACCACTATACAAGGTCGTAAAGGTCGTAAAGAGCAAAGATATGTTGAGCACCCACTGACATATTCTGACTATGCCCTTTTCAGCAGAATTGCCCTACAATGGAAGCCTGATTCCATGCCATCAGGGATGCATGAGAGGGCCTTCACCATTTGTGTTTGTCTATATTTGTGAGGCTTCAGATCTTTATATTCTTCCTTCTTGGACCTGAGTCCCACTGTAGGGTGAGCTGCATTGTGTGGGGCTCTAGTGTCTCCAATACTGGCTGCACTGTTTATTGGTCTCCCTACCATCATGCACCTATCAGTCTTGTCAGAATGAAAGGGAAGATTTTGATGTGACCAAAATCAGTATATAATCAGTATATAATCTACTATGTAGAATATTATCTAGATATAACACTAGATTATAACTAGATAACTCTAGTAGTCCAATCAGCATATAATCTAATATGTAGAGTATATGATCAAAACAATTCTAGGATACAGAACATATCAGAAGAATTTCTGCATTTCTGGGTTGATGAGATACATGTGTGGAAGAGGATATTTAGCAAAAAGCTGCCTTATGTTGTGTGTGTGTGTGTGTGTGTGTGGTGGTGGGGACCAGACAGTCCTATAAAAGTGGCCTCTGTCTGCTCTGGCCCTAGTTGGGCTGAAATCACAGTGACTGCAGAGCCTGCTCCCAAAGTGGGCTGCCGCCACAGTCCCACACCACGCCAGCCAGGAGTCAATCTAAATTGACTCCTTTTGGGATTGGCTTTTCGCCCACTAGCGTGGCCTTGGTGAGGCTTCCAGTTGCTTTGGGGGGGTGCGCCATCTAAATGCCATGCCCCCAAACCGGCCAGAAGCTGCTTTATTTGGCTTGTGCATTTCAGGCCTGTTGCTGTGTGTGCCTTCAAATTGTCTGTCTACTTATGGTGACAGGGTTTCCTTTGGCAAGAAATACTCAGAGGTGGATTTGCCAGTTCCTTCCTCTGAAATATTGCCTACAGCATCAGTGATTCATTTATGGTCTCCCATCCAAGTACTAACCAGGGCTGACCCTGCTTAGCTGCCAAGATTAGATGGGATCTGATGCCTTTAGTGTATTTACAAAGGTTGAGATACATACTTGCAGATAACAGCTGAGATTATGTTGGTGATACATGAGACTCCATGATGGAGTCCCTTTTTGAAGCAGTGTGTAGCAATGGTGAGAAGATGACAATGACTGGTGTTTCTGACAGAATATAAACATCCCCTGCTTGCTCCTGAGAAGACAATGTTCATTCCTTCCCCTTCTGCATATTAGTTGCCCCAATGCATATCCACTGTACCTCTACTGCCCCACCACTGCAAAAAAATTTTTTATAGTAATCGCTCATCACCCTGTTGGTGAAAATGAAGTACAAACACTATGTATTTTCCACATATATGCATTGAATGTTAAATTCATTTATGATCTTGTAAAGGAACCATGCAGAAGCTGTACTTTCATTTGTAGTTTTTATTTCTTGTAGCTCCCCAAATCTTACAAGTCAAACTACTGTTAAATGTGCTTTTTGTTCCTCTTCCATTTCCCTCTTGGGCCCCCTGCACACTTTTGGCTGAGTTTACCTGGTTTCTTCAACATCACAAGCACAATGTCATTCTGCATATACCCTCCAATGTTTACATCTGTTTACAGAGTTGTCCTCTTAAGTGACCTATATATGGTAACTTCGGCAGAGTTTATTTTTAAAAAATTGCCCTGGAGGGCTCTTGGAAATTAGCCTCATGGCTTAATATTGATAGATTTCGTAGTAGGGCTTTCATCCACACTTATAAAAGAAAATCTTACTTTTTTTCTTCCTCCTTTTCTGTTGTAGACTCCATAGGTGGGCCATTTCCTGCCTCCTCTCACCGATGTCACCACAAACAGAAGCACTGCCTGCCCATCCCACAGTGTGGAGCACTCTCGATCAGCCCACTGCTTTTCCACCCCCACACCAAGGGCTCACAGATCATTATGGACACCACACAGAAGGCGGTCAAGCGCCAAGCATCCTTCTGCAATGCAATCACGTTCAGCAACAGGCCGGTTGTTATCTATGAGCAAGTCAGGCTCAAGGTGAGTGAATGTCTTTCCTGCTATGCTGCTTTGTGGGAACCCAAATTGATACAGTATACCAGGCTCTGACAAGAGCTATTTTCTTATTACACCAGATCTTGGATCACAGGAGTGGCAGTCCGTAAAGCAGGGGTAGGCAACCCTTTTGAGCCGGGGGCTGGGTTGCTGTC
>JAIPUX010001880.1:59656306-59704199 GCA_020142125.1 Phrynosoma platyrhinos | reverse complement strand
AGAACAAGTAATGACAACAATAATCAATATCATCATGGCGGGTGGCGGAAGGGGGCAGCGGGGGGCGGCGGTGGCGGTGGCGCTGGTGCTGGTGGCAGGACTGGCCTGGGGCTGGTCCAAAGGCCTCGGGGGGCCACATCTGCCCCCTGGGCCTTAGTTTGCCTACCCCTGCCCTAAAGTATCTAAGATCCAAGCCATTTCAGCTGGAACTCTTAGGGAAAATCCTCCCATTGGTACAAATAGGAAATTTTGCTAAGCATTGTAGTGTGTGGAGAAATGATTTTTGTTCCAGTTGCACTGGGGAAAGAAGAAATAAGCCTCCTCTTCCCATGACCTGATTCCAAGTGAGCCTCATGCTTTATTTAGCCACAAGCTGTGCATCAAGCAAATGTTTAATTTGGCCTTTGGTATATCACATTTAATTGAGGAGATCAGTTTTTCCCTCAGATAATACCTAACATTGCTTGTAAGAATCACCTTCGGGATTTTGCCTTAGCAACAGGTAAGTGGTTGTTGAAGGAACTGTTTCTGAACGCACAACTCCCAAACAATTAGAACAATTGTGTTCACTTTTTCTACTATCTACTCATTAACTCTTTTTGAGGCATATGACATTGGTCAAATGCAAGTGCCTTAGAGCAAGAAACATTAAAATGTAAATAGGCTTCCCCCCCAGTTTCTTTGTATCCTCGCCAAAATCCTCTGTCACATGCTCTGACATAGTGTGCTGCCTTTCCTTTCCATGTGCTTCCCCACCCCTCCGCTTGGCACAACATTGCTTTTAACAATTAATGGTTGGAGTGTCTTGTGTTCTGTTTTATTTGAACATTTTACTGGCTTACATACATGGTTAGTGCGCAGATAAGAGAGTGTACGAAGCCAATAATTGTATGCTGACTTTTATTTACTTCTCAGTAGCATCTGAAGATTTGCAATAAAAAAAAGACCTTGGCATGATAAAAAGTACTATGGTTTCAAAAAACTACAGCTTTTGTTTCCTTGTTTGTATATTTACTGTGGCTGGCCCACTTTATTTAGCTAAACTATCAAGTTAAAGAATGCTGTAGCCAGTCGGACAGGTGAAGCAGAGGAAAATGTGCTTTAGCTAAATATAGCCTATTATCCATTTAATGCTGATTTCAAGAAATAAATTGCTTTAATATAAAGCTTTTGAAATTCTATAAGAATAAGACTACAGTATACTTTGCTGTCTTTGTTCACTCTCCTTTTATGAGAAGAAATGCTGTTTTTCTGTCATGTTTTGCTCAGCCAACATTCATTGTTGTTACTGTTGAAAGAATGGAACAGCAGTGAAATCACTTCAGGTGTATTTAATGATTCTTCTGTGTTTTCTGTGTTGCCATCGTCTCCTCCCTAACTAATTTTTCCTTCCTGTTTCCTTGCCTCTAAGGCCCCTGGCATCCTGTTTCTCAGGATTAGGAGGAAAAAGAATGAAAAATATGGCTAGAAAGTGGAAGGGGGGTGGAAACCTGAGGCTCAACTTGATTTGCAACCAAATGTGTTGTGGCCAGTGCCTTTTTCCCTTGGCACTCTACTCTTGAGAAATGAATTGCCACTCTACTCTTGAGAAATGAGGAACATGAAGCCAGGACATCTAGTTTGGTTTGTGCATCAACATTTGAGATGTTTTCCCCCTTGTTTTGGAAAGCAGTGGCTGGGGTACAGGTGACAAAAATAGTTTCTTAGGGAGTGCCTTATGTCTCAAATGATGGGATAGGAAGAAATTCCTTCCCAATCCAGGAAATGTCCTTTCTCAGCTCCCTGACAGCCCCTTGCCTTGTATATCCACATTGTAACTGGAATATCTCCCTGAGAAGAGGTCTGCTTCTCCTTACACTCCTGCCCTGCCTAGGATTTCACTCCTGCCCTGCCATGGAACAGACATTTTTCATTGCCTATGAAGAGGTTTTTTGTTTTTTTACGGCAGAGGTTCAAGATCCTAGTTCTCTTTCTTAGGATAAGATCCCATTACCCTGAATGGATCTCGCTCCTGAACAGACATTTCAAAGCTTTTGAATAGACATTGCTATAAAGCTGCAGTTTGAGTGACTGGTTCAAACTGGGGTGCGGAAAATGTGACCTTCAGGCTGTCCCAACCTTCTTTTCAGCCTGTGAAGCCCCTCAAGAACATATCTTAAACCCCCAGATCAACCAAATAGTTTGCAATTTTTTCCCTGGCTTTTTTTTTTTTTTTTGCCTCAGATGGCCAAAATGCTTAAAATTTTGCAAAACATAGCTCTTTTGTTCTAACCAAATTTTGCTCATGCTCATAAATAGGAGTATTCTGCTTTTTTATTATGTTTTAAATTGTATTTTAAATTTAAAAGCTTTGTGGTTTTTAAAATAAAATTGTTTATTTAGACTTTTTAAAACATTTGTACTAATAGTGTTTTTTTTAAAAAAGTTATACTTTGTTTTTAATTGGATTTAAGCTACTTTGAGTCTCCTGTGGAAAGAGAAAGAAGGGATATAGATTAACCAAATAAATATAAATATATAAAATCCTGATCTGCCAACCACTCCAAAAGTGGAGAAAAATTGGCTGAAAATCAGCCAAAAATAACAGTGGAAGTAATGTTATGTCACTTCTGGTGTCATTTTGGAGTCGCCAACAAGAGTGCAAAGTATAGTAAAAATGCCTCCCCAGCTCTCTCTGTTTTCAGAAGATGTAAATGAGGATATAATAAGATGTTAAATGCTTTATAGAAGCACAAGTACAGTAGTCCATTTCTCTGATTTTGGAAGAGCAATGCTTCAAAAACAAAAAATGTGGCCATGGTCATAGCCAGGTTCCCTCCACCAGTATGGCCATGCTGGTTGGGACATTCTCAAAGTTATACTCCTCAAAAAATTGCTAGAATATGGATTCTCCCAAAATATTTGTAACCAAAGTAAAAAAAATTAAATCCCTGAAACACTGCTACTTATAGACTCTTCTGGGCAGCTTTATTGTATTAACTGTTCAGTTTTATTTTTGCCATTAAATATTGCTGTTATTACAATTATGTCTAGAGCTCTAGTTAACAAAAACTCTTGATGCAGCCCTTCTCCTGTCTTCAAACTTATGGCTGGAGACCCAGATTACTCTGATTTCATTTCAGTATTAAATTCCTTTGTGCACAACATTCTCTGTTTTGAAGGACTGCAGGGTTCTTAAAATACCTCTTGCTTAGACTGCACTCAGCTTTCTGGCACTGTCCTCTGAAGAATGGGTTTTAATTCCTTTATTTTTGCAAGTACTGGCTGGTGTGCTCACAGAGCATCTGTCTTAGGAATAATTGTCCAGTGTAAATGAATATGAGAAAAGGGATGTTCGCTTGGGCCCATCCATGTGTCAAATCAGTGGATGGAAGGAGCAGAAAGGAGGAGTGGCTGCTTTCCAGTCCCAAGGTTGCATGTCCTGCCAACCTCCCCCTCTGACACCCAGCAGTTCACATAGCATTTGAAAGGAGTATCTGTCAACAACTCTTACTGGTATATCAATTTTTTTGCAGGGGGGTGGTACTGCAGAGCCAATATGAAGTTCCTGCCATGATTCCAGGAAGCTGCAAATTATGCTGGGAATGGTTGATTGAGTCACATACTCATATTTGTTGCTGCCATCATGTCGGTCTTTAATTCATAAAGTCACCATATGGCAATCATGTTACATATATGTCTACCCAGGGACAACCAGGGACAGTCAGTAAAATGCATTGTAGGTATTAGCTGAGGATAACATTGAAACTTCAGATGATTGTTCCCAGATGTCACTGTGTTAATTGGAGCACTCAAAGCTTGGAATTACAAATAATGCAGCTACTTGAAATAAGTTACAGGTTTTGATAAAGAGATGTGACTACAAAGTCATATCTCAAAATGAATGTAGGTGGGAACAAAGTTTCTTTATTGGTGCAATAAATAACTTTTCTAGTTACTTTGAAATGTTACTGTTGCATTAAAGGGGCATTTTTGCAATTATTTTCACAGAAATTTGCCAGGTTTTATGCCATTCTTTGTTAGTTTTAAGGGTTCTTCCCCTCCCCCAGCAGTGAAACCTAATGCGCAGTAGAACAAGGAAGGCAATAAGTAGTTCAATAATGAACTGTGGTTTGCTTTTTTAAATCATGCATCAACTAATGTGGAAAATGTGCTTTTAAAAAGTAGTATTTCAAGCTCTGGGATAATTCCACACATTTTATCTAATCTTCTCATCACTTACAAAGCATTAATAAAATTCATTATACAGCTACCCTTCCCATGACACAGTAATATCCAATATTTCAGTATTTCTTGTAGCGGGACAGCTGTCTCAGGCCTCCAATATTCCCTTTTCACATATGCTGAAATCCTCACCTCATTCTCACAAAGATTCATTTGTTGTTGTGTATCTTCAAGTCATTTTTGACTCATTATGGTGACTCTATCATGGGGTTTTCTTGGCTAAAATTGTTCAGAGGGTGTTTATCCTTGCCTTCCTCTGAGGCTGAAAGAGTGTGACTTGCCCAAGGTCACCTAGTGGGTTTCCATGGCTGAGTGGGGATTTAAACTCTGGTTTACCAGTGTCCTAGTCCAACACTCAGACCACTACACCATGCTGGCTCTCATTCATTTATTACACACCCCTATTCTATATCCTCAAGACTCATTATATCCTCTAATGAAAAATGCAAGAGAATTTTCCTGATTTTGTTGCTTTTTACCTCTTGTTTAGATCACAAAGAAGCAGTGCTGTTGGAGTGGGGCTCTTCGACTTGGATTTACCTCCAAGGATCCCTCTAGGATTAACCCAGAAACCCTACCGAAGTATGCCTGTCCAGATCTGGTTTCTCAGACTGGATTCTGGGCCAAGGCTCTCCCAGAAGAATTTGCAAATGAAGGAAACATTATAGCATTCTGGGTGGACAAAAAGGGACGTGTATTTTATCGGGTTAATGACTCTGCTGCCATGTTGTTCTTCAGTGGGGTAAGGACCACCGAACCACTGTGGGCTTTGATTGATGTGTATGGACTCACACGTGGAGTGCAGTTACTAGGTAGGTGCATTTCAGAAAATGTAGCTTTGTTGAGGCAGCAAAGCTTTTGTGTTGTTCACAGTTTTGATTCTCTCTCTTACCTGCATGATAGTTCAAGTGACTGAGCAGTGGAGTCACAATTTAACATTTTTAAAGTCACTACCTAATCATGCAGGTCAGGTCCTCAGATGCTTTCTGTCCTTCATGAGCTAAAAAGAGACTATGGTTAAGCTGTCTTCCTTGTACTGTCATAAGTGTTGACCTTTCTTGGTGCTAGTAAAGGCCAAAAAGGGCAAGACTTGTCCCATGGAACAATAAAGGCTTGTGATACCAACATGATAAGGTGATTTATGGTAACATAAACCCTTTATGGACTGCATTCCACTTCATCAGATGTGTACAATGTTATATTTACTAGCAGGTATGTGTTTCTGTTTGTTTGGTCATTCATTCATATACACTGTAATTTTGCCTATCTTAAATATCCCAGAGAATTGTCACTGGATTTTGTATTTCATTGCTGTTAGGCTTGAATGACAGAAAGAAACATAGCAAGTACTTTTGTTGTTGTTTGTTAACTACCATTGAGCCAATCTCAACTCATGGTGACCCAGCAGATGAGAAATCTTTAAGACCCTCTTGTGCTCCACTGCTCTGCCCAGCTCCTGCAAACTCATGATCTCTTTACACCAGATAAAACTGTTGTCCTTCTAAATTAATACAGTCTGCCTTGGCTGATACTGACTCTCCCCAGTTTCAAGAAGAAGATTTCTTTATCTGGAGTTGGCTGAGATTGAACTGTGGACCTTCTCTCTGTTAAGCAGATATTTGGAGTTTTAACAAATCTGCTCATCTTTAAGATGCTAGAAGGATTTGGTTGTTTTTAGCCCCAACTACACAACTACTTCTCTGGAAGTAGTACAACATGATCTTTAGATTGGATGATGTAGTCTATGTTATGGTGCAATCCAGAACTATGTGAATGATAGAGAATTCTTAGTCTATATGCTGGTCACTACAACTTTAGAACAATCTTTATCCTTAGCTATGGCAAACTAAAGGTGACGAGCAAAAAAAAAAAACCAAAACAAACCTCCCAGTGGTATTTCTGTCACATTTTCTGCTATATAGCAAGACAAAAATTAGTCCATGTTTTTGGCTATGCTCCTGTAGAACATTAGCCCATGTTCTTTGTTGGAAAGTGCTACATGATGCCATTTTTGTGAACCATATATTTTTAACTCTTGTTCGCAAAAATATCCAAGGCCAAGCAAACACAGTGGAGTTAGAAGTAATAAATCACTATGGAAATAAATATCATTAATAAGAATATTTCTGTTATGACAGACTATCGGTGCACATTCTGAAGTTTGGAATGTTTTCTGTAAGAATTGCCTTTTATCTTATTAATCTCTCTTGCATCTGGCAAAAAGAAACATATTTCATATTTTACGTATGGTCCATACTTTACCTGGAAGAGGATTAGTTGTCTGTTCTTTATATTTCAGTAAAATTTTCAAACTTCTAAAAACTTAAAAAATAAAAAAACCTTTAAAAGTTAAGTTATTAAAATAGAATCTCCTTCCTAGACCCTGAAAAGATATTCTTTAGATAGTTTTACTGCACAATAAATGCACAGTTGTGAAAACCATTTTACTGTGTTTTAAATCCTCAAGTCTTGTAGAAGTTTCTAGTGAGCTGAACATTTCTAAGCATTTCTAAGGAGAAGCCTCGGGATAAAAGAGTGTTCAGCTATGAGGTTAAACTGTCAAAAATTCAGGGCCAATTGACACTAGTTTTTTGGGTTTTTTTACAATTTGATGATTGATGATTTGTCCACAAAGGGGACAAAGTGTGAAAGGGGAACAAAAATTCAGTTATGGCAAACACAGTGAAAACTATGAACCTAATCGATTCAGGATGGCATCGCCGAGGAGATCCTGGATCTCCTTGGTACAAAATCATAAGTGTGAATGGGCCCAATGTGGTTCAGCTCCTAATAGGGAGGTTGAGATGTTTCTTATAGACCATTGCTACTCTGCTCCCCCACCCACTTTCCCTCACCTGCTCGCTAACACAGTATCCTCCTGGGAGACCCTGCACCCATGTCGGGCCACTATCACACACCCCAGCCAGGTTTTTATAAAGCATGTGAGGTCAGCCTCCTCATCTTTGAGGAAATCATAGATTATATGTGCTTTATTTTTAACTGACCTGGCATTGCACAGTAGGTGGGTGGCTTTTTTCACTCTCCAGACACCTGAGGATGGCAGGGTGACTGGAAGATAAGACAAGTGTTAAGTATCTCTCTCTCCTTCCCCTATAATGATATGTCACCCTACCTTTGCCATATCTCCCTCTGCCCTGGACAACTCAGATTGCTGCCCCATTTTCTTCACACATTATACTTAAGATAAACAATAAAAACTGTGACAATTAAAACACTTTAATACAACTCTAAAAACCATTAGATAATAGTTCCCAATTTGTACACGCTTAACAGAACTAAGTAGTTGGCTAGTCCAACACAACCCTACTCACACAAAGGTGATGCCTTATAGCCAACGAGATGGCTCCAGCTTGTGCTTCCACTACTACCCAGTCTTATAGTTGCCACTCTTACTGGCAGTTGGTTCACTACTCATATATACTCAGTACAGTGGACCCTCCACATTCACTAGGGTTAGGGGCACAGGAGCCCAATGAAAGTGGAAAAACTGCAAATAAAAAAAAAGCACTTTTTAAAAAAATCTGAGAGAACTTTAGGAATTTCTAGGTCCTCCAGGGCAATTCTGTGGTCAAGATCTGCCAGACGTTGACCATGAAATTGTGCTGGAGGACCTACAAATTCCTAGAGAAGTGTTCTCTCTAGGAACTTTTAGGTCCACCAACATGACTTTTGGTGGAAGTTGACAACAGAATCATGCTGGAGGACCTAGAGCATCCTAGAGAGAACATATTAATCAAATATGTAAATAATCAAATCTGCAAAAGTCAAAACTGCAAATGTGGAAGGCTGACTGTGATATAAAAATATTTCTAATGTACAAAAGAGATTTCAACATACAACATTACAACACAACACAGAATACAGCTAAAATTCTTAACTAGCCTCCCCCATCATTTAATGCTTCCAGCTATTGTAAAACACTGTCCAGATGCCCGAGGCCACTGCTTTGGCTTTCTGCTGCTTATATAGGCTGCAGGCCATACCCCTGCAGGCAGCCAGCACTTCCTCTGAGTAGGTGGCTTGTCTAAGAAGCAAGGCTGGTGTAGTTCCTCTTACCATAAATTTATTATTCCAAATCTGTAGCTCTTTTTGAAAGAAAGAATTCTTTCTGCAAAGGAAAATGTTGGTCTCAGCCACTTTGGTACTTTGCTAGTGGTACCAAATTGTTAATGATATTTTTGTGCCTTTATAACAGATGTTAAAACTCCAGCCTTCACAGTTCCATAACACCCTTTGTATATAAAACACTCAGGAGCAATTTGCCTATCTTTTTTTATTTTGTTTCACAAAGATTTAAACTTTTGAGTTTTCTTAATCCATATAAGTAATAGCAGACATATCCTACAGATATCTTGTCTCCAAGTTAGCTAAGTGCATTGTACCTAGGCACCTGCCACCAGGATTCCAGTGCCACTTAGGGTGAGTTTATGCAATGGATATTAATGCTCAGACATTTATTTATAGCATGTTCCAATTACCTTTGACAGGCCTTATTCTTGGCAACTGTCTTGAAGCCTCCTAATCTAATTTCTTGTATGTCTCGATTCTTTATTATGTGGTGTCAATGCTCAGGTGCCCACTGATATTCTTCATCACTTTACACACTCTTTTTGTCTTGCAACTTTTAATGGGAGTCTTTGAATGGGAAAAATCCAGCAAAATTAAGGTAGAATAGAAGTTCAGGGTCTTGATCCTGGGTACGCCTTTTTAAAACTGACCTTGAAAAGTAGGTAAAGTCCTTGAAATTATACATTCATTTCTCACTTATTGTTATTGGAAGGTTTATATGTGCATCCAAGGGAATGGCTTTACTGATGAAGGCATTGGGAATTACTTGATTTATTGCTTTTAGTGTCATTTATAAGGGTCCAAAACACTGCAGAAATAATCCAGTTTGAGAGTGCTTTAACAGCCCTGGCTCGGTGCTAGGGAATCCTGAGCATAATAGCTTATTGTGGCACCAGACAAAGAAGTCTAAATGTCTCACAAAACTACATTTCCCAGAATTCCTTAGCTTTGAGCCAGAGCAGTTAAAGCGCTCTCAAACTGCATGATTTCTGCAATGTGTTTTGGACCCAAGTCAGTTACTGTACCTCAGCAATGTCTGTACTGGAGGGTCAAGCTAGCACCATATTTGTTAACTGCTCCCTAAGTGGTAGAAATTATTGGTTGCAGTACATTATGTTCTTCACTGACATATCTTGTATTTAGCATGCTTTGCTTTTGGATTGGTCACTGGAAATTAAACACTGGCCTAACTGGTAAATCACATTGCTGAGGCATATATCTGGGGGGCGGGAATCTGTTTTGGGAGGGGAAATGGATTAATCATAGGAAATATTTATTCACTTTTAAGATTTATTTGACCATGAATAACAGTGTTTCTTAATGTTTTCAGCCAGGAGACATTCCCAACCACACCTAGAGATGCAAGGCATGGCATGAGGGAACTTTTTTTTATCTATAATCTCTATTATACGCAGTATAGTTTGTGTTCATTTGTTGTTCCTCCACTAATCTGTAGATTTTTTAAAAAAAATAGACAGCAGGATAATGGAATGGAACGACAATTAAAAATACAGTCCACTGGGAACATAGGATCACTTTTATAGTACAAGGAGGTCCACACTTTGAAGTCAAGGATATGGATGCCACTAAATATGTGAAAGCAGATATTTTATTACATTGTTTAGAGTAAAAGTTAGTGGATAAAGACATTGCTGGGAACATTTACACCAACAAACTAATACAACTGACTGGAATTGTGCCTTTCCCCCTGGTTTTATATATCAACATAAATAATTACTTGGTATAAACAGATGTGCAATTGTCTTTTGAGTGTAAAAAGAGCTTAGGAAAATATCTTTATGAGTATTGTACATATGAATATCACATAAGTTAAATTAACTCACATTGGAAATAGAGGTTCCAATAAAGCTTTAAGTTTCTCCAATATTTCTGCTCTAAATAGCTGAACAAACGTCTACAATAGGCCTAACTGACCCATTGTATATATTTCATTCTTCTTGATGGGTGGAAAGTTCAGGGCAGGCTTGTAGTGTCAGTTTCCTTTGGCGAATAGACCCATCTTCAATGTGACTTTGACTATCAATGACAAAATGACAGAAGAGGAAAAGACAGTCAGAACCAGAGAGGCAGTTTTGATGTTGAAGCAACTTCTGTCAACCCCCAGATTTAATAAATATTGTCCACCCTAATCCAGACTTCTTCTTAAATATCTTTTTCCAGTACATCAATTCACTTTTTCTCCCTTGGCTTCCACTTCTAACACAGAATGCCACTTTCAGGGAATTCTTCCACATTCCAACAGCTCTCCTAGCAAGTTGCTTCCATGATCCAATAATTTGCACTTTGCTCCAGGAAGAAGGCTATGGAATGGATCTAGGATGGGTCTATTATGTTGCCCTTACAGCAAGTGGGAATATGCTCCAAAGAAATAGTCTCTCAGGTTCTTTTGTTCTGGAGTGTTGGATCAAATGCATTCTGACCCATGTTGCAACAATATAGTTCAAAGCATACTGAAAGAACAAAATTGCCCTGTTTACCTCCAAAGTCTCTAAGGATGATCCCTTTTAGCACCTATGATATATTTACCTGTTTCACTGCAGAGAGTTGGCATGTTACAGTCCAAACAGTTTGCTATACTTCTACAAGTGAGACACCTTTATTTAATAGATCCCAGTTGATTCAAACATGTTATTATTTATTTTTTCACTTTCTCTTCCTGACATACATATTTTTTTGGAGAAAATCTTCCTAGGAAGTTGCAGAAAGGCATACTTCCCTTGTAAAGAAGTAGTAAGCTCAACACTGACATAACTTCTTTGTAAAAAAGGGGTTCTCATTTCCAGAGTAACTTTGACTTGTTGGAAAGTTAGCAGACTGTCACTCAATTTCCATTTTCATAGCAGACCCATTTTTTTCCTTGAAATCTCTTCTACGTCCAGAGGCTTAGGCAGGTGAGATGCATGCCAGGGGCTGTTGATTGATATGCTGTTGCAGTGGTAGCAAATCCACTCTTTATTTTGTTGCCACTCCAAGTTGAATGGAGGTTCTTCTGGTCCTGGAACAAAAGTTTGATACCGATGGTGTTCCAAGTGACTTCCAAGTCATCATTCTTTGAGAAAAGGACATTATAGTAGTAAATGGTGCTCTCCCACCACATTCTGAAATGAAAATTCGCTGGGAGAAGGGCATTCCTTTCAAATCTTTTCCAGTTTTATCGTGAGAATCAATTCATCTTGGAGCAACCATGGAAATTGGATTTCTATCTCAGTAGTTTTTTATATTTATTGATGTCCCAGTGAGAGTCCTTGAAACAAAATGGGCATGAGTCAGAGATGTACTGGATGTTATTTCCTCAAGAAGGAAGATTATTTCTGTATAGCCTGAAGATTTAATATCCTTTCTGTGTATCTATGATCAGTTTTCTGCATTGTATTTCTGCTCTTTTGTTTTTAGTGGGTCAGCTGAAAAGGGAGCTATATACAAGATTTTATAATATTTTACCCTCATTGTTGTTTCACAATAAACTAGCAGTAGAAAACTTGGCAGTATACCAAGATTATTCTGAAAGGTGTAGTGTACAAGAATTAAATCTGCAGATACTAAGAAATCACAGATTGTAGTTGGACAAAGAACTTTAAAATTGTATCTACCTGTGCTGGAGCTTTAGAAATTTATGTTAATGCAATTTTTCCCAGAACACATTGTGCAATATAAAACACACTAACATCAGCTAGTACTGTATTCTCTCCCTTGCAAGTTTTTCTCCAGTTGTTTTTCCACTGCCTAAATGGCTGTGGGGTTACTTCCTAAATGATTGGGGAGCATATGAATGGATCTGCCTTTCATATTGGCTGATAATTATTTCAACAATTCAGAATAAGTATTCATAGAACACTCTAGCAAACTGTATACTTATGAATACATTATGATATGAAATATTTGATTTCTCTTATAAGATTTATCACTGTACTAGCTTAGGCATTTGACACAGTAACATCCTTCACTTGGTTAGAACTGGCACCAGAATTACCTGTGTAAGTCATCACAAAATCAACATTGTGCATCTTATATGTGACTTTTTCAACATATGTGGCTCTTCTGCCACATTGGAGTAGGAAGGATTGTGTGCATTAGGAAGGTCCTGTGTGCATGTTAGTTTAACTCACATATGATGCTGTTTGTCCAGTGATGTGTATATGGGACCCAGTGCCATGTAATATTCAGGTTTCTACCAGGCAGTGTATTTTCACTCAGTTAAACAGCTAAATTGGGTTTTGAGAGTACATTATTCCACCATTCTGTTTTCCACATAGAACATGGTATTTAACTTTATCCTTTCTAACAAACCACACACATTCTGCTTTGTCATCTATTGAAGCCAGTGAATGGAAAAGGGAATCACATAATGACTGAACCTTTGGGCATCTAGCTCATACTGTTGTAGGAATGAGAGGAGAAATTACACCAACGGGTCTCAATCTGACATCACCTTAGCGTAATGTAAATACTTGGATGCGGACATACGCCATGGCAACGCTACACAACCCCCTGTAGAAGGGTAGCATTGCACAATATATGCCAATGACTGGATGCCATTGTGCAATGCACAACCACAATGCAAATTATAGGACACACAATCATAATGGAAAGTATACAGTGCACAACTGCAATGCATAATTACAATGCAAAGGATAGGAAGCACAACCACAATGCACAATTTGCAAAGACAAGATACAGATGAACATCCTGTTTGCACAACTCTGCTTCCATTGCTATCAGCAGAATGCACCTGTTGCACAGTGGTAACTTTTTGGCCCCACATGTGTAGTGTGACTTAAGTATGTGGATGTCCTTAAGTGAATTCTGGCCACGATGTGCTGCCAACTATTCCAGGTCCAGTGCTATCTGAGTGCTAGAGTACATAACAGTTGCATATTTTATGCATAATATTTTGCTTCATCAGTGTGATTTAAAGTTATTGGGATTACTAATGACTGATAGAGTAGTGATTACAACTTCCAATGAACCCTATCTGATGTTGTCCTAAAATTAATAAAAATACAATGGGCCCTTGGTATCCTAGGGTTTGGTTTCAGGACCCCCCTCCCCCCATAGATACCAAAACCCATGGATGCTCAAGTCCCATTAAATACAGTGGTGTAGTAAAACAGCATCTCATATAAAATGGCAAAAATCAAGGCTTCCTTTTTGGAGTTTATAGTATTCTATTTCCAAGCCGTGGGTAGTAGAATCTGTGGATAAGGAATCAGTAGATATGGAGGGCTGACTGTATTTACAATCTGGCAGATCTGCATTGTAGATATTTTGCAAAGTTACTAGGATCATGTGCAAACTTACCAATGGAAGTGGTAAAACACCTTAACAGCTGCAGCTTGCACAACTCCATGCGTTTAGCAGCTCCTTATGCAGTTCCCTTTCCATTATTATGTCCACTTTAATTGATTTATGTATAATATTCTTTCATTATCCTCACTGAAAGAAGCAGACAAAGGCCATTCTCTGTTTAGAAGCTAAGTGGAATAACAACTTTCAGATGTGCAAAATATGCACCACTAATCTGTAGCATCTAATTCTTTTTTAAAAAATGGTTTTCTGAAACAGGTTTTTACATTGTTTACTACAAAAACCATCTATTTCCAAGGGCTCTTGGGTGTGTAATGAATAGCTAAAAGGCTCAGGTAGGGCTTGTCTTCTCATATCTGAAGAGACAATCTGCTTGATTTTGTCCAGTGCTTTGTCCTAGGGAGAACCCAGATGATAAGAGACCCATGGCATAAAGACAGAATTTCAATGAATGACAAATGTTAGTTGATAAAATGGCATACATCCAAACTAGCTCTCTCTCTCTCTCTCATCAAAAAAGAGAGGAAATATGGTAAAGAATAATAGTAGAGCAAACTAAACAATAAACTAATTTACTCTACCGATAAAGCTAAATTGAAGTCAGATTGTGTCCGGTTGACATATGCAGCCATTTGCAGTAATGCCTGCATGAAATGGGGTTAGAGTTCTCGAAATTCAGAGCCTATCCCTGAGTCTTAGGGCTTGGCCACTCTTCTCTGGTCAAGCAGGCAGAATCTCAGGCCAAAAACGCAGCCTTGAAAGGTATATGTACATATATTTTTCACATTTATAAGAACACTAAGAACCACCTTTTGTTATATCACAAGGGGTCCTTCTTAGATCTCTGTTTCTGGCCCTGAAATCTTAGGATCTGGAATAGTCCCAACCTGGCAACCCTAAGGATACTAGTTATGGGAAGCAACAATGTGATTATGTAATATGATTTCTGAAGTTGTCACCACACTTTCATATGTTCTTGTTTATTGGTAGTTTTGTGTGTGTGTGTGTGTGTAAGGGAGCTTTGAAGATACAGTGAAAACTGTGGTAACCACACATAGCTTATTCAGTCTCATGGAATGGAATGTAAAATGGCTGTGTGTGGTTGCATTGCAAGTGTCTAAGTACAATCACTAAATGCATACATTAGACCTAAATGTGTTCCATGAAGCAGATGAACATCCTGGGGTATAAATACAATAAATAAATAAATTCATAATCTGAGACAACTAATTAGCAATCCAACAAAGTATATCAGGTGTCTCACTAAGATCTGTTGAGTTAAAGTTCGTTGTGATCCCATCACATATAACCTCTGGACAAAGATATGGCTTAAGGAAAGTTCTTCCCTGAGGGAACTGCTAGCACTTCAGTAAGCTCTGCTTTTAGCAGGCACATGTTAATGTTCTCCTCTCGTAAGAAAAGGTAGTTACATGGGTGAACTGCTATGGACGTATTGTAAGATGCATGCAGGCTTTCAAAGCCTGTCGTGGGTACTTGGAGCCCTTTAAGATACTTTTTTCTGTCTCCAAATGTAGAATAGCACCTCCAGAAACCTAGGGGGCACAGTTTTTTTAAAAGAAAGAAAATGGGGCTGCTGGCAAACACCCTGCAGTTGCCCAGATAAAAGGATAAAAGAAGCTGTATGCAGATAAAAGGACTATGGCTATAACTATTATTCAAAGTTTTAAAAACACATTTACATTGAAGATATTTTGGATCAGTTCAATAATGAATAATAATTAACCTGATGGGAATTAACTGAATAATTAAAAGCAGTGGCACATGAGCATGCCTTGGTTTAGCTACTGTCGATAGGGTATATATTTTTTGGGTGAGCTTCCTCATTCCTGGAGATACGTGGAGGTGAGATGTAGTCTGGATACTATTTACACATGAAGTAAAAGTAGCTTAGGGACAAAGTGTTACAATTTCCTTTCTGTTTTAAAACCGAAAGGCTGGCATCCTGTCACAGGTGTGGGTCTGACTATGCAAGCAGAATGGTTTTTTATACAATGTACAACAGTCATATCCAGATGACAGTGACATAAGCAGAGTTCTGTAACATGTAGAATGATTGCACATGTGGCAGCAGATTGAAGTAGACAGAGTAGTATGTGAATGCACATAATCTCTATGTATTGCAGTTGCAAAATGGGTTGTCAGCCATTCTCACTGACCACTGATCCACAATACATTGCCCTACACCAGTATTCAGTATAGGGGTTGCTTAACATCGTGAATTGCTTGAGTGCTGTCACTTTTTATCATGGTTCCTTTTACCTTTTAGTCCATACTACTCTGTGTTCTGCTTAACCTATTTACCAGATAATCAATAAAATAGATATTTACCATATTTCCATTTCAGTGCATAAAGTGAACAGAATATTCAGACAAATTAGAAAGTAATTTGCTTACATTGTGTTTCAGAATGGAATTTCAATTGCTATAGAGCAAACATGAAGCTAGATCTCTGCTATATTTGAAAGATGTAAAATAACATAGAAATCTTGTACAGTTTTCCCATGGAATCAGAGAGATTTTTCTGATTAACAAGAAAGCAACCTAAGATCTGTTCTCTTATTCTTCTACGGACTGTGCAAAGAAGGGGAAGAGAAAGAAGAGGCAACTCTCTTACATGATGACAAATTGATATGGAATAGAGAAATAATCATTTACAAGGAGGGACGAATGAATTGCCAGGAACAAGCAGTGGATTTCCGTCATGGTAGTGGCCTGTCATCCAGAGTTTTTCCAACCCTGTTTCTGTCTTTTCCAAGGCAATTTGTGTGGCAGCTAAATTATGTAGTTCTCATTCTAACAGTAGTCAACTAGTCATGCAGGAAAGTTAATATATGTTCAGGTCACCAGACATGTACCCAATATCTGCCCACAGCTTCAGATCACTGAATACTTTAGGACTGGATAAATGGCAGAATAAATCAGTTCTGTGCCTCTTGTGGTCTTACTGTTGTTTGCCACAGCTGTGATTTGCCAGGAAGGCAGTATCTTCATGTGCAATGGAACCACACTGTTATTTCTAATGTACGGCTCTCTCCTTCTGAAATTTTTGTTGTGGTGTCTGCCACCTGTTACATCTATGATGACACTATTCTGCTGCTAGTCAAGAAGCAAGTATAGTTTTGTATAGGTGAACAACAGTGAGCAGCAAGGTTTTAAATACACTTCAATATTGTTATGTGTATTGCCCTCCCATGACCCACTAAGCAATGTGAATTTCCAGATTTCCAGATAATCTAATTATTTATGGCAAGGGATTATGTGCAGCATGTTGTTTGAGATGATCAAACCTGGAACAAATTCAATGTTCATTGTTTATATATTTTATCCTTAATACTTACAAACACTGGTGGTGGGTACCAGCAGTTCACTGAATAGTAGAAGCAAAAAGCAACCACACATTCCTTCTTTGAAGATGGAAGGACTGGGGATTACATACAAGCTGATGGAGCATATGGTAATCAGTACATACAGTCTTAGAGACTCTGGGGGGGAAATGTCAGTGAGGGAGGAACAATCTGTTTGGCCTTTCATCTGTTTTCAACATAGTGGGATGAGGGAAGCAAACAGCAAATATCAGTACTTATTTGCACTTGAGTCAACTCAAGATTCTTGTGTCACTCTCTCCATAGCAACTTGCTTTCGTCATTAAATTACCCATCCAGTGAAATAGTTATTAGCATAGACACTCATGCTGTAGGCACCTAGGAAACCTGATGCTCACATAAAACTGCTATGAATGAGAGTATAGTGTTCTTCTTTTGAAAAAGAGGATGGTCAAAAGATTGCTTCATGCTTCTGTAAGTTCCTTTTGACCCGTTCACATATACACAGTCGATATCATAGCACCTTTAAGACTAAATTAGACTATGGGGGGATGCAGCCGGGCAGCCCTGGGTTGCCCTGGAAAATGGAGGATTGAGGGCGAGGCTGCCAGATGCGTCAGCCCCAATCCTCCCTTTTGCTGCGTGGGAAAAGAGCGCCAAAACACCCCTCTTTTCACAGGCGACAAAAAGGGTGCCCGAAGAGCCTCCACATGACTCTTTTGTGCCTCTTCCAGTGGTAAAAACGCTGCACCGGGAGGACATCCTGATAGCGCACACCGTGCATAGCAGCATGCACTGTGATGACGTCCTAGGGAAGGAGTTGGGGCACCCGGCGTGTGGCTGCCCCTCTCCTTCCCTGCCTCCAAGATGACGCTTTGTGCCATCTGTAGAGGCCCTAACTCTATCTCAAAGGTGCTATAAGATCCCTTTGCATACTGATTAACAGGGCTATGCCTTTGAGTACACTTGATATCAATGCACTTATTTTGGAGACTTGCCAAGTTTTAGTAGCCAGAAAGGTATCACAGTGTTACAGCATAACACAGACAGATCTCCATCAAAGCATTGTTGCACTTTGAGTCACCACTATATATTTTCCCTCCAAAAATGGTTAAATGGTATTATTTATAATCTGTTTGATCCCCTTCCTCACTGCCATTCCCGTCTCCTTTTGTGTCATGTCTTTTTAGATTGTAAGCCTGAGGGCAGGGAATTGTCTAATTAACTATTTGTAAGCTGCTCTGAGAGCCTTTATGGCTGAACAGTGGGGTATAAATACAATAAGTAAATAAATAATCTGAGACAAGTAATTAGCAATCCAACAAATTAATATCAGGTGTCTCACTAAGATCTGTTGAGTTCAAAGTTTATGTGATCCCATCACATATAACTTCTGGACAAACATATGACCACCCATAAGCGTACTTTACTGAATTATGTAACAAGATGGAATTGCAGCGCTAGATATGAAACAATTCATTTTGTTGAGAACTGGAACAAAATTAACCATCTGTTCATTTAACCTTAATTTTTATGGAATACATTTTTTTTACAACTTCAGCATTTGAACAATAGCGAACTATACAGGTACTTTAATCTTAGTTCCTGTGGTAGAATAACATTAGATATGGGAATAAGGCATAGAACATATTGGTGAAAAGCAGGTAGACTGTGGCCTCTATATTTATTATATTGGCTGCTGAAATCAAATCATCTGCTTCATCAGTCTTGACTGTGTTCAGTCATTTTTAAGATAAAAATCTCTCTCTCTCATTCTCTCTCTCCCTTTGCTTCCATTTGGTCCCTGTGGAATGGGAGGTAGAAGAGAACACCTCACCCAACAGCCGTATTGTTCCTTCCCTCATTCCTCTCCCTCTGCTCATTTCTTAGGCATTCAGAACCTGTTCATGATGCTAATGCAGGCCAGAGACTAATGCACAATGACTTTTGCCTCTAATAATTGTAGATAGATTCTGCAGCACCTTTAAGACTAACTGGAAAAAATTAAGAAGTTGTCAGCATGACCTTCCGTAGACTTCAGTCTACTTCTTCAGATGTTTGTGAAGAAGTAGACTGAAGTCTACAAAAGCTCATGCTGACAACGTCTTAATTTTTTTTAGTTAGTCTTAAAGGTGCTGCAGAATCTATCTACAATTAATACTAATTATACAGACTCAAAAAACGGCTATATCTTTGAATTCCTTGCCTCTAATAGGCACTGTGAGAATCAGGGAAATAAGCATACACTCAAGATAATGTCCAGCTCTACTCCATCTGGATCCAATAAGAAGATACATATCTTGTTAACTTACTAATAAGTATTTCCTTGAGTATATGGGCAAGTGCTTTGGTTTGGCTTTGTTGTAGTATTACAATTGAGTGACAAATGTGCACCCCAGTTTGTGGTGCTGTGGTAAAATGTGTTTCATTAGATTGTGTTACAAGAGGTTGCAAGAGCAATCCTTTCTTCAAAAGTATGACCAATAGACAAAAGTTTTCAACTAGGGAACCTGCCAAGAATTCCTCCCAAGCACTCGTCATCCCATCATGCTACGTGAATTCACTGAATAGCTGAACTTTTCAGACACATCCTTTGGCATGAATAGCTTCAGATGCCCTTCATTGGTTCCCTTCTAATTTCACCCAGCCCTTAGAGATAGAGTTACCAAATTAGAGCTGCTGTTTCAGCTAGTTGCTTTGCAGCTGTTCCTGATGCAAAGAACATTTGAATTGACATTAGTAGATAACACAAGGATTCATCTCAGGCCTTTATCCCTTTCTTTGTAACTCCCCTTTAACTCAATTTATGAAATGAGAAGGAGAGGGAAAGAGGGAGAGAATCTAATATTTTAATATAGTTTCCAAATATTGACTTAAACTTCACAGTAAGCTTGTGAGTATTCTTCCTGTGAAAAGAATACTTATTTATACAAGAGCCCATATCAGAGAATTGCTTAAATTGCTCAAGTTTACAAGGAAGATGTTCTGGTCCACTTGGCTCAAATCCATGAATGTTAAACATCTGACCAGCTTTCTTTTGCACAGTGAATTCTTCGGATAGTCTCAAACAGGATTTGTAGAAAAGCATTTAAGCACATGTGCAAACTCCCTTTTCCATTCCTGAAATGCAGCCAAATTGGGCAAGTGGCATGAAAGGAGCATGAAAACTCCAAATATGCCCTTTGGGTTGACATTGGTTGCAAAATAAGACTCCTGAGTTATAACATTGGCATGGAAAAATTGTTTCTTTGAAGTGGTAGTTGGAATCCCCCTGATGCCATCTTTGTATAATAAAAAGTAATCAGAAGTTCTCATAAACATTGTGACATCTGGTGTACATATAATAAATTTGATGTCACTGTACAATTATCTGCACTAGAAAGTATACACTCAGTCAATTAGTGCATACATTCTGCTGTAATTTACATACTTAGGCCACAGAAATGTGCACGTAGGATGGGGGAAACTTGGCGTATCAGCAGTACATGTGAAAGGGACTGTGGGATTAATGTTAATGTCATAAACCAAACATGACCCAGTAGTGTGATGCTGCAGCAATGAAGGTAAATAATGTTTTAGCCTGCATTAATAGAACTGTGCTTTCCAAGATAAAGAAAGTGATACTCCTATTAGATTCTGCACTAGTCAGGCTTCATCTGCAGTTTTGTGTTCAGTTTTGAGTGCTTCATTTTAAGGAGGATATAGACAAGGTGGAGTGGGTTCAGAGAAGGGCAACAATGGTTTCAGTCCAGGCTATCTGAAAGACTGTGTATCTCCCTATATGAGGCTACCCAAGTTTTAAGATCTTTGGGGGAGGGCTTTCTCTCAGTCCCTCCACCTTCATAGGTATGGCTGGTGAGGACCCAGAAGAGAGCCTTCTCGGTGACTGCTCCCAGGCTATGGGGGTCCATGGGAGGCTTGGCTGGCCCCTAACTGCTCTCCTTCTGCCAACAGGCCAAGACTTTCCTGTTTAAACAGGCTTTCAGTTTTTAAATCTGGTTGGAAAAGTGCAGTGGGTAGGCTTCAATGTGCTTTAATTTCTTTAAACTAATGTTTCATTTAAGAGGATTGCATTTAATGCTTGTTTCAAAAAATGTATCCCAAATTGTTTTTAGCTGTATTGTTTGAACATGTAGTGCGGGCCACTATTTATGGGAGGAAAATGGGATATATAATAAATAAATAAATAGAACCATAGAGTTGGATGAGACCCCAAGGGCCATCCAGTCCAACCCCCTGCCATGCAGGCACTCACAATCAAAGCACCCCCAACAGATGGCCATCCAGCTTCTGTTTAAAAACGGCCAAACAAGGAGACTCCTCCACTCTCCAAGGGAATGTTTTCCACTATCGAAGAGCTCTTACCATCAGGAAGTTCTACCTAATTTTTGGTGGAGTCTCTTTTCCTGTAGTGTGAGGATAAAAGGATGATAAGAGTTACAGAGAACAAGACATATGAGGAAAGGCTGAGAGAGTTGGGCATGTTCAGCCAAATGAAGCAAAAGAATGAGGGTTGGACATATTTGCAGACTGTTCTCTGCAGAGAGAACAGTCTAATGATTTTAAGTTGCAGGAGAGTAGATTTTAATTTGAACATCAGAAGGCACTTCTTGATGGTAAGAATGATTCAGCAATGGAACTAATTACTTAGAGAAGTTGTAGAGTCTCTTTCTTGGACATTTTCAGAAAGAGGCTAAGCAGCTACCTGCTGAGGATGCTCTACTTGGATTTCCTGCATTGAGAATGAGGTTGGGAGTTGATGGACTATGGGGTCCTTCCAACTCTATGATTCTATGACTCTGTGATTCTAACACAGTCATACATGTTTACTGAGGAATACATACTGTTACATTTAATGAGACTAATTCCCAGGTACATGTGCATAGTCTTAGATATCCCCTCCTTTTATTTGTGTATTTACTTTCACTCTTTATCATATCAATCTAATACTGTATGTTATTTGTGCAGTTCTCGTGTGCTTGATCTGATACATAATGCCAATACTGTTTTTGAAAGTGTTAGTTCAGCATTGATTTATTATGGTGGCTGTGGCTTTCTAACATTCTGCTGGTACCCAGACTGCCTTGCCTGTGATGTTTTGGATCTGCTATAATGTATTATTGAGGTATCCAAGATAATCTCAACCCAGAAGGCTGGTTGATCTTAAATATTTCTGATAACTAAGCTGAAGTTGATACTGGTTCTAGAGAATGGCATGGTCAAGAATTTGACATTGCCCCAAATTCTGCAAAGTTCCAACATTCCTAGTAGCATTGCCACTTCTGCTTTGCATGTAAAGCAGCCAAGAAAATAGCTGACACTGTGAAAGAACTATATGATTGAGTAAGAGGGTCCAGTGAGGATGTACAGTGACCGTACCACAAATTCTGGAACTAGCAGTGGTTTAAAATGCAGCATTTACCCATGTGCTTTGGTACAGTCCAAATGAAAACAAAGGGAGGAATCATGGGAAATAATATATTTGGGATGACTTGTTATGTAGGGCAGTTTTACTTCCTTGTGTTAATCCTTCAACACATGCCATCATCTGAACAAATCTGGGGCCAATATTTTATAGATTTTGTGATAATGTCTTGATGATAACCATTTTCTGGCATAAGTATGTTTTATCGAATGTGCACTATACTTTCCCCATAGAATTATTGTTATGTTATGGTGGTGTGACTATCAACTCTTTTCAAAAACTTCTCCCTCCGTTTTTTCCACCTGCTACACTCATAGAATTAATTAGATGACTTCTATTCCTCTTGCTGAAAGGGACCACAGCCGTTGCTGCAGTGGATGTCCCTGTAGCCCACATCAAATTATAATCTCACCCCCCCATAGTTGGCATAGCAATATTTGTAGCAAACAACCACTTACACTGGATCACAAAGCAAACACTCAAACCTTTTTTTTTTTACATATATAAGAACAGTTATTTTGTTTTTGATGTTATATATATCTTCAAGCTGGTTCTGACTCATTGTGTCACAGGGTTTTCTTGACAAGATTTACTCAAAGGAGGTTTGCCATTGTCTTTTGCTGAAAAAGTGTGACTGGTCCAAGGTCAACTAGTGGATTTCCATGGTTGAGTGGAGATTTGAACCCCACTTAAGCCACCACACTACTCTAGCTCTCTAAGACTGCATCCACACTGCAGAAACAATCCAGTTTGACACTACTTTAACTGCCACAGCTCAGTGCTATGGAATTATAGGAATTGTAGCTTGATGTGGCACCAGCCCTCTCTTACAGAATAGGCAAAATGTCTCACAAAACCACAGTTCTCAGAATTCCATAACATTGAGCCATGACAGTTAAAGCAGTGTCAAACTGTATTACTTTTGCAGTGTGGATGCAGCCTAAAACTCCACATCCTGTTTTGGCAACAGAGATTATGGAAGTAGGGGTGAGGAATGAGTTGCAGTCATATGTGCTCTATGGAATCCATATTCTGGTACCTAGTTAGGGAGAATAACTCATATCCTCTGTGGTGCAGCCAACAACATGGTGCTCCAGCTGGTTCCAGCTGGCATTACATCATATTTGCAAGGTGCTGTGATGTCATGATAAAAGAAAATGGGAGGAAGAGGGGAGTGGGATGTGTCAAGATAGGATGACCCCAGCCACCCTGTATTGTTCCAGCCATCCCCACTAGGAAAACAATCACATCATTTAGGGAGCTTGGGGACAAACCATAATGATTTGTTCGGCAAAGATGGAGACTTCACAGAATACAAGCATGAACAGTAAGAGTGACATAATGCGAGTTTATATAGTACAATGGAAAAATTGGTAGCATAAACATTTGTGAGTATATGAAGCTTATATCAGTATGTGAATTTGTCCTAGAATTCTTGGGTCCTTTGAAGAGCAACAGTTGCATTATACCTTGTTCAAATTAATGTTAATTCTTGCTGCATTAGTGAGTGATTTGTATTAGTGAATCAACTGAAGTACATTTTGACTCTGAAGTGCTTTTGTGATTTTGACCAGAAACTTTGACATTTAAATTTAATTCATAATTTAAAGCATACACTCTGATTTAAAAATTAAGAAACAATGGTTTGTTGGGAAACTAGATCTGTGTAATATTTTTAGAAATGGATCACTGTGTTTCTTCAATCCCTTAATGCTTTCCCACTGTATAATTTTAGCACTGTGGTTCCACTTTAAATGGCTGGAAACCCTGGGATTTTCCATTTATGGAGCTGTATTTAGAATTCTCAGCCAGAGAGAGGCTTGTGCCTTATCAAACTATAAACTCCTCAGGATTCCACAGAATTCTGTCATGGCAATTAAAGTGGAATCATAGTGCATAATTGGCTTGCTGGAAATTGTAGACCAAAACAGTAAGATTTCCAGGCTCTGGCATGTATAAATTATTCTTTGGTAGCTGAAAGACTAATAGAGAGTAGCCTGCTCTTCAGTGGTATTTTGACAAGAAATAAACACTATTCAGTTGTGGAATATCCTTCCTCTCCAGAATCTCACAAATTCTTTGTCAGAACTGAAATAGAAGCATTTGTTTTATTTCTGTTGACTTGCCAGAGGTAAGGTAGTTTGAGGAGAGTGTATTGATATTGGTGAGGTTTTATTTATTCTGTCTTAAATAGTTGTCTTTATTCAGGAAGAGGATAGCCTTCAAACTGACTTTTAAAAAATCGATTTGGATTTTAAGCTTGGCAAACAGCATCATACAGAGACAGAACTAAGCCCAGTTTTATAAATGCAAATCCACTCTGACAAGGCAGTCATTAAGGTGCTATACCTCTAAGTCATATGCCACACTTTTAAAATAAGAATATGAAAAAAAAACCAGACCAATAAACCAGTAGCTGGCAGAAGGGAAAAAGAACAAAAAGAACAAGCAGTATTTCAGAAACAAGGTTGTATAGTGCAGTCTGAACTATCTTGTGCCTGTGTTTTCCAAAATACTTTTCACATAATGATCACTGAAATATGAGGCATTACCTGCAGCCAGAAATGGTATAGCCCAATGGTTCTCAATTTTGAATCCTCCAGATGTTTTGGACTTGGTCCCCCAGAAGCCCCAGTCAGCATGGCTAGTGGTTGGGCTTTCTGGGAATGCAGTTTCCAAACATCAGATGGACCAAAAGTTGTGAACCAGTGGTATAGCTATCATCTTAGAATTTTATTTCCATTATTTCCCACTTCATAAGGTCAGAATAAGATAATTGAAGACTGTATAATTTCAGATTACTTGTGAGTGATAACCTTTTTCAGTGTCAAAAACTACTGCAAATAAACAACTAATATATCAAGGACAAAGGTAATTTATTTTAGCCCAATAATTTCCTACTCCAGGTGGGTGGTTGGATATGGTTCCCAGATCTGGATATGGTTCCCAGTTAGCAATCTGGTTGCAGCTCATTGGACCAGTTGAAGTTTCCAAACAGTCTTCAAAAGCAGTCGCACATGGAGTGTGTTACAGTAATTCAACCAGGATGTAACTAAGGCATGTGTCACTGAGGCCAGACTTCCCATCTCAAGGAATGGGCGCAGCTGGCACACAAGCTTTAACCATGCAGATGCACTCCTGGCCACCACTGAAACCTGCGCTTCCAGGTTCAGAGCTGAATCAAGTAGCATACTCAAGCTACAGACCTACTTCTTCAGGTGTAACCCCATTCAGTTCAGATTGAACCCCCTTTTCCCTGATCTGCCTTTCAACTGACCAGAAACACCCCCATCTTATCTGGATTAAGTTTCAATTTGTTCACCCTTATGCAGTCCATTACTGATGACAGGAGCTGGTTTAGAATCAAAACAGCTCTCTTGGCTTATGGTGGAGAGGAGTAGCAGAGGGGCGGGATATAAATAAAAGTTATTATTATTATTATTAGTAGTAGTAGTAATAGGGTTGGGTGTCATCTATGTAGTGATGGCATCAAACTCCAAAACTCTGCAGAACCTCTCCCAGCATTTTCATGTATATGTTAAATAGCATGGGGGACAGAACTGAGCCCAGAGGGACCTCAGAGATTAAGAGGTGGAGTAGGAGTTCCTCAGCACCACCTTCTATGTTTGCCCCTCCAGGAGGGGCAAAACCACTGAAAACATTGCCTCCATGTCTCATCCCAGTGAGGTGACTCAGAAGGATACCATTGTGAATGGTATTGGCAGCTGCTGAGAGGTCCAGCAGAACCAACAGCTCCCAGAATAGGTCATCTGCCAAGGTGACCAAAGCCTCCTTTGTCCCATAACCAGGCCTAAAATCAGACTGGTTGATAAATATCCAAAATGGTGGGATCCAATGACATTTTCTTTTCTTTTTTCAGTAATGGTTTTATAAAAGCCTCCTTCAGGCAGGCTGGAACTGTGCCTTGTTTTAGTGAGGCATTGACTACTACCCACTCAGCCAATCCTCCTTTAGCTTTTTTAATAAGCCAGAAATTGCAAGAATCTAACATGGGGATGACATAGGGGTGAAAACTGCTTTGGATTGGTTGCCACTTGTGCCTTAATGGCTGTGTTCAGGCTTCTGGTGATTGGCGGAGTAATTGCTTAGGCTTAGGAGTAAATCACAGGTGTGAACAAGTCCCACAGCAGAAAAGTTTTCTGTAAGACAAATCAAAGACAGATGGCCTTCCTGTCAGCACTCACTTGTGACATACTTTTGTGGTCCTGAGGGAAGTGCTTGAATGAAACAAAAAGCTAGCCAAAAAATCTTGCAGAATGTCTTGATATCTTTGAGCGCTATCAGTCAGTGAGCCACAAGCAACCACTTACTTCAGTGACTGCTGCTAGATTACCCACTGATGTGTGCCAATCTTAAGTTCAAACAACGCCAATTTAACAAGCAGGAAAGGTGATTTATGTAGTGGTGTTGTAACTTATTCTTATGCACAGATCTCTTCCATTTGCCCACAATGAAGATTATGACTGTGGTTTTATTTACGGTATGTCCTGACTTTTCCTGGATATAAGTAGCGGCTGGAATGCAAGGCAGCTTTTAATAAAGATTAAGTCAAATATGGGGGGGGGGGCACAAGTAAAGGCATACAAAAAGTTGATGCTGAAATATAATTGAACTTTCAAAGATTTAGAAGACTGTTGTTGTGTTTCTTCGAGAAGTTTCTGACTTATGGTGATCCTAAGACAAACCTATCATGGAGTTTTTTTGGCAAGATTTGTTCAGAGGAGATTTGCCATTGCCTTTCCTTGAGGCTTAGAGATTGTGATTTGACCAAGGTTAGCTAGTGGGTTTATATGGCTGACCTGGGCATTGAATCCTGATCTCCAGAGCTGCAGTCCAACACGCACACCACAATCCCACATCAAAAAAGAAAAGAAAAAGAAATAAAAACAGTACAGCAGACAATTAAATCCTCTTCCTTATAAAACAATTCCTCAAAGCCTGTCAGAGCAATAACTGCTGACTAGAAGGGGAAGAAGGAGAGAGCAATCTTAGCTTCTCTAGCAAGGGAGTTCAACACCTAAGAGCAGCCTCCAAGAAAGGCCCTCTTCCATGTTCTCACCAGACATGCCTGTGAGAGTGGCAGGCCTCTTCCCCAAGATCCCAAACCCTGGGCAGGTTCATATGGGAGGTTATGGCCCTGCAGTCTTTAGCTGTATAATGTTTTATGGAGTATACTTAGCATTTTAAATAGTGCCTGTAGCCAGTGAATTTTTTGTAAGAAGCGGGTCCCTGTAGCCAGCTCCAATCAACAATCTGTCTGCATTTTTCAAAGGAAGCCCCATGTTGAGGGTGTTACAGTAATCCAAATGTTCCTATGGGATGTGTGACTGTATCCAGATGCACTTCGAGATACTCCAGAACACCTTTGGGCTCAAGGCTCTATCCAAGAATTTTCCCAAACTGTAAACCTGCATCTTCAGAGGGTTTGCACAGACTGAATAGCAACTGATCAGGACCATTCCTGTTCTGTCTAGATTAAGCTTCAGTTTGTTCATCCTCATCCAGTCAATTACTGATGGCAAGCATTGATTTAGAACCAAAGCAGGTTCCTTGGATTTATGTGGGAAGGAGAAATAAGATGAGTGTCATCAACCCAAATCATGGTGACTGATGAGAGTGTGTGTGGGACTCTTGATGATCTTAAGAGAAATGAAGGAACATGACTATGGGCTGTTTATGTTATAAGAATATCCTGTTGAGCTAGCAACAGAGAGGCATCCTTGTAACTTAATGTGTGTGTGCATGCGTGCGTGCCTTCAAGTCACCCATCAACTTATGGTGATCCCATGAATTTCAGTTCAGTGCTGACTGTTTAAACAGATGTTCCTACATGAGGAGCCTTACCTGGAATTTAGAGAGGGTAAGGAGAGGGGATATCATTTTGTGCTTTTACTTAAGTCCTATTAGAACCACTGATTACCCACAAAAGTCCCATTCCATTGCTCACCTTTCAATGGATCTTGTCATAATAACTCTTTTACTGGATTGTGACTATTGTTGCTGTTATTCTAGATGAATTATTTAAACTACTTTCTTTTCTTATTTCAAATACATAAATAAATAATGGCTTATGTTCTCTCTGCCAATGAGGCCCAAAGTGATGTATAGCACTAATAACAAGAAAAGATTAAAAAAAATTAAAAAGATGGAGTGAAACAATATAAAACTATGTAAAAATAATTTTTCCATTAATAGTACATTCCTAAGTTTGGTGGGACTTACTCCTAGGCATGTAGATAACAAGACTGCAGCTGTAGTAGCAATCACTCAAACAGATCTACGCAGTTCTATAAATCAGACTTCTTTCTTAACCATTAACTGAGATTAGAACCATTACTGTGGCCTTGGATATGTACTTGCAAGATCGTTTCAGGTGAATCAGCTGTCCTAGTACATGGAACAACTCCATACAGTTTAATGGCAAAAAATATTTTGGGCAAGCATAGTGCTAAGTACTTCCACTCTTTCTAAAAATCAGTGTTAAATCTAAATATCAGTTCTCTTTGCTATTCTATCCATGAATGTTATTCTAAGTGTAGACAAATAATATCTTTTCAGGATTCTGCTACGGATGTACCGGTGACTTCATGCAGTATACTGCTTAATTACCTGCTTTCCTTTTCCAAGTATTGCCTTCTGAGTGTACTTGTTTCTAAGGGCCCTGTCACACTACACATTTGTCATAAAATCATACACTTGGAAGACATCTCCTTCAAAGAAGGAGACTCCACCACACTCCAAGGCAGCATATTCCATGGTCAAACAGCTCTTACTGTCAGGAAGTTCTTCCTAATGTTCAAGTGGAACCTCTTTTCCTGTAGTTGAGGCCAGTGCTTTGTGTCTCTGGAGCAGCAAACAATTTTGCTTCATCTTCAGTATGATACCCTTTCAAATATTTATACATGGCTATTATGTCACCTCTTAACTTCTCTTCTCCAGGCTAAACATACTCTCCTCTGGACATGTACTAGTACATATATAGTATTAAGTTTCCACTTTAACTCCCTTAGCAACTTCCTATTGAATTTGAGGGATTGTAGATTGGTGGGGTATTAGAAGTATCAGGACGAGAATTCTAGTAATAAGAATAAGAATAAGAATTTGAAATGCCCCTCCCTCAACTGCAAACCTCAGGATTCCATAGGAAGTTCTTATGGTAGTTATAGTGGAATCATGTAGTGTGAAAGGAGCCTAAATACCCCTTGGTATCTGCTGGCGTTTGGTTCCAGGAACCCCCATGAGTACCAAAATCTGTGGATGCTCAAGTCCCATTAAATACAATGACACAGTAAAATGATGGCCCTTATATAAAATGGCAAAATCAAGGTTTGCTTTTTGAAATTTATATATTTTTTAAATATTTTCAAGCTACATATGGTTGAATCTATGGACAAAAAAATCAATGGAAAGGAGGGCTGACTGTATAGAATCTCTTTTTTGAATAATGCCTTTTACAGAAATGATCTCAAATCCATTGACATCACATAAATGTAAAATATAGTGATGACCTTGTATTTCCCACAGGCTAAACAATACCGCCAATCAGGTGCTTTCCTTATCCTTGTGTGACCTTTTCTCTCTTTTTTTCCAATTTGCAGATAGTGAAATTATTCCTCCCGATTGTCTCCGTCCAAGATCCTTCACAGCTATCCGTCGGCCTTCATTGCGCAGAGAAACTGAGGACACCCGTCTTTCTGTAAGCCTGTGTGACCTCAACCTCCAGGAAGAGAACTTCCATGTCATGGCTGCCATGTGTCCTATCCCACAGAATTCCCTCAACTCTCAACATTCCCACCTCCTCCCATCACAGCTTGAAAGTGATCTCCGCTTTCATCAGCTCAGGGGAGCCCATATTAAAATTCTGGATGACCAGACTGTGGCCCGTTTGGAGCATGCTCGCGAAGAGAGAACTTTGGTCTTCACCAGTAGGCCCCTTAGAATCAACGAGACAATATTTGTCAAAATTAATAAATCCAACACCTCACGTACTGGGACACTCTCTTATGGGGTGACCACTTGTGATCCTAGCACCCTGAGGCCCAGTGATCTTCCATATAATCCTGAGTCTTTGGTCGATCGAAAAGAGTTCTGGGCTGTTTCTAGAGTGTTGGTGCCTCTCCAGAGTGGAGACATTTTGGGATTCATGGTGAATTCAGAAGGTGAACTGCATTTGAGCCACAATGGGGCAAATGCTGGCATGCAGGTGTGCGTGGACTGTTCCCAGCCACTGTGGATGTTCTTTGGTTTACACGGAGCAGTGATGCAAATACGTGTCCTGGGTATGTTTGCCTCTTTCCACGTATACAAGGTTATTGACATGAATGCATTGGTATGTATGGTTAGTGGGGACACCAGAATATAGTACTATGGTGGAGCAAAGAAAGGGAAAAACAGGTTCTGATGCAAGTTCTGTCACTTGTATACTAGATATTGGGTGGAAGAAGATGGAGAAAGTGCCGTATATATTTGTGCCTAATGTTTGTTGTTGTTCTTGTTGTTCTTACAAAAAAAATCACCCAAAAAACCTTGATCGACTTGTACATGAGTCGACCCAGCATGCAGTTACAAGAGGCAAAGATGAGAAACCTCTCTTGGAATAAAAGCAGCACTCCCATCCTATTACCCCTCTCTTGCCCAAACAAGAGAAAGGCAACCCTTCCTCCATACATACCTTCTTTTTCAGCTTGAGTGGGTTCAGCAGCAACAGAGCCTGAAGAGAGGCAGCGGTAACCATTTTTAACAGGAGCATATTGTATAAGCCTCCTGAAGCTTGGTTGTCTCTCTGCAGAGACACTTAGACAATATACCCCTATTAAAAATGGCCAATACAGTCTATCTTTGGGCTTTGTTGCTCTTGAACCAGCTTGGGTGGAAAAAGAAAGTGAAGAAGGAGGGAGGATTGTCTTTTTGTCTTCTAGATGGGAATCTTGCCTATACCTCTTATCGCTTTCTTTGCACTGAGTCCCTAATAGAGATAGGTTGCTTTCCTTGCTTTCTCCCATCCCCAATTTATTTCAGGCCACATGCTCATTCTTTTTTCTCATTTATAATTCTTTCCTTATCTGTATTTGCACAGATATAAAATTTTGAGATCAGCAACCTCTCAAACAAACAGATCCTCTCTTTCTCTTTAGTTCCATGATGGTGAACCCATGACACACATGCCAGAGATGGCACGTGAAGCCATTTTTCTGAGCACATGGAGGGTGAGGAGGAGGAGGAAGAGGCATGTACATGTTCCTCCTCTTTCTTGGCCATCCCAGGCCATCACCTGCCTTTCCAGAGGCAGATGAAGACTGGGAATGGCATGGGGGAGGAGAGGAAGAGGCACGCACCTGTTCCTCCTCCTTCCAGACTCTCCCTGGCTTTCAGCTGCCTCTCTGAAGGCAGCTGAAGGCCAGGAATGGCATGGGGGAGGAGGAGGAATAGGTGTGCACCTGTTCTTCCTTCCCGACTCTCCCTGGCCTTCACTGCCTCTCTAGAAGCAGCTGGAGGCTGGGGATGGCACAGGGGAAGGGGGAGGAAGAGGCGCACACCTGTTCCTCTCCTTTCTCCCTCGTCCTCCCAGGCTTTCAGCTGTCTCTGGAGAGGCAGCTGAAGGCCTGGGGGGGGGTAAGGGGGAAGAAGACGCGCCCCAGAAGTCCCATCCCCAGAGGACAGAAGTCCCACCCCGGCAACGGGTAACATCTGGTGCTGGAAGGCCTTTTAGTTTGGGCACTTGGTCCCTAAAACCTTCGCCATCCCTGCTTTAGTTCTTCTGAAGTATGTTCCCTCTATGCATTTTGAAAAGGAGATGAAAAGATTTGTTTGTTACAAGTTTTACCCTTGAAGTGTCCATGGGTCATAGCAAAATCCATAATTTTAGCCCTCAAACATGCTCTCAATTTAAACATGAGGTCAATTTATATACGAGTATATATGGTATGTTTGCTCGAGTGACTCTAGTTCTGGCCTGGTCTTCCCATTTGGACTGCTTGTGATACTTTATAAGTGAGAAGAAGGTAAGTAACTGTTATTTACTTCAGGTGGTAGGCAGACTGTTTCTTTTCTACTATCTATGGAATGGAACAGACTGAAAGGAAGTTGTATCACTGTCTTCCTATATTTGACTTTCAGTCAAAATAAATATTCGTTTAAGTTAGGATGTTACATATATAAGATGTATGTAAACAAGCAAAAGTGAAGACTGCTTACTCTGAACTGCATCATGCTTATAGAGTACATAAGATGGAGGTACATGCATGGACTTGCATGATACATTTTGAGGTAAGCATCATTCAACTGGAGGCAGCATGATATAATTGGGAATAAGCAATCTTCACTTCTTTTTGCCTTACTGTGAAGAGCAAATACCTTATTTTCTAGTGTATAAGACTACTTTTTAACCTGCAAAATCTGTGGTTAAAGTGGGGGGGTCGTCTTAAACGCCGGGTATAAGGAGGTTCATGATAGGTTTGCCTTAGTGTCATCATCAGTTAGAAATGACTTGAAGGTGCACAGCAACAACAACAACAGTTTTGGAAGTCATACTCTTCCCAAACTCTATATTTTAACTGGAAAAGTGGGGGGTCGTCTTATACGCCCAGTCGTCTTATACGCCGGAAAATACGATATTTAAAATAATTCAGCCATGCAATTTAATATATAATTTAGATATATTTCATTAATGTTCATGCTAATGGCTTATTACAAAAGTTTTTCTAAATGACCTCCTTCTTTGGAGATCTTTAAACAGAGGGTGGATGGCCATCTGTTGGGGATCGTTTGATTTTGAATTCCTGCATAGGATCATAGAGTTGGAAGAGACCACAAGGGCCATAAATTGGATGGCCCTTGTGGTCTCTTCCAACTCTATGATCCTATGATTCTGTATGACATGAATTCCTAAAAGTGGTCATTTGCTCTGAAAAAGTTAGTCCTCATTATTTTATAGGTCCTGCTCAAATTCAATAATTTTATTCCAGGAAGTTGGAAGTTGCTCATATTATCTCTCATTTGTGGAGCTGTGAATAGAATGTTCAGATTCACACCCACACACCCTACACAAACCAAATTATTCTTCTACCAAAATCAGGTTCAGCATGACCGTCTTGTTCATTAGTGCATTCTCTGGAATAACTAGGGATCCATTACATAACAATCTAAAATAAAAGCTGTTTGGTAAGTCATTTGTACAACCTACAGTAGCTTACATTACATTTCATATAGCTATGAAATGAAGAGCATATAGCTTTGAAATAACATTTCAAGCATGGTTAGTGGTTTTAGCATTGGACTATGACTCTGGAGATCAGGATTTGAATCCCTGCTGAAGCATAGAAACCCACCTTGGGCAAGTCACATTCTCTTAGCCCTAGAGCGGGGGTAGGCAACCTAAGGCCCGGGGGCTGGATGCACCCCCCCCCGAGGCCTTTGGACTGGCCCCAGGCCGGTCTTGCCGCCTCCGCCACCGCCGTCCCCCTGCTGCCCGCTGCCCGCCATGATGATATTGATTATTGTTGTTATTACTTCTTCTTGGGGTTTTCTTGGCAAAATCTCCACAGGGGGTTTTGCCATGGCTTTTCTGGGGCTGAGAGTGTGTGCATGCATATTTTAAATTTTTTTAATTTTTTTTAAAACATTATTTTTTAAATATTTATTTATTTATTTATTTATTTATTTTTGGTGCTTCGGCCCCCCAATTGTCTGAGGGACAGCAACCCAGCCCCCAGCTCAAAAAGATACATGAGTCAATACTGGAATAGGGACCCAGCATGAAGGCATCCCTAGAGGATGGCAATGACACCCCCCCCCCCCGAAGAAACTTGCCAAGAAACCCCTGTAATAGGTTCAACTTAGGTTTGCCATAAGTAAAAAACAATTTGGAGGCACACTATAACAACCTGTGTGGCCACTTTGCATTAAAAGGTGGCTCCCGGTTTGGCTATGAAACCCACTGGGTGACCTTGGGCAAGTCACATGCTCTCAGCCTCAGGGGAAGGAAATGGCAAACCATCTCTGAACAAATCTTGCCAAGAAAACCCCATGATGGGTTAGCCCTAGAGTAACCACAAATCAGAAATTACTTGAAGACACACATCAACAACAACGAGAAAAGGAAAAGGTTCAATGGTGAGGTGTGGCTGCAGGAGGAGGGAATAGTGTCTAAGGTCCAGCACTTTCTTTTGAAGAGATTCTAGGATTCTGAGGACGCCAAATTGTACATGAGATTCAAATTTCCAAATTCTGGACTACCGAACGCATGCACTGAATGGGCAAAATCCTGATACTGCTGGAAGAATTGTGTTACAGTGATGTACTTTATGCTGTAGATTAATCACTGCCAGGTGACAGCTGTACTCATCACCAGGGAAGTTTTGTTCCTTTTAAAACCCAACACCTTCATGCTTTCTTGGGGAAATGCCATTAATCAGCAGTTGAAAATGAATCCACCACGAGAGGAGCTTGGCAAATGCAAACTATGACTGCACACAAACGTGCCTAATGGGTTTCTTCCTTTATCTAGCATATTCTCTCAAGGATGCCCCCCTTTTATGAGCCATGTTTTTAATTTTCTTTTATGGAAAATGGACTCATTAAAGAGACAGAAATTTAGCAGACCCATTTTTTCAGGCACTTTGCTGCCTAAAGTATTCAGAAAACTGTAGGGCAGATGGCACTTTGGTAGAAATCTGTTTAGCAGTAGCTTCTTTGGGGTTTCTGGTATATGTCTAAATATTTTTAAAAATGCCTTCAGCACGGCTTTGAAAGGCATCAGGCATGTTAAATGCTGTGTGATTCCTTCCATCAGGCTCAAGGTTCCCCCCCCCCCCGTAAGTGAGGCATACATTAGTAATGTTAATTGGTAAGCAGTTCCCAAGGGGACTTAATCATCACTGTTAAAAGTTTGTGCACTGACATTACATAGTGCCCTGAATGGGTTTTTCTTTGTAGCATCATTTAAAAATGAAATCATTGTGAATTGAAATATGCCCAGTTACAGTCTCAGGGAGCAATCTCTACAGAAGAACCATGCAGCATGAAGAGATTTAGTGGTGACCCTGCTGAATTTTTCACTTTCCTCCCCAAAATCTTAAGTAGTGTTACCAGACTTTTAAAATAGCAGTAAGAGACATTCATGACCTGCAGGGTTGATAATCAGGAAGTAGCTATTAAGTTTGTGTTCTACCTAAATACCAAATGAAAGTATTGATTTCAGTTAACATAAGCATGTTTTTTCTCTCTGTCAAATTAACATATTGCCAACTTTCAATACATTGAATATTGAATTCAGTATTCAGGTCCATTGAGGACAGAGACTCTTGGAGATGCCTCACTCACAGGATTGCCAGAGGTTGAAGTCAACTTGAGGGCAGTTAGCAACAACAATAACATTCATGAATTGCATGGTGCACCAATTTTTTAAGGAATGGCCTGCTAAAGGATTTATTGGCATCTTGTTCAATCAAGATAAAAGGAAAAGCTTCCAACCCTCACATAGGAAACCTACCTTATAATAACAAACACCTATAAGGGATGAGCTTTCCCGCTCTCATAGGGACAACTGCCAGTCCTATGTGGTGCAAGCTTTCTGGCCTTCAAGGGACACCTAGCAACCCTATCTCTTAAATTTGGAGGTTTTTAAACAGAGGCTGGGTGGCCATCTGTTGGGGATGCTTTGATTGTGGGTTCCTACATGGCAAGGGGTTGACTAGATGGATCTTGTGGGCTCTTTCAACTCTTATGATTTTATGATTCTAAGTCACACTAAGAATGCTTTTTGGTAGAAGACAGGAAGTAAAGGAGAGCTGCTTTAAAACTGATTGTAGTTTCTACACAGTGTTGTTTTTGTATTCATTAATGGATTTCAGTTTTTACTTGTGAAACTCTTTTAAGTCAATGGCATTAAAATCACCCCAGGAAAAGAATCACATTAGTGCTCCAAGCTTATGGAATCTGCTTTCATGCCTGCAGGCTTATCTGCTCAAGAGGTTTGGGAGGTGATATTTTTACTTGGTTAGTCCTTTCCTTGCTGCTAATCTCTGATCATATTGTTGTCTATTTGTTCTTTCCCCCTAGATAACCTCTGTTGCCTCAAGAGACTGACTTCAAACCAGCTGTAGCTTTGGGCAATAAGTGGCATTTAACAATAGGTTAATATAAAGTTAACATTATTGTTACCTTGTATGGCAGTGTGCATCACAAATCATAACCATTCAGTTGGGCTCATGAACACTATCGAGAAGATGGGTTGTGAATCTAGAGGTCAATCTCCAACCAGATGAGCCATGTATAGGAGATGGGGATCTTCCTTGTTTACTAGTATTCATTGTGATACCTAGGGCTCTTTCATACTACAGAATTATAGCACCATATTTCCTCTTTAATTGCCACAGGAGCATGCTGTGGAATCCTGGGGTTTATAGTTAGTGGGCCCTAGTAGCTCTCTGGCTGAGAATTCAAAATACCCCTCCCTGAAATACAAACCCCAGGATTCCCATCGGATGTTGCTGTCCAAGGACATCATTAGATGAGGGAATGGGATGTCCTTGTCTCGTTCTTTTCCTGTCCTTCCACATGATTGTGGGAAGGACTTTCAGACGACGTCGCACAGATCCTGTCATTGTCCCATCCAGGAAGCGTGAGTGACAGTGATCGCGTGAAAGTCTTTCAAATGACATCACACTGATCCTGTCATTGTCTTGTCAGTGAAGTGAAATTGTCCCATCCTTTTCCTTCATTTTGCATTAACAGAAAAACCTATCAATGCAGTTTCACTTCACTGACAGGTTTATGACAGGATCAGTGCAACATGTAAGAATGTCTTTTGTGTGATTGCTGTCATGGATAGGATAAGGACGGGCTTCGCTCCCATCCTGTCTGATAATTTCCCCAGTTAAAATGGAATTGGAATAGTAGTGCTTTTATTGTGTAGTGTGAAAGGGTCCCTAGTTTATAATTCAGAGACTGGTAGCTTTGGCAGGTCCAGAGGCCAGTGTCTGTGGGTTCCTCTAGGACAGTGATGGTGAAACTTTTAGGTACCAAGTAACACTTGGGTAACATCCAGTGCGGCCTTCCAGCACTGGGTGTTACCCTATGCCAGGGGGAATGGGACTTCCAGGGTAGGACTTTTGCCCTATGGGGTGGGACTTCTGGGGAAGGACTTCTTCCCCCCCCCCCACCTTCCCGGGCTTTCAGCTGCCTCTCCAAAGGCAACTGAAGGTCTGGGATGGCTGGGAGGGGGAGGAACAGTGCTTACCTTTTCCTCCTCTTCCCTGGTCCACATGCCAGGGAAAATGGCTTCACTTGCCATCTCTGGCATACGTGCCATAGGTTCGCCAACATGGCTCTAGGACCTGCACAGACTGCAAAATGCATACACACACCACACACACACACACACACAATCAGGGAAAGAAGAAAACTAGAAGTAAAAAAAAGACATCTTGTATTTTTTTAATTTGGACGTGACATGTTACAAGTAGTACAGTTACTTGTAACTAGTTACTTTAGAGGCAATGAAGATGTAGCAAAGCCATTTTTTTTTTAAAAAGACCTAAATCAGTAAGAGCAGCATTACTTAATTAACAAGTAATAGTGTCTGGTTATTTTCAATATCTGTTTTTAAAGGGCATTTAATAAGTGAGCTTTAGGACTCCAGCCATACAGTGTGAAAGGGCCCCTGGTATAGTTTCAGGTAAGGTTATTTTCTATTTTATTCTCTAGGAGGCATGCATAGCACCAGTCTCAGTTGGGAGCAGAACATATGATGAAGATTAAATTCCTCTCCACAGTTCAAGGGCAAGCAAGCAAGCAAGCAAACAAACAAAAATTGTTTCTTTGTTTATTTCTTTCTCTCTCTCTGTCTCTCTTTCTCCCTTTTTTTTTTTTTCCATAGTTGCGATGTGCATTGAAAAAACCCAAACACCTTGGCTAACAAAGAGATTTAGGCCTTCCTCACATACTTGATTGGGCCCATTCCAGTTCAGGGCAACACACTGAAAGTAAACCAGAAAAGGAATATAGGCTGCATGCTATACAATTAAACAAAAAGCATTTTAAACTGCATGCTAATATAATCTGTAGTTTATGCCATCGGGAGAGGGGAGACATCACTGCCCTGCAGTAGCAGATAACTTGACAATGTACATGTTGTGTATGGTGAAATTCATGGTTCATTCATGGTCATCACTAGTCTACAGTTTGGTAACAAGTGATGAGCGACATTTCTTCCTAAGAACTGGAAAGCGTCTACCAGTCAAAACAGACAGAACAGGCCTAGGGGACCCAATAGTGCCCGCCTCTAGATTGCCACCTCTGCAAGCAGACAGCTTTGCTGTATGTGGGTACACTCTAGAGTAGCTTGTAGAGTACCCATGCATCCTCATTTCATTTTGGGAGGGGAAAATAATTCACGCTTCCCCTTTGCACTCTTCCTCAAGCTGCTCATCTGTTCACAAGGTTATTGGCAGCGAGAGGAGAAATCCACAGGCATGACTACTGGATTGGGATGATTGAGTGTAACAAACAAAACCGATGTGAAGTTGCAGCCAAGGGACATTCAGATTGCACATAAACTTTATGTTCTCTCCCTCTGCAAGAGTAGAAATTAATAGTCTTCATCATCAGAATAATAAAACAACTCTGGATTAATTGAACGTTAGCAATAAGTGATATATATTAGCTCTCTTATCTTATCACACCTTTGGCTGTGTGTGTTGAATAAATTGGATACAGGAAAATTTACTGTTCTCTCTGAATTATTATGTGCCCCTAAGGTAATATAAAGCTTACCTATTTGTTGCACACATGCAGAGAATATTTCTCTTCTTAGTTACAAGAGTGACAGAATAGACTAAACTTTCTGAGAACAGCCAGCTTTGTGCTTGCAGCAAAATGTGCTGTACAATTCATAGCATAATGGCTAGATTTTCCCTTTTCTTTTCCATCTACCTTTATAGAGATTTCAATATTTCTTAAACTTAGAAGGATTGGACTAAGGTGGCTTTCCTCTTGAAGCCATGACCTTTATCTGGTGCATTTGAATCACATATCATCCAACATTTTGCAGATGAAGACTGAGATACGTGTGGCCAAGCACCACTAGAGTGTGGTTAAGATGGCAAAAGTTATTATTGAGGTAGAAGACACATGCCAGAAGAGGCTGCAGCAGTTTGCAAGATTCCCTCCTTCTCTCGCCATTGAGTTAAATGAGTGCAAAGTGGTTTTGCGCATTGAATTCAGGCCTCATTCCCACTTACATTTAAACCAATTTGTGATTCGCCTTTGCTCTATGAGTGAATCGATTCCAAAAGGTCCGTCATTCCCACTATGAAAGTGAATCTTTTCATTATTCCCTTATAATCAATTCTTTTTTGGCACGATTGTCATTCCCACTAGTTTGCGCCACTTCAAAATGCATGTCAGTTGATTCTTTTCAAAAGAACCGCCAAAGAACTAGTGTCAAGAAACAGTGGATTTTTTATATTGGCCTCACTTCATCATGACTGCAATTGAGCTCAATAGGATTGGAACCAGTTTCAAGTGGGAGTGACAGTCATAAACCTGATCTGCAACTCGCTTGAAATCATAGTGGGAACGAGCCCTAGTTTGCAGCAAATGAGATAAGCTGAGGGCAAAGGAGGAAAGTGGGAGGAAAAAAGTGGGACATTTTAAATGTAGCTGAAATAGTGGGATGATTATTCAGGACTGTCCCTGCCTAGTCATGACAGTTGGAAGGTATGGAGTCACAGCAGCCAAACCTATCAAGACATTAATATGTAGTGTGCAGCTGGCCTTTGTTATGCAAATGAGTATATGGGACCCTAACCTACAACAGGACTGCTGTATGCAAGTGAGAGAGGCTTAAATCTTAATTTTCCTGTTGCTTATTTCCCTAAATTTATCCTCCTCTACCAGGAGTAGGGGGTAGGCAAAGAACAAGTAGGCTTTTTCCTACTCTTTTTCTTAGGTGTGGAGAAGAAATGTTTGATCTTGCACACTTATCTGTGAGTAAAAAAGAAAGAGGTCAGCAGCACACCTTGATTAGAATTGCCTTTGGAATCTTAAATTTTGGGGCAGAAAAAGTCCAAGGTAGGCTGACTAAAATATTTCAGGTCTCCTACTCAGGCATACAGTGTGCATACCTGTCTGTTACCCATAAACACAACCATATAAAATTAGTAACAGCTGCTCCTTGTTGTGAGTCTTGATGCCAAGGATTTGGAAGATGTTGCCACAACATCTTTAGCAATGCATGAGATAGGTCATTCAGTGACGCAGCCTCTTTATATAGAGTATAATACAATGTGGCGAGAGGTAGACACCAGTAACATGTAAGGTCACTTTATTGCCATGAGTAATAATGAATAAGCATGGATTCATTTACTAAATACCAAAAGGCATACAAGAGAAGAAGAGAGTGCATACTGAGGTGCAAGACATACTAGTTTGAATTAGAACTGAGACAGATACTCTTTGAGAAGAACTTAAATGTGAAACTTGAAAGTGAGAGCTATCTTGGAGGGAATTAAAGCTTCACAAAATGTCTTTAAAAAACAAAAACAAAAAACTACCACCAGCATCTCTTCATATCATCCCCACTACTGCTGAGTGCCATTTTTCATTGTTTTCTCACTTAAAAGATGCTATAGTGAGATTGCAAGGTTTTATTCTCTTCCTGCAGGATATATAACCCCTTGGTCACTGCATATATCCATGCCTACCTTTCACATTTCTATGCTTTCTATGCCAGAGTGTGGCATACAAAACCAGCTTCTGGGCTCCAGTACTCTGGCAGAGTGTACCACTGAGATTTGTCCTTTAAAAAGAGTTTGGGTCCAGGATCCTCCATGTTAGTTTACCCATATTTCCACAACGTATGTTGTGTCACTCTGCACTACTGTTTATTTCCCAGAATAACCTAGAAATTAAAATGGAGGCTCTTTGGTCAAACTTATTATAGATGTCTGGCACTGCTGTCCCTGCTAGTTAAGCTGGTATTTATTTCATGGATAGAGAAATAGCCATGCTGCTCCTGGCTGATGCATTTATACCAAACACATAAGAGCAAGGCTTTTGTTTTGTACACTTTGGGCTGCTGTTTAATCTCTCTCTCTCTCTCTCTCTCTTTGTTATGTGTATATTAACTAGGATGAGGTCTGTTCCCTTGCTAGGTTGTTTACAGTATACAATTCCCTTCATCTGAACAGATTTGAGCTAGGGTACAAGGTGTGGGAAGCCTCTTGAACATTCAGGGCAAACAGGACTGTAGTGTTTATACAGGACTGCAATAGGCCCATTGCGCGAATGGTGGAAAGAGAATGAGATTGTCTTCAAGGTTGCCTGGAAGCAGTAAGCCAGATACACACAGAGACCTAAGACCTAAAGCACCACAGACTGACCTGACCTGACCTGACCATAACTGTATTCACCTCCAGTCCATGCCAAAATGTAAGCAATAATCAGAATGATGCATTTCTTATCTTCCAAAGATATCTTCAGGCAAAGGCTAGGGTAGTTAGGCAGGCTTCCTTAGCCATAAGTACCCACAGTAAGCCCCAGCATGGATGGACTGCTTTTACCCAATATTCCAGTACACTCACAGAAGACATAATCACAGTACCATCACAGAAGGCATCACTGTCAATCTGTCCACATTTCTGATGTTTCCTAATTCCTTGCTTCATCAGCAGGATTACTTTTTCTGAATCAGGGAGTTGTGGGGGTTTAGCTTGAGGATTCCAGATAGGCTATTGGAGTATAGTAAGCAAACGGTTTGTCCATTTCACACACACACACACACACACACACACACACTTTTTGAATTGTGGTAGTTTTTCAGTAGTACTTGAGACCAAATGAGAAATGATATTTGCAATTTGGTTTGGCCCCTTGTATGGTTTGGCCTTCATTAATAAATAACTGCCCCCACCCAACTTTGTTCCCATATTGCTCTCTTTGCTCCCATATTGGCCCTGGTGGGAACTCATTCCCTCTCCCAAGCTATTTGCAGTGTTGGGAAAGACCAAACTCCAGGTTGGATTATCAGTAGTGTCACTTAAGTAATTGCTTCAGGGTCTTCGGTGGCTTCTCTCTCTCTCTCCCTCTCACACATTTGTACTGTGATGCCATCAAGATGTCAAGAAGGAAAATGTTCCTACAAAGGAAGGGGTGCAGATCTCTCTCCCACACAAATACTATCCAAAGGTCGGTAACTCCACTCCTTGTCTTGCTCCCAAAGGAACATTCAACCCAAGTGCATGGTTCCTCTCTCTCTCTCCTTCTCTCTTCTCAGTCCCCTTCCTTTCCCTTTCTTTGGTGCACTGAGCTTGGAAGCTAAGCAAGGTCAGCTCTGGTTAGTATTGTGTGGGAGACTGCCAATGCATATCAGATGCTGTAGGCTATATTTCAGAGGAAAGAACTGGAAAAACCATTTCTGAGTATTTCTTGCCTTTGAAAACTCAATTAAATTCATGGGGGTCACCACAATTCAGCAAGTGGCACGAAGACACATACACACAATGTTACACAACCTCACAAACATAGGCCAGAATCTTGTATGGTTTACATCTGTGTAAGTAGATATACATATGTGGGAATTAGATTTGGTCAGCTTCATAACGGCTGTATCGAGTAGAGGGCTGTTGTTCTATTTCTATGTAGCAGAGCTAGCAAAGTGCATTGTGCACTGATGGCATCAGACACTCATGCTAGTGTACCTTCACAATTCACTAATAGAATTTTTTAGTGCAAAAGTACCAGATCCTGTCTGATCTTGGAAGCTAAGTAGGGTGAGCCCTGGTTAGTATTTGGATGGGACCACCAATAAATACCAGGTGCTTGCTATATGCTATATTTCAGAAGAAGGAACAGGCAACACCACCTCTGAGTATTCCTTGCCTAAGAAAACCCTATGAAATTCATGAGATTACTTTAAGTTGTCAGGCGTGCATGTGCTCATGCATGCACACACTGCTACTTAGCTAATTATATGTAAAGTTGTGTTAAATAAATAGTAATATTGTATTCCTGTGATACTTTTTAGCCAAAATGCTTTTATTTTATTTTATCCCTTGTACGTTCCCTCAAGAGCCCTGGTAGGATGAGAGGTGATAGACAAACACATTAAAGAGGAAAAGAAATAAAGTCAATTTCTACTGCTTGAGAAAGTCCTGGTGCCAGCTGGGAATGGATGCAACTCCCATACAAACCACCTCCAATATAAAAACAAACGTCTCCCTGCTGTTCTTCCAGTGGTGCTTACCCTGAGATTTGTTTCTCTGATCCTTGCTGGAGTCCTGAGACCTGGCAACCCTGCCCCTAACAAATAAACTGTTTAAGGAGAGAAGAGTGGCACCATGCCTTTTCATTGGACTAGGTGCCCTCCATCGAGAGGCACTTCCTAAGTGATGGGTGGCTACAGAAATCTCCATATGTCTGCTTTCATAGAGCTTCTCAGTCTCACTTATTGCTAACACTAGAATACTATCCAAACCATATTGGGCAAGTTGCATGCAATTTTATTTCTGTGTTTTGTTTCTTTTCAACTGGGCCAATGCAGAATTCATAGAAATGGAATTATCTTGGATAGATCAACAATTGCCTTCAAATACAAACAAAGTATGCCTGTGAAATTGGTTTGGAATAGTCATTTTGTGAACTGGAAAGTATTGTTTCCCCTTCCTTCCCACCCTTACTGAACTGAGAGAGAAAGAAAGAAAGAAAGAAAGAAAGAAAGAAAGAAAGAAAGAAAGAAAGAAAGAAAGAAAGCTACAATAGTGGTCCTGTAATGGCTGCCAACAACTACCATGATTAGCCAATTTGAAGTTGAGTAACAGTCCATTAAAAACAGCTGCCTTTTCTCAGAATATTGTATGCACTACAATGATCCTGGCATTATGAGGGTTATATGTAAGCATAAATAATTTTATTGCCTCTCACTCCCCCAACTGGCCAAAGCATAAGTGCAGGATATTGAAAAAGTTACTATTACTGAGAGATAGTATGTAGAGAGATCTTGTAGCATCTTTGAGGCTAACTGAAAGAAAGAAGTTGGCAGCATGAGCTTTCGAAGACTTAAATCTACTTCCTCAGATGCATTTGGTGGAGTGAAAAGTCAGGGACAGGCAATTGTTATATGCATGCTTGGGATGGAGGTTATAAATAGTGAGGTAAGAAATGAATGACATGCAAAAAAATTGGAATTATGATAATTACCTTAACGCAGGCGTAAACAAAGTGTGGATCATGGCAAGCATGTGGCCTCCTGGGGTAGTTTTTATTGACCCCATGGGTAAAAAACAGTGACCATTGCCCTGCTGTTAGTAAGTTAATTAATACCTGTAATGAGATAAATGCTGGTATCCATTTTCAAGCCATGACTGATTAATATTTTTGATCTTCTGGATAATTTGAGATCCAGAAATTTCAAATTGGAGTCTACCTTTGAAGTTGCTTTGTTGAAGAAGTGCCAATTTGAGGTCAGCAGCAGAGTGCTGGGGAGGGGTGTGTTAAAATGTTCTTTTTCTGGGTTTTGTAAATTGCCATGTTGTCAAATGTGTCTCTTCTTTTACATAGAAGTGGGACTGTTTATCCTATGTAGTAAAATAGATGGTGACAGATGACATATGTTACACTGGAAAAATTTCTTGACATTATATATGAGATTATTAGGTTCCAAATTGGTGCTGCTCAAGTAGATATGAAGATAGACTTGGACCTTGTGGCTCCCAGATCTCAAGGGCAGGTTCTGGGTCTCAAGCTCAGGCCCCTCAAAATGGACAAAATTTGCCTCCCAACCTCTTCTAATGAGTATTTGGGGGCATTTCTAAAACTAAATAAATACAATTTAAAATTTAAAAATACAATAATAGTCCCTTGGAAGGCCAGTGTGACCCCCTAGCCCCTGACAATTGCCCACCCCTGGACCATACCATCACTGCAATTATCCCTTATCTCAGGTTTTAGCTCTGAAATCTTGGGGCCTGCAATGCTCCTGATCTGGCACCGCTCATTGCAGAGTTTGGTTCTACCATGTGTCTTATTACTGATTTACAGCTATTTTACCTTAGGGAGCTCTCTATAACTAAGGAGAGAACTATTGTCCAAGGCCTGAATGAGGGAAGTATCATTATTCAGGCTGGATCAGAACTTGGAAAAGGTACATTTTTGAATAAAAATCCTTATTCCCCAATGAAACATGTCCAGTGAAGTTATAGCTCAAACATGTGACTTTGTCAAATTCTGGAATTGTGTGTAGGTTGTGATAATACTTGGAAATGGTTTAGGGAAGGGATAACAGGTCTATTTCCAGGTCTGTTTTAAGATTAAGAAGATTAAGGAGTTTATCATATTACCTTTTAAATTGAAATTAGCCTCCTGGGATGCAGCCGTGATGTGGCGTGGAGGCGGGAATTGTCGCATTGTAATTCACTGCCAAATTGCCGAGTCCCAGCCATGTTCAGCCAGCTGCCATTTAAAACTCTGGAGCTTGCCGACTTTGAAAAAGCACCAGCTAAGCACAGCTGGGAGCTGGGCTGCAGTAGCCCGGCAATTCAGCGGCGAATTACAATGCGATAATTCCCACTTCCATGCTGCATCCTGGGATGCTAATTTCAATTTAAAAGGTAATGCGATAAGCTCCTAAGTCTTGCTTTTTCTTCAGAAATACACTGGGTCTGTTCTATAGATTTACTTCTGGTTGCTGATCTAACTCGTTGTTCTTTTCATTACATTAGGTAGATCATGCGGTCTAAAAATACCTGATGTATTTATGTAAGTTGTGACTCTCTAACTGGTAACTCAGACCACATGTGGTTGTATTGAAGGGCTAGATTGTAGATACTGGATTTTGGAGTCTTCTGACTTAAAGTGGTTAGTACTTAGAAGTGTACAGCAATCAGATTTCTTATGTACTAACATCCATTATGCAGTTGCACAGCAGTATTTATGCGCATCTTTAGGCTTAGGTTAATGATGGAGTAATTCCCAGTAGAATTTCTCAGATACTTCCTGTCTATGAATCCAGCTGATAAAAGCATTCTAAACCATAGAGCTGGAAGAGACCATGAGAGCCATCCAGTCCAACCTCCTGCAATGCATAAATACACATGGAAATCATCCATGAAAATGGTGGCATTATGCTGTGATGCCATGAGAGTATCCACAGCAGTGCCATTGTACATGTTCTCCCCAAATCTATAGTTAGTAGAACTCCTCAGCTGCACAGCTGATAGTTAGTAGAACTATCTATAGTCTATAGTTAGTAGAACTCCTCCCCAAGTCAATAGTTAGTAGAAATTTTAAGAGCTGACAGAAGTGCTTTAACACCATGAGGGATAATATTCCTGATGGCTGTAGTCTATTTTTATGGAGGATGTTGGTATATTATAGCTAGGACAATATTATAAAATGACAGTAGATTCAGCTTCCCTCAGGAAGTAATTGGTGTCCGAGTTTTCCAGGCATGTGGTTGAGAATAGAATATCAGTCTGAGTACTACTAGTATTATTAAAGAAAGTCAGAGAGGAAAGTGATAAGGCAGGCTTGCTGTTGAACATTAAGAAAAAAAAAATAATGACCAAGGAGGAGCTACAAGAATTCAATATAGATGATGAGGAAACTGATAATTAAAGATTTCCCATACCTTGGATCACTCATTGGTCAGAATGGAGATTGCAGTCAAGAAATCAGAAGACCAGTATTGGGAAAGGTGACTATGAAAGAACCAGACAAAATCTTAAAGTGAAAATATATTAAACTGAATACTATAGTTAGGCTCTTCCAAGCCATCATATTTCCCATCACCATGTATGGGTGTGAGAGCTGGACAGTAAAGAAAGCTGATACAATGAAAATAACCTCATTTGAGATGTGGTGCTGGAGACTGTGGATGGCCAAAAAGACAAACAAATAGGTACTAGAAGAGATCAAGCATGAACTCTTCCGAAGCCAAGATGACTAAATTGAGGTTGTCATACTTTGGACACATCACGTGAAGAGATGACTTACTAGAAAAAACAGTAATGCTAGGAGAAGAGGAGGGCAGTAGATAGAGAAGAAGACCACATACCAGATGGATAGGCTCAATCAAGGAAGCCATGGGCCTGAACTTGCAGGACCTAAGCAGAACAGTTATGGACAGGGGGCTTGGGAGTGTCTCATTCATGGGGTCACCATGAGTGGAGGCCAAAGCAAGGGCATTTAGCAACATTACTAGCATATAGTTCAACTCCAAGCTGTCTTGGATGAAACCGATTATCTAGACCCATTTCAAATTGGCTTCAGGACATGCTTTGGGGTTGAGACTGCCATGGTTGCCTTGACTGACAACCTGCGTCTGAGTATCGACAGGGGTAGTGTGGCCTTGTTGGTGCTCTTAGACTTCTCAGCACCTTTTGACACGATAGATCATGGCATCCTCTTGGATCACCTGGGGGGGGGTTAGGAATTGGAGGCACTGCATTGCAGTGGTTCTATTCCTTCC
>JAIPUX010001880.1:59643293-59656206 GCA_020142125.1 Phrynosoma platyrhinos | reverse complement strand
GAATTTTTCGTTAGTAGAAGCATTCGTAAGTAGAGGTACCACTTTATTTTAATATGTTAGCTGCTCCAATTGCTCTCAGAGGGGCGGGATACAAATTATTATTATTATTATTATTATTATTATTATTATTATTATTATTATTGTTATTATTATAGTTGAGAATATAGACCATAACCATGCATCCCAGTTGGGTAGTAGTCAGGAGATTTTCTGGTTAGGATTCCTGGAATGCATGTGTACTCTTGCTCATAAAAGCTTACACTATAATAAATTGGTTCATATTTAAGGTAGTAAAAGGCCCTTAATTGTTTTCATTGTAACAAACTAATGTAGCTTCCTTTGGGAAACTAGTGTTGCCAAGATGAATATTGGAAAGGCTCTTGTCACTTCAATATTTAGCTGATCTTCAACCAAGAAGTTTACCATAAAGTTCCATTAGGAGGAACTGTGGCACCTTTCAGCTTTTAGCTGATGCAGCCCTCTCCCCACATGGCTATTTACTGGCAGCTGGGAAGCAGGGGACATGGTCATGGTGGAGGATAAGAAGCATGTTCCATTGTTCTTACAGCTGGATGCACAGCAACAGGCATCCTCTGTGATTTCCCAGAGTCCTTAAGGGATTTAAGAGGATAAAGTCATTGTTGTTCATCCAACTATAGGAATAGAGTTGTATATTTGTCTGCCACAGCCCCCATTTCCATCAGTCTGTAAATAGCTAAGTTGGGAGGGCTGCATCAGTTAAAAAGGTGGGGGAAAAGGAGTAGATGTCTTCTATTTCCTCCTATGGAATTTCATAGTATGTCTTTCTGGTCAAGAGTCATTTAAATATTAAAACAGCAAGAGTCCTGTCCCATAGTCAACCTGGCAGTCCTACTGGAATCAGAAGGGAGAATTTCAAATTTCAACTATCGGCAAGTACAAAATGAGTAACTAGTCCCACTCACTCCTCCCACACACTGAGCCAAATAAAACAAGCTAAGTCTTCTTTGTAAAAGTATGTGAAGCAGGTTTACTTACAAATGCTAATATTTTCAGAACATCTCATGGTGAGATGCTCTGTAATATATGCTCTTCTAACATGGAGGAGAGATAAAGAATTACAGAGTACAAAATCGAGCATGAACAAACTCTAACTAACTGCAGACTGACTGATATAGGAGGAGAGAGGGTGCAGCTAAGACCAGAAAAAGACATGAAGCAAAGGACTTTATCACATGGGGAAAATCAGAGGTTTAAAGAGTCATTGTCTTGGGAAAGTTGTGTGATTAAAGAGGATGTATCCTGGGAATAACCAGGGAATAACCAGCAACAAATCATTCATGTGGAAAACTTGATTGCACTTTAAGAATTTTCCTTTTCCCATCTATCCCAGTATGGATTGCTCTGCCTCTCAGAGGCAAGATAGTCTTGTTTGTTAGCCTCCCTCTGCTGTCTGTTTTTAAACAGAGACTGGAGACTAAACTGGAGATGCAGGCATGCAGATTGTATGCTGTATCACACATTTGTGGTCCCTCCCCTAAATGATTGTCTGTATACTTTTCTATCTGAAAAATAGGTAGTCTAAAGCCACAACTACCCTGTTTTTGGGCTGCTTTTCCCCGTTTTCTTTTCTTTTTTTAAGGTAAACAAGTATGTGAAGCTTGAGCCATGGTGACAGGTTACATGTAAACAGAAATAAGTGAGCATGAGCCAAGAGAAGCACAAATGTGTTATTGGTGTGTTTAGAGCAAACTTCAAGCAGATTTTGGTCCCAGGGTGTTTTCATAGAAACCACTGGTCTTTGTATCCTTGGACAGTTTTCACACCAAAACACAGATCATTAGAATGTTTTACTACAATTGAATTTGAAATGTTATTACTTGTAGCAGTAACCCCTCCCTCATGGGGGGGTTCTTCTTCATCTTATGCTTCCCCCCCTTTTTATCTTTACAGAAACATGAAGCTGCAAGAGGATGTGCAACTAACCCAAGTTAACCAATGAGTTTTGTAGCTGGGTGGGGATTTGAATCCAGGTCTCTCTAGTCTTTGTTGTTGTTCTGTCCCTTCAAGTCAACTTTGACAACTGTATCATAGGGCTTTCGTGGCAAGATTTATTTAGAGGGGGTTTGCCATTGTCTTCTTCTAAGGCTGAGAGAGTATGACTTGCTGAAAGTCACCCAGTGGGCTTCCAGAGCTGTGGGGACCAAAACACTGGTCCCCCAGAGTCTTAGTGCAACACTTAAACCACTATGCCATGCTGGTGCTCTTCTCTTAGCTTGATAATTTAACACTGTGCCATATCAGATCTTGGTGAAAATGCTGTTAAACTACATCAGAGTATCTTTCTTTCTGTAGGTTCCACTCTCATGGCTGAGCGATTGGGCCCATCTGCACCAAGCTCACCAACCTCATCTCCAAATTCACCCTCCGTCCTCTGCAGTGGTGTGTCTGATCCTGTTCTGAGCATATGTGGTTCTGGCCCACTTGGTAGCTCAGTCAGTGGTAAGTACCTTGCCTGAAACATCAAAGTTGCATCCCATCCAGTTCTATTCCATAAGGACTTGACCTCTCCCTACAACTTTCAGTAAAAGATTCTTATCTGCAAAATATTGCTCCCTATAACAAAGTGCAAGTATCAGGAGTCATAAGCATTTTCTAAAACAAAAAGTCATTTAAATTCTCTATTTGAAATGTATTTATATGGTGAATTTTCATACAATAATGCATTTGTTCAAGACTCCAGTCTAATAGAGTAACCTTTTAAAATCCAACTTCATCAAATTTTTAGCTGTATTTTGTTTTATTTAATCTGGTTGTAAGCAGTTTTGGTTCCTATAATTGGGAAAAAGATGAGATGGAAATAAAATCATAAAATCAATTTCCCAATATGATGCCCCTTGAATTACAACCCCATCATCTGAAACAGGCACAGGAAAGGCTACAGTAGAGCATACGTAGAGGAGTAGGGACAAGGCATGTATTGTCTTTTAGGGGGGAAAACCTGAAACCTTGCCAACTTGATGTTTGGTGGAGAATAAAACCAGGGAAGGACACATGACCCACCTTAACCTCAGTGCCCAAGCAGTGGGACTGCAGATTTGTTTAAATTTTAAAGGGATATTCTTGATGGATCAGGGAAAGGACATATGGCAACAGATGCTGAAAGATATTGATGTGTTTCTAGAAGAAATGTTGAATCTAGCCATTTAGTGATATCTTTTAACAATACAAAAAAGAATCAGCATTAAAAGGGAAGAGAAGGGATGATCTTACAGGGGTGATATCATTAGGGGCATCCTCCAATAATTAAAAGCATTCTGTATTAACCATCAGCCACAGTTGCACAGTCATTCAAGCAAAAATAATCAAATCTAACAAGTAAAGAACACACAGACACAAACACATTTCAAAGGAGTGCTCTGGACCTGAGATTCCTCCTCCTTGTTCTGAGAACTGGAAAGAGAGTTCAGGTTCTGAGACTCAGGGACAGAGCTGGAAATATGAGAACCCTGTTAACACATCTCTGTTTGTACTGCTCTCTGAATCTGAAATTTGTTATAAGCATTTTTGAAGATGTGGCAATGATCCAAGAGGCAGAACTGGCTTCTTGGCAAATTAACCCAGTTCTCGTTTCTCAGCATCCTGTAATATTTCTCCCAGCAGTGACCACAAAGAGAGGTTTTAAAACAAACAAACACCCTTGTAATTTTGCAGGGAGGCTATTGTTCTATACATACAGAGCTATATACATTGCATATTCCTTTATTTTGCAAAAGTGATTTTCTCTCAAACATTCAGACCATTTGTGAATTTGGACTAGTTTTGATCATGAATGGTAAGTGCAGGGATGAGAGGAGAGAGTAGGACTGGATAAGACTGTTTTTGTGTCCCCTGAAAGCTTCCATACACTACATCCTCAAACATTGGGGGTGTGTGTCATATTTTTGACCTCAAATGGGCAGTTGCCCACCAAATCTAGTCCTTTTTATCCTTGTAGTGGTCTTCCTTGGGCCTGTATAGCCTTTCTTCAAAACTGGAAGTGAGGGAAGCAGAAAATTGGATCCATTCCTAGTTTGAAAAAAGGCCTGTTCAGACCTTTTTAAAAAGTGAGAAACCCCCACCCTGAAAATGCCTAAAAATGGTAACAAAATGGTAAGTAGCTTGTGAGGCACTATTGCCGTATATACTCGACTATAAGTCAATCTCATGTGTAAGTTGAGGGCAGATTTTAGGAGTCAAAATGATGGATTGTAATATGATCTATGGATAAGTTGAGGGTAAAACATAGGGGAATGTAACTAAGGATGTAAAGAATAAAAGAAAGGAAAACAATACTAGAGAACAAAATACCAGCAGGCATAACTGTTTGTGGTCATACTGAAGGCTGTATTGATGGGAGAGTAAGCGGCATCAGTGCTTCCAAAACAGATTATACTCTTGCCTTTCACCAGGGGATGGTTCTTTTTTAAAAAATAAGCGTTAAAGTAAAGTACTTGCATTGACCCATGGATAAGTTGACTCAGGTTTTTGGATCAATGTTTAAACTAAATTTCTAGACTTATACATGAGTATATATAGTAGTTATTTGGGGCAATTCTTTTTACACACCTCCATTTGAAGGTGAGGTGGAATGTGGAGGTGACAATAGGACTGGTGGCCTTCCAGTGCAAGTGGTGGAAAGTGTCCCCCCTAAACCTGTTACCACAAGAGATGTAAGAAGCCATGGTTAGGTATGCTACAGGAGCAACAATAAGTGAAGTGGCCAGTCATGGGAGAAGAACAGGTTCTGAAGTCCCTTTGGCTCTTCTGTACTGGTGCAATTTTGCTAGCTTCTCTGTCTAGTCATGACAGTCTGTGACATTCTTTGGAGTAAACTAAACACATGCATGCTGAGGACTAAAAGTATTCTTCCTCAACTCTACAAGAGTTTGAACTCTGTGTTTTTACCAGAACAATGGTACCCATAAACAGCCCATGTAGCCCAGCATTTGTCTACTGACTGAAGTCAGATTCATCCTTTTGGGAGCTGATCAAATGGAGTGTGATAGGCGTGAATCCAGATGCTAATCCCAACTAGAGCAGATGCATTGAATGAGTTGGATTTATATTTATTATTTATCTGAAGCATTTTTATCCATCATTTCTCAACCCACACCAGTGGCCCTGAGGGGATGTGCAATGGCTATAAACATTTAATAATTAAATACACAAATACAAGCATTTAAAAACAGACTAAAATAATTTAAAACTCCAGATATGTAATACCAGCCACTCCTGGCTTTAAGGACCAAATGCAATGCAAAACAGCACACGCTTAGCTACCTTCCAGAAGCTCAAGTGGGATGGAGCCATCCTGACTTCCTTTGGGTGCTACTATAGAGAAAGCCCTGCGATATGTGCCTACCAACCTAAGTTCATAGGAAGAGGAGATATTTAGCAGGCAGCATCACATGGGAGGAAGTGATCTTTCAGATAGTACATGTTCACATACCATTCAGCAGTTGATGTAATGGGTCTATCCACATTGGGACTAGTGATTGGATTTAAGCCATTGTGCTAATCTTTTACTTCTGATATCTTGACCTGGTGATCTTTTAATATCCCAGCACTGCAGTTGATCAAAGAGTGACAGCCTTTCTTGTGTTGCAGGCACAGCTCCAAACTCTCCAGTCAGCATGCCAGAATCCCCTCTTTCCCCTTCCATCTCAGGGTCCTGGAATGATGAATGCACCATCTGCTATGAGAACATGGTGGACACCGTGATTTACTCCTGTGGACATATGTGTCTGTGCTACACGTGTGGGCTCAAACTCAAGAAGATGGCCAATGCCTGTTGCCCTATCTGTAGACGTGCCATCAAGGACATCATCAAGACCTATCGCAGCACTTAGAACAGTTTGACAAAAAGGGTAGGGATTGGGGAGATGATCTTAATGAAAATGAATCAGACCAGATGGGAAGGGATTGTTTTGGTTACCAGTTTCCCATCCTTGCACATGTAGCTAATTCTGAATGTTGCTACCTGTGGGTAAACCCCAGAAATATGAGGGCTAAAGATTTTTTCCTTCCTGGGCATCTAGCAAGGAGTACTGCCAACACTTAGCTATGCAGCCAGCAAGAAGGGTTGGCTCTTGTGCTCTCCTTTCTGGGTTTCCCCTTCCTGTAATTTCTCTGCTCCTTTGTCCCATTGTGATGCTGCAAAGATCAAAAGAGGAAGGGATCCTCTTTTGTCATTAAGTGTGTGAATGAATTCAAAATTTGGGAACCAACTAGAGCAGAGAAGGAACAAGGCATTTGAGTACTGAAACCACCTTGGGGGAAGCACCAAGTCCCTTGTGGAATATTTCCTTCCAAATTTCCAGTCAGCTGGACTGGAAAGAACTGTCAGTGACAGCTGTCACAAAGGCACACCTGTGGCAACTGGATCTACACCTTCACCCCGTCCCCAATGCTATCTGCATATGCTGCTGCTAAGGAAGGCAGTCTTTGGGTGTTTTTTCCTGTTGTGTGTTGCATACAGGAGTCCCACTTTTAACTTACCATCTTCAAATTTTGCTTTTGACAAATACTCCCTTCCTTCTGCTCCAGCACAATCTTGGCAGACTTTGCTCCTTTTGGTACCACACGTCATCATCTCCTTCATTGGTGTTTCCTCTGTTGCTTTCTCAAGCCCTCTGTCTTTTTTTTTTTTTTAAGTATCGTTCCAGAAAGCTGTTTTCAATGGCCAAAGAGGTGCCTTCACACCAGCTTTCATAAAATGATGGAGCACATTATCAAAGCCATAAGAAGGAAGGCTCTCCATCAGGTCATTGGACATCTGTCCCATCTTGGAAAGAAAGGAAATCACCAGTAGTTTAAGTATCCTTGGTAAAACTGAATGTACAACACAGCACTGCGTCTGCTTTTTTATCAAGAAACAGATCAGAATCAGAAGAAGTTTCTCTTTAAACAAAAATGGTTTAATGAAGGTTTTTAGAAGCACTCTTTTTCCCAACATGTGAAGAACAATACTCTTGGCTTCTCTTGCTCCTACCACTGTGAATATGCTTGGTGCAACTGATTTTTTGGCATTTCTCTCAGTGTCTTGCTACAGCTGGTTATGCTATTAACAGACAAGCACAAGGCCTCATTTGTCAATGGTCCCTTGTTTTCACTGATCCATTTGACAAACCCTAAAACAAATGAGAAACTCTGGCCATATCATTCCTTAGATTCAAATGGACTAATGACTTCTGCTATCCTGCACAGTACCAGAGTTGGGGGAAGCCCCATATCCCAGTTCTCAATCTTAGTGCCGGTTGTGGATGCCATAATGTTAAGTAGGGAACAGGTGGATTAACAGCAGGGACCATGAAGGGAAGGGGAGTTACTGGTGGTGAGACTTATTTCCCTCTTCACCAAAAGTGTTTCCATCAAATATGGGGTGGATTTTCTTCTCACCAAAGATGTGTTGTTCTATAGCTAGTAAATTTCAGTGTGACAGCCTATGCCAGGAAGAGAAGGTAGAAATCTTGTGTATGCAGTTGACAAGGGGAGGATGAGAGGTATTTCCAAGTGTGTCCAAAGTATGCAATACCTGCCATGAAGGAAAAAGCAAGTCTTTCTTTTATAGTACATCCATTCAAGTGAAAATCTTGGATTGGACCCTCTGTCCAACCATGTGAACTGTTTCACCCTGTGCTGGACCCATTCTAGCTTATTGGTTACAGGGATCACTGTTGTGTCTGTTGCTGAGCTGCAGGGTTGACATCTCTTACTCCTCAAAGTGTCATTCCAAAGAAAAGGTGCTCTCAGTCTTCTTTGGGGGGCTCTTGTACTGTCGGATCCTGGCCTTTGGCCCCATGGTCCAAACGCAGCTGCATCATTGTTCACAGCACCCCAAACTGGCTGCTTCCAGGGGCTACCTCACTCTGCCTAATGGTTTGGTTCAGCTAGCTCTGCTGGTTGGGTCTTTGCCCATGATCATCTGAGTATGGAATATTTGAAGAGAAAAAAATTGCTGTTTGGGCCTATCAACTCATACTGAATAGGTCAGGTGCCCCAAATGCCCGAATCCAATTCAGCTGCTGGAAAGCCATGGAAAAAGCTAGTTTAAATGTTTGTGAATGACCAGTTCCTCCCAAGCTGGGAGTCAGCAAGCATTTTCCCTGTAGTAGTTTCCTTTTGAGGTAACAGATGTTGTAAATCTTGGTAGGCTAAATACTAGCAGTTCAGGAAAAGCCTAAGAAAGTGGAGGGGTATGTGTGTTTATAACAAACCATTGCATGAAACAAACCACTGGCTGGAGTGATTATAAATATAAAGAGCTTCAGTTCTCAAGCATTTGGCCACTTCAACTTTGCTACATTGACAGCTACCCCTATTTTTAAAATAAATAATTAAATACATCAGCATTTCATCTTCACTGTATCTTGGTTTGACTTTCTACTTCATTGGCATGAGGTGGTTGCTCATTGCTTTGGTTGATGCTGGGTAATTGTAGCCTAGTTTCTAATAATCTCCCTCTCCCATTTAGTGGTAGCTTACATTTGGAAATCTTCAGTGTTAAGCTCGAAATCTATGACTTAAGAGGACCAGATGGAGAGTGAGAGCAGCCATCCAATTTGTCTTTACGTTTGACAGTCTGGGCATTCAGAGCTGCTTTAAATTTATGCCACTCATTTCAGGAACTCCTGCTTCCTATTATGTCCTAAGACCAGTAGAACCAGTATTGATCCTGTGTGAAGTCTGAATAGGTTTTTAAAAACAGACAGAAACACTGCGTTCATCACATTGGTTCTTGGGCACCTAAGCTGAGTTCCTGCATCAGGTAAGAAGAGCATAACATGCAGTTGCATGTTGTCCCTTGCCCCAGCATTTGTCAAGTCCTAGAAGTGCTTCTTCTTCTTATTGGCTGAGAAGAGAGGGTGGGGGAGGCAGATCGAATGATGAAGAAGTGGCTTGGAGAGGGAAAGAAATGAGAGTGTGCTCACAGAAAGCATACACACTCTTTTCCTTCCTCTTGGAGCCCAAACCACCTATATCATAATCTGAATTGCCTCCCTCCTTTCTCCCCTTCCTCCTACTAAGGAGCAGCAGCCACTGCCTCCTAGGACTTGATAGCTGCAAGAAGCAGGGTTTTGGACAGTGTGCAAAAGAATAGCATCCTGCACCTTGTTCAAAAAGAGACATATGCACATGTACACCACTAACCAGATGCTGGCCCTAGATGACCTTCAGCCATCAGTGAAATAAATGAGAGAATTACCTTAGGCTGCAATCCTGTGCCCACTAACTTGGGAGTTAAACCCACCCAAGCCAGTGGAACTTACTTCTGAGTAAACATGGCTCAGACCTGCACCCAGAATACCTCCTTTAGATCTGTAAATGATGGAATGTGTGTTCACTTCCCTCTACTGAGCAATTTCTTCATTTTAAGTGGATAAGGCAGTCCGCAGGTATTGGTGCCTCACATGGGTCAAAGTGTTGGCACATGGGGAACAACAGATACAGCCATACTCACAAGCCAACTGCTTCAAGTTTCCTGACCTTGTGAAGACATAAAATATTACCAGTTATTTATAATATTTTGATTGTAGCATATTCATTGTTGGAAAGGATGGGAAAGATGCAATTTTCAGACAGCAGAACTAGGGATGGAAGTTAAAGTACTGTAGGAACAAGAGCATAGATGTCAGTCAGTATTTACATTTCTCTAGAATGTATTGTAATATGGGAATGTACTTGTGGGTGCTTCCTTCTAGGGCTTCAGCATTTTGGACGTTATGCCATAGGCACTAGTAATCTGAGCCTGTTTTAGAATGATGACTTTCATACTTAAAATGTTTATAGTTGATGCTGCTGTTGTGCATGGGGAAAATTGGCTCTAGAAAAGGCACTTTCTGCGTTTCTTAGTATCCTTTTTGGCATCACTCCTGCTCCCTTTGTTTTACGTTCAATTGTGGCTTAAGTAACAGCACAGCTATATCTTTTTTTTAAAAAAACAGGGTTTCATAAGGGGTGGGTTGGGGTGGCATTTAAGTTTCCTATTCATTTTCATGTTAAAGTTGGTTTTTATTTTCATTTTGTTTGAATTGCATTTGTTTATTCTCCCACTCCCCGCCCCCATGGACCCAAGTGTTCTTCTGCTTCCTGTAACATAATGTTTTCCATCTTAGTAATATGACGTTCAAAGTTTTCCCCTAATTCCAAGGGGCATCAGAGCTACCAAACATCTGAGAGATAGGACAAAGGCCTTATTGGGAAAGATGCAAGTTTGGAAAGGTGCACTGACTGGTATGGCTGCATCTGCACAACAGAAATAATCCAGTTTGACACAACATTTACAGCATGGAATTTTGGGAATTGTAGCTCTCTGAAGAGAAAGCTAAATGTCTCATAAAACTTCAGTTCCCAGAATTCCATAGCACTGAGCCATGACAGTTAACGTGGTATAAATAGATTATTTCTGCAGTGAGGATCCACCTATTTCAGCTTAATAGGGCTTTCTGTTCCATGAGCTTCACTGCTCTCTCTCTTTCCCTACTTTGGCCCTACTGTGAGATGCACATATAGTTCTAGCCTATTTTTGTCAATGCAAAACAATGCCTTCAATGCAAAGCATTTTAAAATGAATGATTTAATGAACAAATGACTTTCTGTTTCATTTTCATTCATTTCCCTTCCCATTGAATGAAAAATTAGGGACTCATTTCACATTAATACCCATTAGGCTAATAATTCTTGATTACATGGGCCCAAATCCTCAAATACACAGGCTTACAACAATGGAGTATATTCAGATATCATTTAAGCATTGAGTCATAAACTGGAGGACAGGCCTGCACAACATATGGCCCAGTGGCCGTATGTGGCCCGCTAAAGGATTTTGAGCGGCCCATGAGAGTGTGGAACAACTTCAAGGCTCCTCCACTGCTCAGCCTCCTGCTGAGGAGAAGGCCATGTAAGGAGGAGGAGGAGGAGGAGGAAGGGTGAATGCTTGCCCTGCAAGGCTCCACCACTACCTGGCTTTCTCCTGAGGATAAGGCTGGCCAGAGGAGGAGGAGGAGGGCAGGCGAACACTCATCCTGCAAGGCTCCTCCACTGCTCAGTTTTCTCTGGGCAAACACTCATGGCTTCTCTGCTGCTTGGCTTTCTCCCAAGGAGAAGGCCAGGTGGAGGAGGATGGGCAAACATTTGCCCTGCAAGTCTCCTCAACTACTTGGCTTTCTCCTGAGGAGGAGGAAGAGGAGGAGGGGGGGCAAAAGCACTACATAGACACAATTGTGACACTATTGCCATGATCATAACTTCCATCCCAACCTACTTTGCCTGACATCAACTGCATGGGGAGATGGAGATCCATTATGCCACCAATGGATGAATGATGTTTCTGTCAGGCTTGGGGGAGGGGGTCCAGTGAAGAGATGTTACTTAGTTAATTAAGTAGCTGATACAGAGTTTACAGAACTTAATTAAGTAGCTGATACAGAAATCTGGAATTATTATTATTATTATTATTATTCCTATATCAGCTACTTACGTAAATATACTTAAGTAAGCAAGCTAAGTATACTTAACTAAGTAACCTCTCTTGACCTGACCCCTTCCCCAACCTGATGGAAGCATTTTTTACCTGCATTCTGCAGAATGGACTTCCTCCTCATGCTGCTGATGCCCAGAAAACTAGGTCTGGGAGGTAATTATTGTCATGGGAATAGTGTCATAGTCATGACTAAGGGCCTGAACAGACTGCCAGAAATAATTCAGCTTGAGGCCACTTTAACTGCCCTGGCTCAGTGCTAGGGAATCATGGGAACTGTACTTTATTGTGGCACCAGATCTCTCTGAAAGAGAAGGCTCAATGTCTCAGAAAAAAAAACTACAATTCTTTTGATTCCCTAGCATTAAGCCAGGACAGTTAAAGTGGTCTCAAGCTGGATTATTGGTGGCAGTCTGTTCACGCCCTAAGTAGCAGTCCTGAATACAAAAGAGTTATGGACGATCTGAAAAACATCACAAGGGTCATCCAGTCCAACCCCCTGCAATGCAGGAATACACAATCAAAGCACCCTTGACAGATCGCCATCCAACCTGTCCAAAAACCTCCAAAGAAGGAGATTCCAACACATTCCAAGGCAGCATATTCCACTGCCAAAAAGCTCTTACTATCAGGAAGTTCCTCCTAATGTTTAGGTGGAATCTCTTTTTGTGTATTTTGAATCCATTGCTCTGTGTCCTAGTCTCTGAAGCAGCAAAAAACAAGCCTGCTCCAGCTTCAGTATGACACTTCTTCAAATAATTAAACAGGGCGATCATATCACTTCTTCACTTTCTCTTCTCCAGGCTAAACATACCCACCTCCCTAAGCCTCTCCTCATAAGTTATGGTTTCCAGACCCTTCACCATTTTGGTTGCCCTCCTCTGGACAGGCTCCACCTTCTCAACATCTTTTTTGAATTGTGGTGCCCAGAACTGGACACAGCATTCCAGTTGAGGTCTGACCAAAGCAGAACAGAGTGGCATTATTTCTTCCCTTAATCTAGACACTTTACACCAGGGGTAGGCAACCTCTCCCCTTTAATGGCCGAGGGACTTCAGCTCCCAGAATCCCAGGAGCTATTGGCCAACATGGGACTATTGACCAACATGGCTGAGGCTTCTGGGAGCTGAAGTCCCTCGGCCCTTAAAGGAGAAAGGTTGCCTATCCCTGCTTTACACCTATTGATGCAGACTAGAATTGCATTGGTTTTTTACGCTGCCGCATACACTGTTGATTCATATTCAGCTTATGGTCCACTAAGACTCCAAGATCCCTTTCACATGTACTGTTGCCAAGCAAGATGGTATCACTGGTGTGCCACTGGCTATGGCAGCATAATCAGACACTTCATGTCCCACCAACTACAAAATGGCTATGGAGGGGACACTATTGCAGTGAAATGGTAAGTCATGG
>JAIPUX010001880.1:59620684-59643193 GCA_020142125.1 Phrynosoma platyrhinos | reverse complement strand
GCCCCCGTGTGATAATGTCCATGGAGAAGTTGCTTTGGACACTATGGAGGGAAGAAGAAAATATCACCCACAACAGTGACCCCCCCCCCATTTTTTTAAAATGGTGCATTTAACACTTACGTATGTCACTAATAGGATGCTGGCCATAAGATATTACCAATTTTCAGAAGATGCAACATTGTTGGGTCTGATGGAAGGAAATATTTTTTGTGAGAGTTTTGGAAATGGTTCTAGTCATTAGCTTTCCAACAAAAGATAAATGGAGAAAAACACACAAAAATTCAACAGGGAAAAGGAATGAACCTACACTGGAGAGGGAGAACAGCTGCTCTGCTCTATATTGTAAGTCCACTTTGAGACCCAGATATAAATGAGATAAATAAATAAGAGGAATGAAACACTTATCTATTAAAACAAAACTTTTTTTGTATGGAAGGTTCAAAAAAGAGTAGACAATGTTTACCAGGTCGCTCTCTGAAAGCCTGAAGAACAGACAAGCTTGTTGCCTGAGTTTGGTGGTTTATTTTGTCCAAGTAGGGAGAAAAATGAGGAAACATCAAGGCTCATCCTCAAATGCTTACACAAAAACTGCATGACAAAATCGATGATTATGCTGCTGTCAGCTATCACTGGTATGCATTTGTCTGCACAGACACTTACCTTCAGTTGCATTTCTTTACCCCTTGCCCCTACCCTCCAGCACCCCTCTTGCAACTGCAAGATCTAACCCAAAATTCTAATTTGTGCACTAAAACTTTTTTGTGTGTACTGAAATCTGGCTTGGGGATGGCACTTTGGGACAGGAGTGGGGACAATGAGAAAAGGAAAACCTTATTTTTCGCTCCACTTAGGCTTGGGATAGGGCCATACTTAATGAGGACCAAAGATGGAGACAGCTAACAGAAGCCAAAAAGGAAGCTCAAGGTTGTTTAAATAGGAAAGGAACATTTCAGTGGGAGCTGTAACAGAACAGGAGCTGGGTTTCATTTTCTCTGTGTTCAAGTGTAGGGTCCAGAGTTATTCATGTGATTCAATGTCATTGAAATGAGAATTTTATCTTTTAAATTACTTTATTTAAAAAAGTTTTGTGTTCTGTTTATAATATATCTATCTATCTATAAAAGACTATTCCATCCAGTGTGACAATTGGATAACTGTGATTGTGAATAAAGTTGATTTAGGTAACCTATGAAAGTGCGGGTATGGGTTTCTTGCTAACGATAAAATAACAAATACCAGGACGGTCCAAAGGGTGAAGATCCCAGGAGTTAGGAAAGAAAGCACAAAGAAGTATTCCCATTTATTGAATCCCACACATACCTAACTCAGAATGAAGTCTGATTGAACTTTTTGGGTCTTTGTGCTAAGCAATCTGCTTCAGATACATGCACAAAACACACCTTTGAACAGGATGACATTTCTGGAGAGACTGATTCCTAGCAAGAGACTAGTTGCCAAGAAAGGGAACTTCAGTGGCCACAGGTTGGTTGCTTTGTATATAGGCCATCCACCCACCACCCACACAAAAGACACTCCTGTCCTTTTGCCATCATCTCCAAGTCAGGGCAACACTTGTATGTGTGGATGACTGCATGCAGATTTGGTATTCTTCAATAGTAACTGGTACTTTATGGATTAGTGCTTACTATTGATTACATTGGTTCCAAAGACAATATGTTCTTTCAGAATCAGTATCAGCTCCACTTACTTCCTTGTCTCCAACAGATGGGCTCACACAAGTAGTATAAGAGGAACTGCACTTTATTATTATCTATTTATTCTTTAATCTTTCTCGTATTATGAAACCCTCCACAATGTTCCTGGAGTTCGCAATTGATTCACCATCCAGACACTGATCAAATTCAGGGCTGCGGAGGTTTAGCAAGGCTGTGGAATTATATACATTCAGACCATGGGGGTTTCATGATAAAGAAATATCATTACTAATTGACTACTAAGCATTAAATACTATGAGGTTTGGGATAATTTAGCGCATTCTTTTTCTTACAGGACACACACACACACTGTGAACTTAATTCTTGATGGAATAAGCAAAATTTGTGGGAAGGTAGGCTTGCAAGATACTTCAGTACAAGTATTGTCATCAAATTACTACCACCTAGTGGTCGATTTAGTGATAGATGTAGTGCAGCCACTTATTTATTTATCTATTTAAAATAGTAGATTATCTTTATTTTTTTAAAGGCAAACACTATATTTTAAAATAAAAAAAAAAAAACACACCCACTGGTAAACAGTGATAACTTTCTCCTACTGGGCAGTTTCCCATGCAAAATCCCCCATCAAAGTTGCTTCCACCCTCTTCATATAGTACTCCCGATCTACTTCTCTTATGAACACACAATTGTAAAAGAATAGAAGAATTCTGAATGGGATTTGCTGCATTTTATGTAGCATGATTCTCCCCACTAATTTATCCCAACATGCTTCTGATGTTAATGTACTAATGTGGTATTTCTGTCTCTTGACCACTACTGTCAGAGAGTGTACAGAGCTGCTTATTAATGAAATTGGTCCTCTGTATCCATGGATTCTGCATTCATGGATTCAACCATTCATGGCTTGAATTAAAAAGAAATCCAAATAGCAAACCCGATTTTGCCATTTTATATAAGGGACACCATTTTACTACACCATTGTATACAGTGGGACTTGAGCATCCACAGATTTTGGTATCCAAGGGGTGGTGGTCCTAGACCCAAACCCCAGTGGATGCCAATCCATGTGTAACAGAGGTAAGTTACATTGCCACAAAAAACAACTTCCAGGAGGTAACTGGGTTAGCCTTTTATAGTGCCACAAGACTCTGGTTGGACCCAGAATCCAAGCTAGTCATGACTAACTGAAGTCCCATTAATTTCCTTGCATCTACCTAAATATGAAAAAATCTGTATCTAACCCTCTGCTGGTTTTTGCTGCACTGGAGCTTTATTATGGCATCTGATATAGTAAGTACCCACAAAAGCATATGTTGCTACAAGTCTGTTAGTCACTGAATGCCATGAAACTGTTTCCACATTCCCCTTAATGCACTTCATTAGTCATCTGACATTCAGCAAAATCTTTTGGATTCCATAAGATCCATTCCACAAATTACCAGAAAACAGAGGACAAGTCAGTTGCACATCTTCCATTGCACCTTCCAATGGATTCCCAAACCAAAATCCTACACCAGGAGATGAAAATTCCACCATGGTCAAATTACAAAAAGTCTTCCCCCACTCACCTTCTTATTATACCACCCCTCCAACTGCTGTATGTAGTGGCTTGTGAAGTGTGTGGGCAGCCGAGAAGCATCTACCTATGTGACTATAGCCAGATGCACAAAAACAATGTCATTTCAGGACCTCGAGAAGACCTCAGGAGGTCTCAGAAGATGCCATCATCATTTTGCATCTGGCATTGTATGATCACAAAGTCAGATGCTTCTACATAGTTGGAAGGTTCTGGAGTAAGGGGGGTTGTCAATGAGTTTTGGTTGTTGCATGAGGGAGGAAGAGAATTCTGGCCTCTACAATGACCCATGAACAATCAAGGAAACAAGACACAGGGATAAGTTGGATTTACACCTGTGTATATCATCAAGATGCCAACTGGTCATGTTGTGCTTAATATATCAAAGCTTTTAAATATCTGTATGTGTAGGACTCCTTACCATGCTATAAATGAGGCATTTGTTTCTCTTGACAAGTTTAGAGCAACTTTTGCTTTTTTGGTAGTATGCTTATTCAATTATGCTGCTGTAAACAGGTAGCATTATGCATACTAACTCTGTTTGAGAAGTGCACATAGGAATTTATCTTAAGGCTTTACATTACACAAAAAATATCTTGCTATATTATGGCTACTGTACTAGATTTACAACTATACTCGTTGCAGTGTTCATAACACTTTACGAAGCAGGCTGTTTTAACCATACTTCAGGGGATTGATAAAAGATAACTAAACTCTTGAGGAAAATGCTGCAGATCAGTGGTACATCACATGCTTCATTTCCTGGCAATCCTTCAGTAGGGCAGAGGAAAACTTTCTGAACCCTTGGACAGCCACTGCCAGTCTGTCTAGGCCAGGGGTAGGCAATAATGGAAATAGTCCCAAAGTCTAACTCAGTATAAGACAAATTCCTATATTCTTAACTCTTTAGCTTTTCATGAATGCTGAGCAGAGCTTGGAAGAAACTAGTTACACAGTTAAACTTGAAATTATTTTTCCAATAATGATGACAGAACTGCACAGTGATTGCAATTTGGTAAGGGACAACTTTATTTTTTTTTTGCTGTGTAACTGTAACTTTAAGTTTTACAGCTATTATTGGATGCAGCACACTAAAATGATGCAAGAGGAATATGACGCCTTTTACTGTGTTTTATGGTGCTTCCTCGTATTTGGTTGTCATTGCTGAAGTGACTATGAGAAAGCCAGGAAAAGAATGGGATTTGTACCACACTCCAAAATCTTGTAACAGCTAATTATTTTTAAAAGCTTAGTTCATAAGTGCTGATTCTGAATTATTTTGTTCTTTACAAGCTCTGTTGAAAGGATGTATTTGTTTCTTTTCAGGGTTCTTTCCTCTGTCTCTTCATATAATTTCTAGTCATTTCCGCATTTATAGTTCCTGTTGTGAAAATTCCTCCGTATCAGTGGTTCTATCAGATGGTTTTGGTCTATCAGATGGTTTGGGCTTGAACTTCCAGAAGCCCTAGCCTATGTGATAAACAGTCAAGAACTCTGGGAGTTAAAGTCCAAGACATCTGGAGGACCAAAGTTTGGGAATCCATATTTCCATATTTTCAGTTTGGAGAAATGGATGAAACTATTAATGTTACAATTTTTTTGTTAAAAATTTGCATGTTAGGAATTGCAGCTGGCATCACATTGGTTGAACCCAACGAGAGTAGACCCACTGAATCATTTTTTGAATGGTGACATGGTCATAGAATCAGAGTTGGAAGAGACCACAAGAGTCATCCAGTCTAACCCCCCTTTCATGCAGCAACATACAATCTAAGCACTCCTGACAGATGACTACTCAGCTTCTGTTTAAAAACCTCCAAAGAAGAAGATTCCACCATATTCCCAAGCAGTGTATTCCACTGTTGAACAGAATTTACTGTCAGGAAGGTCTTCCTAATGTTTATGTGGATTCTCTTCTCTTGCAGTTTGAATCCACTGCTCCTTGTTCTAGTCTGTGGAATAGCAGAACACAATGTTTGCTTCTTCTTCCATACAACATCTTTTCAAATACTTAAATATGGCTATCATGTCACCTCTTAACCTTATGTTCCCCAGGCTAAACATACCCAGTTCCCTATGCTGGTCCTCATAAGGCATGGTTTCCAGACATGTCCCATTTTGGCCTGGGCATGTTCCAGCTTTTTTACATCATTCTTGAATCATGGTGTCTAGACCTGCACACAGTAGTCAAGGCTGGGTCTGTCCAAAGTAGAAGAAAATGACATTATTACTTCCCTCAATCTAGATGCTATACTACTGATGAAGCATAAATTACATTGGTTTTTCTAGCTACTGCTAGAAAATGTATATAAATTACATTTAATGGATGGGTCTACTCTAGTCAGGACAAGCAACAGGAAAGAGGCCTGCATCTGTATGACATCTTGCAAACTGTCAAGAAAATGGAATAAAGATCAGGATTAGCTGTGCAGAGAAGAAGTCTGATTAACACATTTTGGTGTGTACAACCTTCAGAAATAAATGAACCAACCAACAACTGGAACACAATTAAAAAGATCAAAAACTTTATTTATCCCCCATAGGACACAGAAGAAATCATGTAAACAAATGGAAATTAAAAAACCTTACAATTTGCCAACATTTGAAGATAAGAGTATCTATTGCCTCATTCTCTCCAAACCAAAAAATTATGGCCAGTTAAAACATAACAGCAATGTCTGAATGTCAAAGGTGTTTTGTACGTTTCAAAGAGTCTGATGCCAATCGTAAAGCCTTTTTTACAAAGCTGAACAGGTCACTGCATCTTTACTTTAAAGCATTAAAAACAATAACACATGCATACTTAAATCTCAACAACCCCCCCCCCCATAAATATAGAAATTAAAGTTCATATTAGCACCACCTTTGGTCCAAGCAATGAGTAAACTGGGAGATGACGGTGAGGTACAGTTTGTTAGCAAATCCTATTCTGCCTGAGACACTGAATATTGATTTGTGGTTTCACATTGCAAGAACCTCAAAATTAAACAGAGGCTGCAGACCAGAGTCTCTTCAAGTCCCTTGAAAAAAGAAAAGCTTTGCCCTATTACTGGCATATGTTCACATAGGAATTTGACTCACAAAGTAGTATAATTTCATGGGTCACCCTGAAGGATAATAGCTGCACAGTCCAAAGAATTGTGTTTCCAGATTTCTGAGCTCCTGTATACAACTAGAGATTTTCGGAAAATAAATTTCTAGTTACTTATTGCTTTCCTAGTTACTTATTGTGAAAGTGAGCACTTGGGTTCTTGTGCAGTTGGGCCCTCACTGTGAGTATTTTCTCAAATATGATGTGTTCAGCCTTTTCAGTCTCTCTGCAGAACCTTTCACAGCATAATGATTCTCTGGCTCAAAATTTCTGATTTGGCCTAATTCAGACACAAAGACACAAGGTCACCTCTGCTATGCCAAACTATAAGGAACGCTCATTTCTGAGGGAGCTTTCACAGGAAAATTATAGCAAAGAGAACTTTGGGGTCAAAGCATGTACAAAAATATAATCCCTATACTTCAGGAGGACTGAAAATAACATTATTAATTCATTTATTAAGCATCATTTCTAGATGGCTGCTGGTGGGAAAAAGCCCTGAGTATGGAGCTGCAAGCTGGAAGGGCTTTACATCTTTTGGTAATAATTGAGCACACAGAGGCCAACTCTTAAGCACAGAATTGTCAGAAATGGGATGGTTTTTGGTGAATCTGTGGCCATGATTCAGAGTAATACTAGTGCCTCACATTTCAGACCTATGGAAGTCTGCTTATAGTGCCTAGATATAAAATATTCATCTAGATGTGATGTGAATACACTACAACAACAGTGATGGTTCATTATTTCTCTAGTTCCAACTGGGAAGCTGATGGTAAATATGCCTGCTGAAAATATTGGGACAGGTATATAAAAACAGACTTCAGATTTTAATGAGTAATTAATCAAGCTATGTAAGTATCATTTTGTATAAGAAATATTCATATGCACTGCAGACCCCAAGGAATGTTCAAAAGATTACTTTAAAAAAACTGGTTTAATTAGTATTGGGAATTTTCTTCCTGGTTGTACTCTCATAATCCTATTGCAAAATTTAACCATAATTTCACACACCACCATAGTTAATTTTTTATTTTTGCTGGTATTTCAGCTTCATGTGTAAACTTGTTTGCCATCACTCACCTAGATAAAAATTAACATTCTATCTTTAACATGCTCCAGGCTCTTCTAAACACTCACAGCACAACTTTATACAGACTTGTTGGGAGATAGATGTGACAGTTCAATGGGACTTACTCAACTAAGGGCACATAGGGTTACAGTCTCATTGTTCTTCAATAAATGGGGAGGGGGAATACTATGGGGAAGTTGAGTCATATTGTAAATCATGATGTACATGTCTTTTAGATCACATTTAATCTGATCTATGTGCAGTAATCAAGAGAAGGATTTTGAGAATTTCAACATCTCAAGATCTCATGACCATACTCAACCATGAAATCATTCTGGATCTGCAGCCAGGCTAGCATCTGAATGCAGAGTGCATACACACCAATACACTTTATTGTGCTATAAGCTTTTAGTTCAAACAAGGTGAAACCATGAGGAGTTGAGAAATTCATTATTAGACAAAGATGGCCCAGTGTTCTCAAATGAAATCTGGAAATGAGGAAACCTAGCTATCAAATTCTCCTTCCCAATATCACAAATTAAAATTTTAAAAAATCATCACAATCTTTTATCTCCTCTATCAAATTTGTATCCCCAGATACAGAAAATCAGTTCAGGAGTCTGTCAAGAAAGATCAAATCTGTCATTCTTCTTTCCTGTCAGTTTCGTACAGACTACTATAACTCATATAAAACATATGCCAAGTCACCATTACAATGACAAGAGAGTTGCCAGCAAATTTCACCACAACCGTATTCTCTTAAAACAATGTGTATATGATTTAAACAGATTTATTCATTATTGATGGCTAAAAATAGCTTTTGATAGTGTGACCAACAGTCTTGTAAGAAGCCAGTTTACTATGCAAACACAATTCTATTCTTCACATGAGCTCCCAGCCATCTTTGATAAAGAATACAAAAAAATCCACATAAAACATTTCACATGGACAGTGTCTCACATGGTTAGCTTTTCAACTGGCCAGATACCATAGTTGGTACTCTTTGTCTTACCAGTTCATTTTCATCCTCTCTTGAAAACAGCAAATATCATCAAACTCTTTTTCTCTCTTGCTAGAATGCATGCCACATCTGACTCCCCCCCCCCTCCTGGATTCCTTTCATAAAACAAATACACTCCAACATCCACCCACAGACTCCTCTTCAACCTACATAGCACTAGTAACCAATCCAGCTGTTAGAAAAAAATGCCTCCCTAAGGAAACGAGCCATACAAAAACAAACGCTACACTGCCCATCAGTATCACACAGCCCAAAGACCAACCACACATCCTTCACCATCTCCTTGCCAACATACTCTCCCAGACTTCTAAGGATTACATTCTCCTTACATTAGACAACAATAGTTACAAGAGATCCACTGGAAGAACAAAGCACTATCAACTGCTAGGAAGACGTGAACAGTGACACAAAGCACTCAAATTCTACATCACTGGCCTGAATGCTTTGTGCATAAATAACAGTTTTTTCCTTTCTTATTGGTTTCCAACATAGGGAGTTCTGCTCCCTTAATCTCTGAAATCCATAAATGATTATTCTCTGAGATGCTAACATTTTGCATAGTAAAAGGCTGCCATTAGACTTGGGACATACCAGTTTCCATAAAGTGCTGGCTTAAAGTTCTGTAGGTGAAAATTTGGCAATGCCAACAATGCTCAGAGGGCAAGGTTTGAAATGCTGCAAAATGTGAGATCAGCAGCCGCCTCCATCTCACTTCACTTCATTTAAACAGAGGAGAGCCACTTGGTTAGGAGCCAGCTTAAAACATGACTGGTTTATGCTGTCATGCCAGCTTCAATCTTTTTCATTTTGTAAACCTCTACATCTTTTCTCTCCCAGAGACAGATGACCTCTTGATAAACACAAAAGGCATTATCTTGTCAGATGATGAACTTCAAGATACAGACTCCTATTCCATTACAATGTATAAATCTGACCATTTTACAATAATGGAAGATACGTTTTGACACACAGAGTTGTGATATATTTTAACAACAAAAAAAAAATGTACAAAAAGTACCGAGGGAATCCAGTTTAATTTGGGTTTTTCTCTTCCTGGAAAATCCAATCAATTTGTCCCCAGTCATGATCCAGTTACTTCTTTTGACCATTTTCAAAATATTAGGAACCCAACCATCCAATTCAGTTTCACAACAGGAGTCTCAACACAGGACAATAGAGGCTGTAGCACTTCATGTGAATGTGTGAAAGCGACAGTGTGAAGCTTTCTGTCAGTTTGGCTTTGAAAGAAGAAAATTGCACTCATGCCAACAACTAAACTAATGCTACATGGGGCCAGGCCACTTAATAAACCTAGGCTGAAAGGAACTCATGAGCTTGATGTCTGGCCATGCTGAGCCTGAGCAACCTTATCACAATGAGGAGCAGGGACCGACTGAAAAGCAATTTTGATTCCAAGTGGGAATGATGGTCATGGTAGGTCTGGAAAACATGTAACTTTAGCAAGGATACAAGCGCCATCAAACCCTTTCACTGCTATATCAGTACCAGAGCTTGAAGAAATTACTTTTTTGGACTACACTGCCCAGAATTGCTCAGCAATATGACCAGTGGTCATATTGGTTGAGGGATTCTTGGGAGTTGTAGTCCAAAAAATAAAAAAAAATGCTCTGCTTAACAATCTCTCTCTTTCTCTCTCACACACAGATGTGAATATAAGCCCCTCCAAAAATGAGAGATCTCTTAACTGCTCTTCCAGAAAACTCTGCATTAAATCAGAGTTCCAGAGGCCGAGCAATAGCGACTGAAGGGAGCGCAGAGGGAGTTCTAATTCACTGCCCTCCAAAGATGTTGGAAAAGGCCACATGTACAGTACTTGATTTATTAGAGACTACAAAAATAAAACCAAACCTGTGAACAGATATGGTAGATGAAATGAGACACCACACAGAAACCTTGGAGCAAGGACAGGAAGCCCATGAGACTATTTTTAGGCCTGATGAGATTTCCATATAAATGCGAGTGATTTCTATACATCTGTCTTGGGGGGGGGGGGACACCACATCCTTTAAAAAAATCCTTAAAAAAACAAATAAAATACTATTTACAAAGAAATTTATACTCTCCCAAACCGTACCTGTCAAATGCTTAGAATATGTACAGTATCCCTGAATAATTCTGTGCATGTATGTCTAGATCATCTAGAATCTAGGAGGAAGCTTGGATTGTGCCAGATGGATTCTGACTATTTAGTAGTAGAAATCCAGTTGATATTTGAAGTGTAGCCTTAGAGTTAGGGCCTTTGCAGACTGCCAGAAATAATGCAGCTTGAGGCCACTTTAACTGTCCTGGTTCAATGCTAGGAAATCATGGGAACTGCAGTTTATTGTGGCACCAGAGCTCTCTGACAGAGAAGGCTCAATGTCTCAGAAAAAACTGCAGTTCCCATGAATCCATAGCATTGAACCAGGACAGTTAAAGTGGCCTCAAGCTGCATTATTTCTGGAAGTCTGTAAAGACCCTTAGTCAGCAGCATAGTTACTCTGGCCAGGTTGTGTGCAAGGGTGGGTACATCACATACACAGTTTGAATTTTCATGAAACTAAACAAACAAAAATCTATGCTGAAAACCTGGGATCTTCCATAGCCAAATCCAACAGAGTTTGCAGTTTTTTTGGGGGGAATCTATGGAGATCCAAAATGAAAAAAAAATGTCCATGGAAGAGGCCCATGGAGTTCATGGGGAAAGGGATGGTTAGTGCCACAACTCTCCATTTACAAAATCAATTCTGGTGGCCCACTATATTTGGAGCAGTGTGCGGAAAAATTACTTTTTTGACTACAAATCCCAGGATCCCACAGCCAGCATTGCTAGAGGGTTCCTCTCCTTCACCTTTTCCAAGTTCTGGTTTGGAATAATCTCTCCACAAAGCTGTATCTTCCTGCTTACTCTAAATAATAATAATGATTTTTAAAAACCTAAGATTTTGACAGATGTCTTTAAGAATCAGAAGAGCTATTATATTGGGACTCGAGGTGATTTACATTATGTTAAAACCAGAACAAACTAAAAACACATACTACACACACATACAGTGACATGCACAGGCCTTGCTTTGGCTTTCCAGCAGTTCCTTTTGGGAAATAATTTTTTAAAAATGAAAGCTTAAGACTTTACTTGGCTGTTGCTTTCAGGGGAAAAGATAACAGCACAATCCTAAGCATGTACACATGACAGCAGATTCCACTGAGTCCAGTGGGATGACCCACAGAGGTATTATAAGATTGGAGACTTTCTCATAATGTTTCATTTATATTTATTTTTAGTATCAAGTATCTGGTACAAATACTTCATTTATCATCTAAATGCTTCATTTATCATCTTTTCATCGCACCACCTAGAATTAGTTGCTAGAAAGAAAATGTTCTGGTAAGATTTCAAAAAAATGAAGCAAATAGGTCCTTAAAGCAAAGTTGGCTCTGAAGCAAAGCAAAAATACCCTGAGACTGGAGCCAGTAATGATAGGGATATGTTCCTTTGGATTTCAGACAAAATAGATCCATAGATCGCACTGAAGCTGCACCAAACATCTTCCTTTTTAACTGGCCTTGTTCAGAATGGTATTGCACATGAGGTATAGAGCTATTTGACCAGCATTCAATTGATCCTCACAATTGATGCGTATTTAGGAGTGCTTTTTGCTAACATAACTTTCTCATGTCAGCTGTAGCACTTAACAGCAGAGTGGATCGAGTAAGTGATTCTGGGATTTTTAACTGGAGCTGGGAAGGATGTGTCATGACACCCCTTATGCTGTTGTAGCTCTTATCAACTCTAGCGACCATTGCCATTGCTGAGGAATGCTGAGTGTTGCAATCCAGCAGTATATGAATAGCTGCATGAATCCCAGCTGTCAACTGGAGAGAAGTATGTAGCCAAATCAACACAAATTCTTAATGGAAATGGGGAAATATTGGACAGAAAAATGAGGAAGGTGAACATTTTTGTTTGAATGGGATACAATCCATTTGAACTAGATATCAACCTCCTCCTCTCCTCACTTTTGCTCAGTTGTTGTTTCTTAACCCACAATCCTCAATTCTTTCTACAGAGTGCATATTTAGAAAATGACAGACTTTAAAAAAAATCACACTGTGCGTTCCACATCCAAGTCCTGGATGAGGGGCCTGTTTCTTTTCAATATTGCACATATCCTCTAACTGGATTTTATATTGAGAATGCAACATATTTGGAAAAAAATGCAACCACAAAAAAGAGACAAAAACACATAAGGAAAATGTAAATGAACAAAACTACATAAGGCAGCCTAAACTGAAATACGATTTCTATTCTGTAGATGCTAGTAATATGGAAATAATGAACATTTTACCAGATTCCTCACCATTTCTCATAAATGATGTAAAGCAGTAACACATTTCTAAACAAAGAAAAGCAATTAGTATAGTTTTACAATAAAATATGCCACACTAATATTTGAAAGTAGTTTTAAGAAAAAAAATCTATAATGCCTTCGTCAAAATGTTCAGTGTTGCTACTGAAGGAAACGTTTGCAACCTGTTCACTGGAGCAAAAGCAACTCTTTGGTACTGCAGTGTAAATGGAAATTCATATGCGCTTGTTCACCTAATAGAAATGACCATTGTGGGAGAAGAACAAGTTCCACCCAAACTATTTTCTGCTCAATCAAGGCTGGGGACCTATATAGCATATGCGATGGAAAGCAAATTTTATTGGAACGCATGGAACCTAACTCTGTTAGGGAACCAGCATGACAATTTTTAATATTTTTTTACTCTGAGGTGTATTCTGGAAAGCATCTCAGCTGCTAGAAAGTTGGGCAAGCATCTCCAAACCTGAGAAGCTAGTTCCATGAGTCCAAGGGACTCGCATACTTGATTTTTCTTAGCCTGCATCCTCCCCATCCACTGTTGCTCTGCCAGGTGATGCTAGATAGAAAAATGATTCAGAAACATAGGTCATGTTCATAAGAAGTTTGTGATATGCCCAGAAAGTGGATGGTCCAATTCTTCAAAGAAAATTTGAAACCCAGTATTTCTGGGCCAGTGAAAGTCCCTTACATGAGCCTATATAGACCCATGGTTCCCAGCCTTGGGAGACATTTTAATACAATTTACCAGATATTAAAGTTCAGTGAAGTCTAGTTCTTACAAATAAATGAGATATGGTGGAACTGTGTCTGGACTATATCACTTGAGATTACATTTGGGGGCTAAAGTACTTGAAGGATCCACTGTGCCAAAAATAACAACAAAAATCTATTGTGTACAGAAAACCAGAGCTTGGAGAAGTTAATTTTTTGGACTACAATTTCCAGAAGTCTCCAGCCACCATGACCACCATGCTGGTTGGGGCAGACTTTGAAAGTAGTTGAGAAAATTAACTTTGTCAAGAAGGAAAAAAGATATTAAAACCGTTTCCAGCATAGGCATCTACCTGTCATATTACCTTATTTATTTAATTTATTTACATACAGAGAAATTCTGTTGTGTGTTGTGGATCATTCAAGCACAATAGAGCCTAGTCAAGACTTACTACTTTGTCTTTATATATTATTTTGGTGTGTGAGAGAGCTAAGCCAGTTTCCAAGATATTAAAATGGGCAACAAGGCATATGTGAGTGGAGTCAAATGAACTTCAGACATAATAGTGCTAACTAGAATTTAGAAAAACAAACAAACAGCAAGTGTATCTTTTCAGGCATTATATAAAACCGCAATAACAAACTCAGAAGTGCTCATTATTAATAAAGTTGCAGTATACAGCAGAGCAAGCTTTTCAAATTTTGGGATTTCCCCCCCCCCTCTAAAATTTAAGCTGGGTTTTGCTATCTCAATCCTTTCTGGTAATTTGAAATAATTAGGAAGAAAACTAGAAGCGACTCCTCCATCCACAAGAGTGCACTCTTTGACTTCACAAAATATTTTATTCAGTAGCTCAGTTCCCCTTCAAACAAAAAAAGACTGATTTAGATCATTTTGAATGGATTATTAGTTTGATGAACTTGTTTAAATACCGTATGTTTAAACAAATTTAGTTTTAGAATTGGGAGACCAGATTTTGGACAAAAATACTACAGGCATAAATGTCTGCAGAAGAAAATCATAAAAACATTTAAACATGTGAAAAGAGATAGTTCTACAATCTTAACCCATGTCTTTGGGCAGGCAGGCTTCCCATGAGCAAATGTTTGATCATGAGATGAACAGAACGCTGGGTTAAACTGTCCTTTGATATGATCCTGCATGGCTCTTCCTATAAATTCTCCAATATTCTTCCTATGAATTCTCTAATTTCTCTCTCTCTCTTTTTAAAAATATGTTTTCTATATGATCTAATAGCTACAGGGGTAAGTGATATAAATATTACATGTGGAAAACAGTGAGACTAACTAAATTTAAAAGGTGCTTGATAGTGCCCTTTCCCCCGGGACTTGAATGTTAACTTTCAAACACCATGAAATCAATTCTTGGCTTGTCCAGCACTATGGCTACTGGAAATATCTGTGTACATGTCAAAAAAATGATCAAGTTCATAAATAGCAGGTGGATACAGAACAAAGGGAGCTCAGTTCAGAAGTTAACTGTGCCATCAACCCAAACATTGCATTTTCCCCTTAATATATTATGAAATTGGCTACTTAGGTGCCTTTGTTGGCCTGAGGACAGCAAGACACTATTTCTTGAGTATTTTTTATAATATTGAATAATAGTTGATGGATGACTAGTATCACAATAAAGAGACACCTGAAAGAAGCCTGTCTTTACAGGTTTCATTCCTGATTTGTGAATATTAAATTTAGAATTGTACAGCTATTAGTGACACGCAGGAAGGAAAGCTGTACTGAAAGAATAACATCTGCTTAAGATGCATCATGAAATACCTTTTCAGAGAAAGCATCTTTAGAACTCTATCTGCATAAAACTTCCCCATAGTCTCATGAACTTAAATTTGGATCAGCTCACCTCTGACAATTATTCAGGGTTATATCTGTTCAGGAACATAACCAATATGCTACTTTCTGTTCAGAAATATTTGTCCCTTTTCCTTGGCAGAAATTTGACTTTTACTAACTGAATCTACTGTATTTTGAGAGTCCAATGGCTCAATGCAGAAAAGTTGGGAGATTCGCTTTTAGCTTTCCCGAGAGATGATGGCATCAAGAAACTGTATAGTACAATTTTTAAATAATCATAAATTATGTTAATAAATAGGTGATTTTTTTTAAAAAAATGACAATTTATACTGCATCTTTAAATCATGCACTTGAATTTTTTTTCCTGCATCTTGGTTTAAAATTGTTAAAGTGCATTAATTAAAAAATAATGAACCACTTCTTCATCATTATTGTTAAAAAAAATAAATCATAAACATTAATACAAGTTACTAAATCACTACTATTAGTACTGCAATCTAGCAGATTACTTTATGGTTTTGCTCTATTTAATACTGTCCAGCAGAAGAACATAACACTTCTATTATAATTTGACAGCCACTCTGGTAGTGCTGTAAAATGGCTGCTCACCATTTTAGCAGAACTTAAAAACAAAACAAAAAAATCAGCTGTGACACAAAATTTGCTAGGCCTTGGGAAGAAGAGCTTAAAAGAAAATCCACCCCATTCTCATTTGTAGGGTAGATCATTCTCTTCTCCCCAATAATTTGTAGTGGTGTTCCACAGGCCTCTTCTGTCTTTCATCTCCAAAGTCATTCCTTTCTCCCTTGATGATTTAGCCACAGCCATAGGATGAAGAGTTGGGGAGAGTCACATATTTTAATGGTGTTTTAACAGATGAAGCTAAAAGTCCTGCGAGCTTTGGAAATCAATCCATTGCCATTTGTTATTGAAATTTAATGTGTGTAACCAACAATTAAAAATCAACAGTAAAAGACAAGAATCAAGTGAGAGATATAATTTTTCAGGAAGACAAAAATCTCACAATACCACACATTTCGAATCCTTTGGAAGATTTCTTTTTTTAAAAAACAAAAACAAATAAACACTAAGTTCTTAAAAATCTTCCTATTCTTTTATCTTTCAATTCATAGCAAGCCTAAAGTGCTGCTAGAAGATGTATGGGTTACTTATCTATTATTCTGTGTAAACATTGGTAGTGAAACCCAACTGGTTTTCTTTTCATACATAAAATGCTGGGCCTCAAGATAATGACCAACTCACCTGATCTTCAGTTCTTAAGAAAAGGCGTTCCGGTGGTTCTTTTACCATTATAAAGTTTATTTAAAGGCTGGTGCTTAAAATAAAGACACTCTGCACTCTATTCCTTTCCCCACAGTGGTTTTCTTAATTTTCATGCTCTTCCACCAAATGCTGTATTTTTAAAAAAACTATAGGCATCATAAATAATGAGGGGAAAACTAAGAGAGGGAAAGAGCACACATAAGTGAGCCTGTGCTTACTGCATAGTAACCTTCTCAGCTTAGTAGTGCTCTTATTAATTTGCTCCTTGAGTTTGAAAAGTTCAAGTGTTCCCCCCCCCCGCAATACAAGTTATGTTCAAGTGGATATAACAGAAGAGTGATTTTCTACTTGCTTTTAAAAGGAAAAAACCTGTTTAGAACCTAGTTGTTCACAAATAAAAATCAATCTCCTCCCGCCTACCATAATACAAACTAAAAACATTGGTGCAGATAGTAAAATCCATGGCTTTTTCTCTCCCATTCAACTTTGTAAACACTGATGCATCTCTGCCAGCTGAGACTGGATACTGTTTGAAAAAGACACTTAAATAAAAACTCTTGGGCTCTTCCCCCTTTTTGTGTGTTTGTGACATGAGAATATATAATATTTTACCTTGTTATATTAAGCCTAACCACTTTTGTCTTTGATCATAAACCATGTGGCCAGTGTAAGGTGCATATACAACTCCAACACTGGCATTCTTCCCATCCTTTGAATATGAGAAAGATCCAGGACATATGTCCTGGAGATGCACATGAGCCACTGCCCCCTCTCAGTATTGTGTTTGAGGGGGAGAGGAAATGTGTGTGAATAAACTCCACATATACCTGAAGGAGCAGACAAACTAGGCAAGTGGGTGAAGGGGGCTTCAAGATACCCATGATACTCCTTACAAGTATGGCTTTCTATTTTCTTTTTTTGTGCATAATCAATGAAATCAATCCCTGGGGACATGTAAAAATGCTTTCCTTCACAGGAAAGAATGGCAAACTCCTGCTCCAAACAAATGCTCATTATCTGGAAGTAAATACCATTTAATTTATTATGTTTTTTTCCTCTCTGTCCTGATTGTCAGGATCCATTGTACAAAGAAATTCTGGTTTGCTGAACCAGCCCTCACTTTCAGATAATGGACATGTGTGGCAATCACAATCTAAACTTACACCGCTATCTGTGAAGGTGCCACTAAGTTGGTTTCCCAGGTGGAACTATGGCCCACATGTCCACAAGAACTGGAAGTCTTGTGGGGCTTTGGGGTGGGAGAAGTAACCCTCCATAACATTAGCTATATAGCACTGATGGAAACAGGCAGGACATAAAGCACTAGGGCTCTGCCCTGGGCAGATGGCAGAAAAAGGGAGGAAGAGAAGGATAAACCTATTTGAAAAGCACTTTCCTTTTGACAGGTGATGATCTAGCAAAAAAGGAAAACAGTTCATGTAACAGTAGCTTCCTCGTCTCAGCTACACGCAACTAATGTTTCTTGTGCACAAGTAAAAAACTCTGCAACTTCACAGTCCAGATATGGAGCTTTGAATAGCAGGGTTGTGTGACAAAGACTCTCAAAAAGTAGAATCGAGTATAGGCTTTTAGAAGACCTATGCAAAACATTTGAGACCAATCAGTGTCCACAAGAAATGTGTGCAACACATCATTTTAAGTGTGTTTACAACTATGAACAGCATCAAGTTTACCTACATTTCAAATTCAAATAATGTATTTTCTTTTAAAATGACCCCCTTCATGAAACTGTTGACACACAGTGAACATCACAGGAGAAAAAGCATGAAGGATGCCATTGGAGAAAAGGGAACAATAGGTGCATGGAGTCTGAAACCAGCAATGCAAAGTGAAAAGGCTTTAGAGTCCTAGCACAATTGGGAGACAAAAATGCAATAGCTGAGGGCTGGTGCTGGATTCCTCAGAGAAGTTTCACCATTTGTTTTGAACACTTGAAAGATGCCTTAGGAGGAAAGTCATGCGCAGCTTTTACACATTCCACGTGGAAGGAATGTACAAGCTGATATATATGCTTAAACATGTCCAGTTTGGCATCAAACTCCTTACCATTCCCAAGCTGGTGCATGGATCCAAACTATATCATGAAAGGCACAGATTTGGTTTCCTATCATTACAACCAGGTTGATGGTATAATGTACCCTGTTGCACTCAAATTGTGAAAGGCTCCATCAAATATCAACAGCAACAAAAGTCTCAGGGATGCCAATACCAGCTGCCTTTTCTTGATATTTTCCTGAATGAGCCAGTTCCTTCAAAAAAACCCTCAATGATGGCAGACCTGCTGGTCTTAACAAAGTTCAACAGTCACTTGTATCCATGACAGAACAAAAAGAATTACCTATCTTTCCCATTTCTCCTCATATGTACATAGTAGGAAAGTATAAATTAGGGTACTGAAGACACTGGAACTAATTCTTTTTCTCTAAATAATTTGAGGGTACCCAACCTTTAAAAGGTTTCCCTCCATCCATGATTTGACAGTACCACCAACCATTTGGGTTCCTTTCAAGTACCTCCATGCAGACACCTTCTGGAAATCCAGCAGTTTCTTCATCACCCTCATAATCTGCAATGGAGACATATATATCCTTAAGGTTATTGTGAATGAACTGGGATTTTTCAATGGGTTTAGGCCGGACTGTGGAAACTGGAATTCCATTGTGCTCAGCTGGCAAGTATGTGGTGCTGTCAGAACTCTCAGAGCCTAGCCGATCAGCATGTTTGATCTTTGAATCACTTATCTGGGATTGAGCAGTGCTGAAGGAAGAATTGCGTCGCACTGCCCTCAGGTGGTCAGTGGCAGTAAGAGACTCATTTCGGCGGAGAGAACAAGGTAAGTTATTATCCTTAGCTGGTGGGGAGACAAACACGGATTGTGGCCTCACTGCTAGCTGCCTAATGCCATTTCTTAATTTGACAGGCCCAGATGTTTTGGAGAAGCCACCAGGTGGTTTACTGGGAATAGGAGGTGTTGTTCTTTTGCTCTGGTTGATAGTGTTCAGTGCTTGGACCTTCTTCTCTATCTTCTCCAAGCTGTTGGATTTGTTTTCATTTTTTCTGTTTTTGGCCAGCAAGATGTTTGTCCCACTGGAAATGGTTTCTCGATGCTGGTTATCAGAGGATACCAGATAGTGAGAAGGAGCCCAACCTTCTGTTTCTCCATATTTCAAATACCACCACCCACTTGATTGTTTTTCCAGCACTTCTACTATAACTCCAGCTGGGAAGCTGATTTCAGAATCTTGAACCTTCTGGTAGGAATCAATAGTTACATAGAGACATTTTGAGGAATTGCTTTCATTCTCTGCTTTGGTTGGGTGGCTGGAATAGAATATAACTTGGGAAGGAGATGTAATGAGATCTGTAGAACCTCTTCTGAAGGACTCTAGGTTTCCAGAAGCAGTTTGAGGTGGACTTTCAGACTCTTCACTTCGTGAACCTTTAAGTCCACCTCTGAGCTGCCCAGTTGGTCTCAGCTGGTGACGTAAAGTGCTGATGTCCATCCTATCCTGGCTTTGAGAATCTGCTTTGTTCAGGAAAGGTTTGGGTCTCACCATTGGTTTTGCTCTATTAGATAGGGTCTCCCCTATATCCTTTTTTATGCCAGATTTGGGCACAATACCTAAGCCAACATCAGAGGCTGACCTTGGCTTTGTCTCTTCATTCCGGGAATTGTGGGGCTTCCCAAGATTTGGCTGAATGCTTTTCTCACATTTTGGCTTTGGAAGGGAAGACTTGGGAGAAACAGAGCATGGAGAACTTCTTTGGATCAAAGACAGTGATGAACCTCTTTGGGAATCTGAGTCTCCACTAGATTCTTTACTTGACAGAGCATCTTCTATGTATGGTCGGAAGCCTTCATTTTCATAAATTGTCTCTTCTTCATGAGCCACATCCTCAGAAGATTCTCCAACTTGGAATTTTGCCCTTTGGAGTGATGACACAGGAGAAGGCTTGGACAGATGGAATGTGCCTCTCTCCAAGCTGCCATCTTCTCCTTGGCTCAGCTCGGATTCTGAGTCAACACCAAAGGCAGGGATATCATATTCTGGCTCCTCATATTTTTGCTTGTGTGGAGAATCCTGGGCATCTCCTGAAGCTATGGTTCCAGCAGCTGTTATTTCTTCACAGTCTTTTGGTTTATTGGGAGGTGCAGGGGGAGGAACTTTAGGTCTAGTCAAAGTACTGGTTCGCCTGTTTAAATTGGGCTTCTTCCTTTTATCAATGTACGATGCTGGAGCCCAGCCTTCTTTTTCACCAATCTGCACATACCACCAGCCACCAGAATTCTTGTCAATCACCTAGAGAAGGAAAAAGACAGAGATAAGCTTAAAGAATCAAAATAACCTTACAATTAACATTACTGCAATGATATAATTTTATGCAGGCAGCTGTCTAAATTTTGCCCAGTATTTGTCAAGGACCCATCTTTCACTTGTATCATTTCTTTTCAAGGCTCACCTCTGCCTTTTGTCCTCCATGAAAGCTGATCCCATCAGAGATACAAGACTGAAACTCTGCAATAGTATAATATTCAACTTCTACTGATGGTGGCTCAGGGGGTTTAGGTAACTGAAAGCCCTGTGGCAAGAAACAGTAACATATAAATCAACATCAATGTCAATAACGATAACTATAACAATAACAATAATAATATATATCCCGCCCCTTTGAGGTCAATCGGGGTGGCTAGCAACAATAAAACGTTACATAGAACAAACAAAATCTAATTCCCTCCCCCCCCTAAAAAGTTATTAAATCAATTTCCAGTTAAAACAGAATAAAATACAACAATGATTTTTTAAAAACATTTCCAGTGAGCGGCGGTAGTTCTTGATTGCATTTAAAAACTATAGCCCTAGTTAAGTTAAAATAGTTAAAATAGTTAAAATAGCAGGAGAGAAAACAAATAAAATTATTTTAGAGTTGAGATGGATAAGTATCTATGTTGACAGAAAAAACTTAATACATTATTGTGCACATGAACAATATTTCTGTCAGCTTTTCATTTAACTGAGGAACCAATGATATCTTACATAAAGAAGGCATAGGACGAGGCATTTAAGAAAAAACTCACAGAAATAGCGTTTTGTGTAGCCTGCTATTCCCACCTTACAAGGCACCCTCACACTACACAAGTACAGAGCCATTATTCCACTTTATCTGCCATGGTTCCATCCCATGGTATTTTGGGATTGGCAATTTGGGGAGGATCATTTAGAATTATCTGCCATAAGTTCTAGTGTTTCAATAAACTTCAAACCCAGGATTCCATCTGATAAAACCATGGCAATTAAAGTGGAAAAATAGCACTATAACTGTGTAGTGTGAAGGGGCCCCACCTGTCCCTGGACTTTGACATGTGTAGAAAGAACTATACAAGAAAAAAAAAAAAAACAGATGGAGTGTGACCTACATCTTCAGAATTAAAATGTTTAGGAGAATGTAAGCATTCCAGTTGCAATTACCAATAAGCCATTTTCATTTTAAATCTAAAATGCTGGCAGGAATCACTCTGTAAGTCAATAATGTCTTTACCTATTATGAGTCTACTATCTGCATTACATGCAGTGAGGATTTAAAATACTGAAGTATTTAAAAGGTTTACTATATTAAAGCGATCAAGTAAATTTAGCAGGCTATTGCTAAGGCTAGTCTAGGTATTAGAAAGTGCTTGGAAGCATGGGTTCCAGACTTACACATTTACATCCCTGTGAGGTCTGTGCGTGGGGAAGAGGGGTGGTCACTGCCATCTTCTCCGGTGGCTTATTAGATTCTCTTGCAGCTCTTGTACAGCTTCCCACTGGAAGCGAAGGGCCTAAGCAGACTGCCAGAAATAGTGCACATTAAATTG
>JAIPUX010001880.1:59601933-59618383 GCA_020142125.1 Phrynosoma platyrhinos | reverse complement strand
GACTCAATTTGCACTATTTCTGGCAGTCTGCAAAAGCCCTAAGTGAGTTTAATTGGACTGCAACCTAAATTCCATTCATTTAGATAGCATTTACATGGAAAAATGTCAACATTTTTAAAGTTATCCAAATTTAAAACTTTAAATGAAAAAGGGAGAAAGAATTGAAACATATGTTCTTAATTATTGCTAAAAGATGTATGTTACATACTTTTCATAATGTTGATTACTTCTTCCATTATTTTTTACGAGGGGGAAAAAGGATTAAGAGAAAAACAGAATAATGGTTTATATTTGATGGTTAATACTTGTTCAGATTAATGATCTATAAAATGGTATGCAATGGTAATCAGCAAATCTAGGCAAAGATGGCAACAGCAGAACAATAAGGCAACTTCGTTCAGCACTCTGTCTATACAATGGCCAATCAAAAATCTATAGAAAGTTTACAAACAGGACACAATGGCATTACCTCAATTCCACTTCACCAAGTGATACTCAGAGGCATGCTATCTTTGATCCTAGAAGAAGTACATAGTCTTCTCCAGTTTAGATTTTAAATCTTGGAAGAGGAGTTTATGGAATCCTAGTTGGTGGAATCTTCTTTAAGGCAAGTATTTCATATATTCTCCATATTATTCAGGCCTGAGCCTGCTGAGTTTCGCTGGTACTTCTAAGTTTTAAATGCACATACTTCTTCCAAGTACATCAACATGGGATGCAACATAACTAAATATGCTTCAGATTCCAGGATGGTTTACATTAGACTAAACCAATTGGAAACAGCAGGACTCTTAAAAGTTATGTGTGTCTTTTGTTAGTATGGAATTAAACCATAACAACCTCATCAAACTAAAGGCAAATGGGAAATAAATTAATAGCAAGAGGGTGGAGGAGATGTTCCAGAGGAGGAAAGCAGTAATATTAACAAGACTGAGGGGTTGGTTACATAGTACATTCATCTCATTAAAATGAGACACAAGTAAAGCACTGAGTGGAAGAGCTTAAGAATTTTGCAGTGGCTCAAGCAAAGAGGGAACCATTAACCATTGTTCTTGATTACTGGCGATGGGACCTGAGAGGCTAAGAGATGAGAAACTATCACAGCTGAGAGATCTGCTGAAATCCATGAGACGCGTTGACATCGTAGTTTGCTCCTAACTTGCAAGTCTGCCATCTTGTCTCAGTTGAGCATGCTGCAACAAGGTGCTGAGGATTACATTTCAGTTTCCTCAAAGCAGATGACAGCTTTAAACATGTTTAAATCAATCCTTTTCTTTGAATTCTACAAGTCATGGGGATGGGCACCACAGATCTCCCACTTCAGATAGAAGTAAACGATAGGGTCATGTGTGTAGGTCAGGGAAGAACAATATTTTTTGTGGGAAAAAGTCCAAAGTCCAAAGCTCAGTCACAAAGTATGTGCCTTGTATGCATCATATCAAAATAAAATCATGAGCCTTCTCAGTTGAAGAGGTACCAGTGAAACTCCGCTTGATGCCACCGTCATGCCGCCCACGCAAACAGATGGCTTCCTTGGTGCAGCATTCATACATGCTGTGCTAACGAAGCATGGAAAAGCTGCTGCTATGGTGGCAAGGACGGCTTTTTGTTGCTCTAAAAAGGAGTGGCATTTGCCAGCTCTTTTTAGAGTGGCAAAGTGCCGGATTGGGGCCACGGTGTGCTGTTGCTGTGGCCCTGATCTGGCAAGGAAAGGGGTGGTGGGATGCCGCCCCTTAGGGGCTGTCTGTACAGCCCCTAAGTTTTTAACAGGCTTGTATTTCCACCCTCACCCTAAACATGAAGTATCTAATTCAATGAGATTTATATAGTGGAAAACTTCATAGATCTGTTAGTGATCTACCTTCCCACTGCCATATGTGGATACGCCTGGCCACTTGGATCTCAGTCTCTTCACAGAAAAGCCATGAAAAGATGGTGCATTCAAGAATGAAGAGCCCATGGTCTGACATAGGGGAGGTCACTCTGCTGCTACAGAATGAAGCATCCTCCCTATCTTCAACCACTGGACCCTGGTGCATTCAAAAATAGCCTTGAGAAGCATGGAGAATGTATGAGAAGTGGAAGCATAATCTTGTAGCCCTAAAGGCAGTTTAATCCCCACTGATGTCTAAACCAGGGGTAGGCAACCTTTCCCCTTTAAGGGCCAAAGGGACTTCAGCTCCCAGAATCCCAGGAGCTATTGGCCAACATGGGACTATTGGCCAACATGGCTCAGGCTTCTGGGAGCTGAAGTCCCTCAGCCCTTAAAGGGGAAAGGTTGCCTACCCCTGGTCTAAACAGTCAAGAATCCCTATTTCTATATAATAATAATAATAATAATAATAATAATAATAATAATAATAACAACAATTTTTATTTATATCCCGCCCCTCTGCTAGGCAATCGGGGCGGCGTACAACATTACAAAACTTCAAACAACAAATCAGATTGAATCAAAATATCATAACGTATGTTACAGGTTCCTCTCATTTTATGTTTTAAGGTCTAAATCCGAGTGTTAAATCCAAATGGACCAGTTCTGAAGAATCAGTGAAATGTATATAAACAAACATTGGTTTATCAAGTTTATTACTGATTCATTCGGTCTGCCCTCTAGGAGTACAATGTTCACATAAGACAAATTCCAAAGTTGACTTTTAATAGGCCAACGAAAGGCAAAAATTCTTGATGCAACTTCTCAAAAAGCATATGTTTCTCCTTTGTAAAAAAGGATGCCTAAAAAGCATGCAGGGAGTTGGAGTCATACAGTCTGCTCGTATATTCTGGTTAGGATTATCAGTTGGGTCTAGGCCCACATGGTTAGGAAATGCTATATTTGTGAAGTGTTAAAATGTTTGCAAGTGTCACAAATATAAAAAGAAATCAGCACTCACCAGACTGGATTCTCTTCTTGGAGGAGGCCTGGTTCTTAGATTTGGAGAACCTAGTGAAGAGGAGGAGGAGAAGGAATATTCTCCTTTTAGACAGAGCATACTAAATCAAACATCAAAGTTGTTTTCAGTAAGAAAACCCCCAATTAAACTCCAGTAAAAAATTAAAAATAACCAAATAAACTCCAGTTTCACCTCCAGTAAAATTATATAACCCAGTGGTTACCCTTGACACACCATATGTTTTGTAAACAGCTTACATGTTTTTAAACACTATACAAGTCACAAAAACCAAGAGACCATCAAAGGCAGCATAAACAGAAAAGACTAAAAGCTCCCTGCAGAGGTCATTTTAGAGCTAGGAAATCACAAGTGTATCCTGATCTAGAAACATACCTCAGAGGACCATTATAAAATTCTGACAGATTCACATGGGAACAACCAATCCTTAAGGTCTAAAGCTGTATAGAGTTTTAAAGCATAAGAACCAGCATTTCAAATTGGAACTAGGAGCTGTGCCTCTGTTAGTAAATAAGTTCTTACATTTCACACGCACACAAAAAAGGTTGAGTGTTTTTAAAAGGTAGCCTGTGGTAGCTGTATGTGGATACAGCTAGCGTAGTGTAGTGGTTTAAATGAAATGAAAATAATCACAACCAGGTTCTCTATGTCTAGAAAGGGCTGCAGTTGGTACACTGGTCTTAGCTTGTGAAATGTGCTATATGGCATGCAAACTAAAGTGGGGTGCAGACGGGCAGCTCTGGGCTGCCCCGTGAAGCAACGTATCAGGGCCATGGCCCAATCCTTCCTTTTGCTGCCCCAGAGAACAGCAAAATGCCGCTCCTTTTAGGGGCGGCAAAAGGGTGCTCTTGCGCAGTGCGTCAGAATGCTGCGCTGGGAGGGCATCCTAATGGCACCGGCGTGGGGTTGGGGCAGCCAGCATGCAGCTGCCCTATCCCATCTCTGCCTCCAGGCCAGTCTTTTGGGCTGGTTTGCAAAGGCCCTAAGTGAGTGGATCTAAAAGCATTCCCAAATTCAGATTTCTGAGGTAAATTCAAGCCTGTACAGAAAACTAAAACAGTCCCTCTCTCTGATCTGAACTGAGTTTCACTTTTCATCTATTACTGATTTTAGATAGCAGAGGTCCTCCACAGCCTCTCTCAAATCAAATTAAATGAAGAACCAGAGTTTAGTGTTGTCAGTATATGGGAGGCAATTCGGTGTAAATCTCTGGATGGTCTCATGTTAACATGAGCATTATGCAGATGTTGAAGAGTTTATGGGGACAAAATGTACGCATATGAACCACCACAGCACAAGTGCCATGAAGAAGAGTCCCAAGATGTACCAGAGCAACTGTGTTCCAAAATGATTATCCAGGTAGGTGCAGAACCACTGAAAGCACAGAGGACTTAATCACCATCCCCAAATTCTAGGGATATTATGGTTAATAATACCCAAACTTGTTGACAAGTCCCCAGAGAATTAATAAGGTCAAACATCCTCTGTCCTCCTCCTTGCAAAGGTAATGTAACAAAACCATTTATATACCAAAACCAGGTCTGAATCAGACCGAAAAGTAATCACTGACTATTTGGATCAATCAACACAGAGAAAATTCTAAGGCATCAGTAGGCATCCTAATGCTTTTAAAGTATTTTGAACCACAGCTGCCATAATCCTTGATCATCTGCCATGATGGCTAGGGTTTATCAAAGTGTTGGTTCAAAATACCAGATTGCCAAGCCTGTTTTAAGGACTGCCAAAGTATGAATGGATTTCAATTCAATTTGTACAGCCATTCATAATACTATATGCTTTTACTTACAGATACTCCCTTTGTATGCAGATTGGGGGAGAGTGAGACTGCATGCCTTATCCCCAGCCCTAGTCTACACAATTCAATGGAAGGTCAGAACCTACGAATGTAGAACTGTAAATACACAGGGCTCTCTATCCATGGTATTTGGAACCCTGAAAAAGGCCTTGTTCTAATCCTCAATTTGGCATGTATAGATGGTGGAGTTATGATCCTACTGCCTATCAATGAAAAGGTCTTGTACCAATATACTTCTAAAGAAAATGGACCATAATGCAGCCTTTCATAAGCAGTGCATTGTCTGAACACAAAGGGGTCTCAGGAGTCATTCCAAAAGTCACTATCCATTATATGTCATATGTCACTATCCATTGATCAATCACAAATCTGTGAATAGTAGGTGTTTTGTGTATAGAGTGGCATCAGAGATGGGGCCTATCACTAGATGAATGACTATAGTAGCCCACACAGCACATGCTCTCTGTTGCAAACAATAGTTAATACCACTGTGCCCTATAAGAACAGCTATCACATGCCCTTCTTATCTATCCTTTCCCCCCCCCCTTTTTATTCCTTCTATCAACTCCCTTAATGTTGTCAACTGTTTCATTTTCAGCCATTGTTCTTTAAATTTTCATTTGTTGCTGCCTTTAATTTATACATTTTCTACCATTAAGGATGAGTTACAATAAAGTCAGTTTTCTAGATTTATAGTTACCCATCTAAATTCACTCTCAACAATTATTCCTGATCCCAGAATTTACACAGTCTTGGGCATAATTATATGACAGAAATAATAAGGAAGGTGAAAATTCTCCCACTTGTTCCTTTAATGCAAGCTTACCTAATTTACACTACAAATTTACACTTGAATTTACATTAAAAATTTACATTAAAAATGTATCCAAAATGCATATGTTAGGTGAAAGTGTGCATAAAAATGCATATATTAATTTTTTAAAAATGTACAAGAATGCATTATATTAAACTTTCCAGTGTCCTTTTAAAGGAAAATTTCAATATGATGAAGAAATAGGGTGAAATGAGAAACTAAAAGAAAGTGAAATAGACAGATTTGTCAATCCCAAGGAAATAATCAAATGATGCTCTCATGTTTTAAAAATTAGGCTGTTCTTCTAGCATTTATTTTTCCCAGTTAACTAAAGAGGAGAATCAGATTATCAAGTGTTGCAGAAAGTGCTGGGGCAGACATAGGTGGATTTACCCAAGTGGTTACTGATGCTGATGCTCCACATCCAGACAGATCAGCCACTTAGGGCAACAGGCCTATCTAGATTAATGTTAAATTGTGGTATTTAAAGTACTTTTTGATTGATTTGAATATGTATTCCTTTTATATGTCCTTTTTACTGATGTGTTGTGTTATTTGTTGTTGTTCCCAGTCTCAATCCATAAGAAGAGGTGGGAAACAAACAAACAAACAACATCCTCTCCCTCTCTTTTATAATGTTCATATTGTATTTATTGTATTTACTTTATTTGATTGTAATTTTGTATACTGTTGCTCATTTTATTGGTGTAATCCCGCCTCGATCTGTAGGGAGAAGCGGGAAATAATAATAATAATAATAATAATAATAATAATAATAATAATAATAATTTTACATCATTGGAGCAATGTGTTTAGCTGCCTCCATTCTATGCAGAATGCCGGCCCAGCAATCCTTCCTGTTGCAGGTGGATGTATGTCAATGACAGTGTGAGGTTTTCTGCCAAAATGTACTGAGGGAACATATACACATCTTTTCCCAATCTGGAATATAGAAGAAAAGCCCTTGCCACAGGAAGGAATGAAAAGATGAACTTACCTCCTGAAGTTCCCAGAGAATGGCTGGGAGGAGGTAAATGTAGTTTGGATCTCAGGGAGAGTCATGCTATATACAACTACAGGAAGTGTGACCCAAACATCTTTTCAGAACCCTCCCTTAGAATATGTTTTCTGTCTCAATTCCCCCCCCCCACTTCTGCAATAAACAAGCATAAAGCATGAAATATTTAGAAGTCTACTATGTACTTACTTATCTGAGCTCTTTGTGGTGCAATCCGTGCTATGGCTGGAGATCCCTGTGCCAATTTTGAAACCTGCTTGTCTTGAGTTGTCATGAAATTGCCATTGGAGTCATTGCATAAGATAGGCAAGCTTATCTCCTTCTTGTTGATGTGAGATTCTGCTGTTTCAATTTCTGCCTGGGTTTCCTTGTCGCTAGAAGATTTCTTGTTCAACAAATTGCTAATTTCCATGATGTTTCCTATAATTTCCACTGGCCCTGTTAAGTTCTTTTTCCTGGATGGAAGATCATCTTTTGCTTTCTTCAAATATGAGGCTGGGGCCCAGCCCTCTTTGCCTAAATACCTGGAAAGATGAATGGCAATTATTAATATGTAGTTTCTTATCACTTTAAAATAAATGGCAATGTGGTATGGGAATATACAAGAATAGGATAACTGTAAGCCATCTTGTCATTTTAAAAAAATATCAGAAATAACTATTTAGAAAGAGAAAGTTTAGAAAATGCCAAATGTCAAACATTCCTTGTTTATCCATGGATTCTGAAATTCACTAGAAATATATGATTGCATGTGGTTAGAAAATGCAAGCTCATAATCCCTAGCTCACGAAAGAAGAAATTTCAGTCCAAAACCCAGAGTATTACATCATTTAGCTACATCCCAAATGATGTGGAATGTGATGTAGATTTGTTCTGAGGGAGAAAGAAAAAATAAATCACCAACAAAAATCTGCAGAATCTTGTGCTGCTTCATGTCTAACAGAAGTACAAGAAAACAAAGTTTTATTCAGTTTAAAGAGATTTTTCCAGATACTCCATGTATTCTAGGATGTGAACAGGCCTGGTGTCAGCATCCAGCATGATTCAGCAAATGCTGGGACTCACAGGCTCTAAAGGACCCATGTGGGCCAACATCAGGACTTTTTCATTTACTTTTAAAATCCTCCTTCTGGGTATCTTTGCAATCATCTTCCATCTTCCATATGCCTCTGGGGCTCTACCCTGATGAAGCAGCAGCACTGCATTGTGAGTAGCTGTGTCCAGAGGTATAAAAGGGAAGCACATGGTAGCTTCTTCAGAATTACTCACTGTATCTCCAAGCAGGATGGATCATGCCTGGACCACTAATGGCTTCTTTTCCTTTGAGAAACTCAGTTCTAAAATAAGGTATACTTATCTGGGCATGCTCCAGGGCCTAGGGACGTTATCACACAGGGAATTGCGGGGAGAAAGTGGAAATAAACGGGCATGAGCGGAAGTCTTTAATTTACAGGATTTGTCCCGTTCCACCTCGTCTGATAACTAAATTCGAATTTAAAAGAGGGTTAATTCAAACGCAAGCCTGATCTTTTCATTTTCGGGATTTTTGAGGATTTGAAAAGATCAGGTTTTTGTTCGAATTAACCCCCTTTTAAATTTGAATTTAGTTATCAGACGAGGTGGAATGGGACAAATCCCGTAAATTAAAGACTTCCGCTCTTCCGGTTTATTTCCACTTTCTCCCCGCAACTCCCCGTGTGATAACGTCCTAGGAAAGAGAGGTGGATTTTCTCAAAGGTAGAAGAGGTTAGATATTCTAGAAGGTGTCTTGACTAGCAGAAAACTTCGTGTATGAATCCCAAACCTAGGGGCACATGAAAAATCTGCTATACTAGGCAAAGGTTAAAAGTCCTTATTCTCTTTTTCACTGCCCTGTTCTGACTGGGTGATCCTGGTAATTCAGATTCCACATTCAGTTTAGGGGTGTATCCACATACCACAATTACAGTAGTTTACTATCCTTTTATCTGCCATGGCTCAATCTTATGGAATCCAGGGATTTGTAGTTTGTTTTTTATTGCACTGGTATTCCTTAGGTCATGCACTACCATACTTTCAGTTGTGTCCTCACACCAAAAGACCAGGATGAATAGGAAGAGAATCTTGAAGAAACAAGGGATCACCAGCTAAGCAGAGTCAGCCTTGGTTAGTACTTGGATGGAAGATCCCCAATCAATACTAAGCGATGTAGAGTATATTTTAGAGGAAGGAACTGGGTATTCTTTGCCTAAGAAAACACTATGAAGTTCATGGAGCTGCCATAAGTCAACAGGTGATTTGAAGGCATGTGTGCGTGTGCACACACACATTAGTTCAATTGATTAAGTACATTATTTGATTATCCAGGCGAATTACCTAGTTTCCATGGCTAGATGTTGTAAAAGATACCACCTCTTTCAAGGAAAATGTTAACATGGTAACTGGCTGTGAACTTTTTAAATCAACACAAGAAAGTAGGGAGAAAAGAAGGAAAACATTTTGATATGCTGAAATATGGAAAGAAGCCAAAAGACTGTGATGGGGGAGGCAGAGGGATAAGAAAATGGGGGAGCAGCTACATTCCTGTCCAAAAATCCATCTTTTTAAAAATGTTATGTGAAGACGAAAGTTAATATTCAAACCATAACACTAAAGGAAAAGAAGGAATCAAAAATTGCCTCCGTTTGTCTGAGCATTTTCTTTCCTCCATAACATCTGTTTTCCAGCTCCAGAATACTGGAATTACTCCAGAGGGAAGGAAACCAGAAAGGGAGAGTAGGGGGAGGGAAGTGAGAATCAGTACAAAACCATGAATTTTGGAAAATGGTTTATTTAAGGAGGAGAACGTTATAGGTTTTAAGGTGGAACCTATTACTTAATTATTACTGCTATATCCATTTGTGTCATGGGCCTATGGCACAATTGATCTCCTATGGCTGTGGCTTTAGTAACAGGAATAGTCCCATTTTATCAGTTCTCAGAGATATTTGCATTTGGAAAGCAAGAGACTTTATATTTTTCTGCTCCCTGTTCCCCAATCTCTTTAAATATTAATGCTGCAGAGAAAACACAAACAAGAACTACAGGTAAGGTTAGGCACTCATACCTCTCAATGAATTTTATCTTGCAATCCTATACCCATTAACCACCCAATAAATCCCTTTGAACTTAATAATGCTTGCATCTGAGTAGAAATGTACAGATATAGTAGTGCATATGTAATAAATAAATACTAAGCATTACAGATTTATGTATACATAATGTTGTGTGGATTGCATTCATAGCCCTTGAATGTAGTACAACCATTACTTTCATAACCTACACCATTCATGCCTCCTATTCTCAGTTATCCTGCCTTGGTACTGTGTCATTCATCTCTCCTTGTCATCAATTCAGCATGTGACAGAGCAAAAGTGAAAGCGGGTTACAGACTTTCTATCTTCAGTCCAATGATCTCAAAAATGGGGACTCATTGTTGGGTTGGGAGCCCGACCAAATTTATTTAATAATTTCACTCTTTCAATCTTTTATTAGAAATCATGTTTTAAATACAATTTCAATGTTTTAACTGTTTTTTTAATTCTATTTTTTAAATTCATTTTAAACTTTTTGTAAGCTGTTTTAGTTTAATATTTTAAAAATTGTTGTAAGCTGCCTTGAATCCCCTTTTAGGGTAAAGGTAGGATATAGATTCTATAAATAAAAAATAAAAACATGGCCACACAGCCCGAAAAACCCACAAGAAACTGTGGATGCCGGCCATGAAAGCCTACGACTTCACTTTAAAATATAAAAACATAATCAAAGCTGGACATTAATTCAATGCTGTTATCATACTTTCATTCTTGGCAATGAAAGGCTCTTGGGAGCCTTTGTGGCTGAAGAGCGGGGTATAAATACTCCAAATAAATAAATAAATAAATAAATAAAGAATGCTGATGGACAAGCATCCACTGTCTACCAGAAAAATCAGGCTCAGTGCTCTATTATTTTATTATTTTTATTTTATTTATTTATATCCTCCTAGCATAGGGATTCAAGGTGGCTAACAAAATGTAAAACAGTACAAGTTAAAAACAATACAAAGCATTAGAAGTGTAAATACAAAGTTATTTTTTTAAAAAAAGTTTAAAACATTATACATTAACATTTAAATATTTTAAAGACTCTATATAAACCTTGGACAGCATTTGAAGTCCAACTCTTGTCAGTTTGAGAAAGTCTGGGTGCATAAGAATGTTTTTATCTGCTGCCGAAAGGAAAGCAGGGATGGGGCCAACCTGGCCTCTCTAGGGAGGGAGTTTCAGGGCCTGGGAGCAACCATTGAGAAGGCCCTATTTCTTGTTCCCAACAAACAAGCCTGAGAGGGTGGTGGGTCTATAGTATTATAATGAATCACAACAACATTTTTAGCAGAGGCAGTCTTATCAAGTGATACAGGACAGCCCCCCAACACTTACTCTGCTAAAGGAGGATATTCTACTTCTGGTTACTATGGGCTGTCCTAGTTATGGCTCCTCATATGTAGGATCCCCCCCCATCCAAACAGATATAACATATACTATTCCTAGATGTAGGCTTTCTAAACAGGAGCAGCTTCAAACCACTGATCAATTTGAAAGACTGGAAGCCGCCTGCATTGAGTTTCCACCAGTAAAGACAGGTTGGCTTGTTTTCTACATATGGAGAACAACTGACAGGAAGAGTTCCCATAATGCAAATAATCTTAATTAAACTAGAGAATAATCCTATGTAGACAGTGCTTGGAGGTAGCTGGGATATGTAATGAAAGTGCAGGGGCTTAGAGTGAGGGTTGGGAAAGGGTGACTTGTGGGTTGTATGTGGCCTCTGGACACCATTTTTGTGGGTCTTGAAACTCCCCATGAGTATTCCAAAGGACCTCAAGACCATTTTGAGTCCAAATTCTGGAAGAAAGGCAGGATGTAAATGAATATAAATAACAGCAACTATAGACCGTCTCAATTTTTGTAAAAAAATGGCACCATTTTTTGGGGGGAATACCTTAAAATCACACTTAAAACTTAAAATTTCTAGAAATTCATTAAAAAAAACAGTCCCCTTCGAACCCCTTTCCCCTCTATTTCCTCTCCAGTGTCACTTCTGGTTGCCATACTGGAGGGGAAATGGAGGGAAAGAAGATATTTTGGCATGCATGCATGTGTATGTGTGTGGGGGGTGTGTGTGTGCACAGCCTTGCAGTGGGATGGGAAATTGGCAGCTTACTTCTTTAAGTGATTTTTGGCCAAATTATCCACTGCTAAAAATGAGAGGCCCTCTGATTTTGGTAGCTTTCTTCAATGAAAATACCTAAGTCTGAAAGAGGCAAGATATTCCAGTTTCCTGCAGGGTTTAACATAAAAGAGAACCTGCTGGTAACAAGAAAAAACTTTTTAAAAGTTTTTATGAGTGTGCCTTATAAAAACAAAAAGGAAGTTCAATAATGATTAGGGGCATTTGTGATATTGTCCCTCCTCCTGCAAAGTACTTTGAACTCTGCACTTTGCACCTTTGGCTTTGGATTAAAGTCCAGCAAATGATTTAAAAACTGAAGAATGCAGAGCTGACATTAGACCAAGATTTCTCCACTCATCATCTTGGGAATCTACTCCCCACCTCTATCAGCTTTTATTTATTATTGATGGGAGAGTGAATATGAAAAATGTAAACAGCAAATGTGTTTATAGAACACACAGAACTCTGCGTGGTTCCATTATTCATAGTTCTGGTGCTTTATAATGGCTAGACTACAAAAGCAAATTAATATCTCTAAAAAATATATATTCTACATGGAAAACAAGTGAGCAAAAAGGGTAGTTCATAGGATCCTGGGTAGTATGGGTCATGTAGAAGAGCTCCCTACAGTTGGGATTCATAGGTTTGCATTCTTCTTAATATTATCTAAACACTTATCTCATTGCTCTTTAAAATGGTTTTGCAGCAATTAAAAGCCACCCAGGAAAAAGAATTCCATGGCTTAAAAAATTCATTGTCCAACTGCTCTTCCACTTATGATATTTTTGACAGCCCAAAGACTGCAGCCCTTTATACATCAATCTGTGTATAAGACCACAAAATGCAGTGGCACTTGCTTCCAAGGAAATGTGTATAGGATCCAGCTGATAATCTGGTTCTAAAGTTAAGACTGAATGACTTCATATTCCTTATGTTTTTGATCTCTCTCATACCAATTAGCATGAAGCTTCTATTATGCTGAGCACAATAAAGACATACTGCTTACGTGGCAATTCCTGGCTCTGGAAAAAGCTGCAAATATATATCCAGTTTACACTTGGTGCAGCCATTTAAGCTACTAAAAGGAGTGATTTTGAAGTACAGGCTGGATTAGCAACTATGCAAAAATACTATTTGTGCTAACAGAATATAGCCCCCTTTTCACAAGGGATTTTTGTTACTACTGTTATGCAATGCATGGACATGTACTCCCCCCCAAAATGTAACTACTTTCCAACATTATCAACAATCATACTTGATAGCAGTAGTCTGATGTAAGTTGTCCCTATGTGTTCTCCTAACAAAGTGTGGAGAGGGTATAAGAACATCCTAGCTACACATCCCTGCCACTGCCCCCCCCCAAAAAAAACCAGCACCAAAAAACCCCACATAAGAACTGCTATATATGATTTTATTTTTCTCAAATCTCACCCAACAGTTTACCCACTTACTCAAAGTATTTTATTAAGTGCAGCTTGTTATGTTAAATACACTTTCAAGCTTTAAGCGGCTTTGCACAGATTTTTTGTATGAATAAAAGAATGTTGAGCACTTTTTTAGACATAAGTAATGTACAAAACGTTTTTGCAAAGCAAAATAATGACAAGGCATGCCAACCTCTGAATGACTTCACCAAACCTTTACCTTATGTACCACCATCCTTCCAAGTTCTTTTGAATGACCTCCACAGTGACTCCTTTATCGAACCCAATTTCGTCTTTCCCCTGGCTGGTGTATGACTGGATTGTGACATATTTCTCCTCTAGTAAAGAAAAAGAAGGCAACATCAGTTAAGATCAAAACAGGGTCCTGTTGTTCCTCTTCTCTGATTGCTCTTTAAAATGGTTTTGCAGCAATTAAAATGTGGAAGCATTGCAGAGGCGGAGTCTTGCTTGTGACAGGCCCTGTACCTATTAGCAATCATGCTGTAAGCATGCTTATATCAACTTCTCACCACCGCCCTGCACCTTCCATGCCAACAAATGAGACAGGGTCTCTGGGGAGGGGGCTCCCCTGAATCTTACATATGGTACTGACAAAAATCAAACTAATGCCAGAGTAGGAAAGCATCACTAGGGGAACTTGCTCCAGCTGGCTTCATTTAGCACACACATGGTTATGTTAAACATTGCATTACTGGAATCTGAATGCTGAAGCTGGAGCACGACCAACACTCCCCCAGCTCCAAGGAATGGACTGACCTCTCCTCTTCACACCCCTAGAAACAATCTGGCTTTACAGTGTCAGGCAGCCAGTATTTGTTTCTTCATGATTAGATCACATTGTACCTTCCCCAAATCTCAGCTCTCACAGAAGAAAGGCAAAAGCTTCATTGTTTCTAAACTTCATTTAAACCAAAGTTGTTAATTCAATATTGACATTCTGAATAATCAACTGCAGGTTTCAAATATTTGTACAAGCAAAGAATACAAAAGCATTGTAACTAGCTTTTACTATGATCTTGACCCAGTATTAACACTATTCTTGTTATGTGCATTCAAGCTAACTCTGACTTATAGCAACCCAATCATAGGGTTTATGTATAAGACTTATTCAGAGGAGGTTTGCCATTGCCTTCTTCTAAGGATTGGAGAATATGATTTGCCCAAGGTCACTCAGTGTATTCCCAGGACTGAACATGGATTTGAATCTCAATTTCCCAGAGTCCTAGCCAAACTCAAACACCTACACCACAATATTCATCATGGTACTGCTCACAAGCTATGTTTTTCTCTTTGACCATCAGAATTAAAAATGTCCCTGATCACCCAGAAACTCCCCTGATCACACCAATGGATCATGAGGGGGTCTCAGGTGGCATGATTAGGTGTTTCCTCCTCTTTCTGCTCCTCAAAATCCTCAACAGGAAATTATGCTGAGAGACAACAAAACCTTTCCTTCTGTAAGCTAAGAAAGAAACGGATTTCCCTGCAACTGAAGTACTCATCTTGGGCATAGACAACATGATCCACATACCACACACACTGATATCAGCTGCATAATTATTGTACAACTTCCTTGTTCCCTGTTTCACTCTACCCATGTCACTCTGAAAGAAGCTAGAACTGCCTCCTGCTACTGAAACAAAAGCCCGTATCTGTAAAATCTAACAAGATTTGAAAGCTCATCAACAAAATTTAGAATGTTCACAGCACTTGCCTGTAATTCACAAGTCAAGTATTAAGATGTGGGCATTCCATACGCAAACAGAAAGTTTTTCTGTATCCAGAAGACGAAAATAGTTTGATGCCATCCTGTATTGCATGACAGTGTTCTAGGTGCTATCCATTTCTTTTCAGGATGTGCTGTAACATCATACTTTCTCCTCCCAGTCCCAGCACACACCTTGGGCACTGCTGACTGACCTTTGTGTCTTTCCTTTTCAGTCTGTCTTGATAGCTCAAACAGTAGGGACTGTGGAAGAAGCAGATGCTGCTTTTGCAAGAAATGTCAGCCCCTTCCATGTCAGCTTCTCTGGTGAAATTAATGCAAAGAGTATTATGTTCTCTTCAGTGACTGGAACCTTTGTCATTTATGCTTTGGTCTCTGATTTGTTTTCTGCGTCTTTATACTCTAGGACATACTACACCGAAGTAATTTTCCTTGTATACCACTAGGGACCACACTGCAAACATATGCTAATGAAGTGCACTAAGGAATTATTTAAAAAATCAGCATGCACTTTATAGACTACAGCAAAGCCTGTGACTGCATAGATCATGAAAAAACTATGGAATGCTTTCAAAGACATGGAAGTGCCAATACACTTGACAGTTCTGATGAGAAAGCCATACATAGGACAAGAGGCCACTGTTAGAACAGAATATGGAGAAACAGAATGGTTCCCAATTGGCAAGGGAGACAGGCAAGGTTGCATTTTATCACCCTACTTGTTCAACCTGTACACAGAAAGCATCATATGAAGAGCAGGATTAGACTTAGAAGAAGGAGGAAGGAAGACAGGAGGAAGGAACATCAACAATCCAAGATATACAAAAGGCACGATATTAGTAAAGGAAAACACCATGGACTCAGAACGATTACTGAGGAAGGTCAAGATGCTCAAATTGAGGCTGTTGTACTTTGGCCACATCATGAGAAGGCATGACTCATTAGAAAAGGCAATGCTGCTGGGAAAGGTTAAGGGTAGTAGAAAGAGGAAGACCATACATCAGATGGCTAGACTCAACCAGGGCGGTCACGTGCATGTGTCCGCAAAATCTAAGCACAATACTGGAAGACAGGGAGTCTTGGAGATGTCTCACCCACAGGGTTGTCGTGAGTTGAGGTTGACTAGAGGGCAGCTCTCTTTGTAGCCAAAAACAACACCAGCTATTCACAGCCGGGATAAACAAGCAAGGTCCAAAACACACTGCAGAAATAATCCAGTTTGACACTGCTTTAACTGCCTTGGCTCAGTGCTAGGGAATTCTAGGAACTGTAGCTTTGTGAGATATTTAGCCTTCTCCATCAGAGAGCTCTGGTGCCACAATAAACTATAATTCCCAGGATTCTCTAGCAATGAGCCAGGGCAGTTAAAGTAATCTTAAACTAGATTATTTTTGCAGTGTGTTTTGGATCAAAGTCTGCCCAAACAGCCAATAATTGAGCCTATTCATAATAATAATAATAATAATAATAATAATAATAATAATAAT
>JAIPUX010001880.1:59582456-59601833 GCA_020142125.1 Phrynosoma platyrhinos | reverse complement strand
TAACAAGAATAAAATATACATACAACTGTAAAATCTAATTCCCCCTCCCCCTTATTCAGTGGATTTAAAACACCTGGTTTATATTTGTTTGTGGAATGGGACTAAGAAACAACAACAAAACAGGGCAATGATCTGGCATACATTTCTCTGGCAAGCAAAGGCTTTTACTGGTGGACAATGCAATTAGTCACCCAGAATTCCCTAAATATGCATAGCATGTTGATTGTAAACTGAGGGCAGCCCTCCCCAAATATACGAGGATGAGGCACAGCTTTTAATCTCTATGAAGCCACTGTAAATTAGGAGGATGTTATAGCTTTTAAATGGAAAGATGGGGGGAATACTTCCTGTTATTTTGTGTAGACTAATTTCATCTGGCCTAGTTAAGCCTGGTGTCCAGGACACAACATACAGCTTAGGTCTAGACTATTTGAAAGCCCATATCTCCCCATGCAATCCTAATTGAGACTTACAGTCTTTGGGGGAGGACTTTCTCTCCATCCTTGTCCTCCAAGCTTGGTTGATGACGACAGAAGAGAGAGCCATCTTGGTGGATACTCCTAGACTTTGAAACTACTTCTTGAGGGAGGTTCAATTTGCCTTCTCTCTGTTCTCTTTTCACCAGCAAGTAGATCATCTGGTTTAAACACACCTTAAACCTTGACTGAAAGGATTTCATGGCTTCCACGGCAACCATGGGCCTTTTCCCATTGATGTCTGACTCATATATGTAGCAGGCCACAAGTTTTTGATCAAGTTTTTGCTGTCAGAATGATAATGATCTGGGGTGTGATAGAATCCAATTGTCATGAACAAATCACTATCTGATAAGCTTTAGAGATCTGCTGGACTCCTAACCTCCTAAGCCACTCCCGGAAGCTGTCTTAAGGTGGCCCAAAACTGGCCCCAAAAGGAGTGGATCTTTTCCACCCTTACCACGGTCCATTTGGGATCATGGCAGGAGCTGCTCGAGGCCGCGGTGTGTGTTCGCCATGGCCCTGGGACGATCGGGCTGGGAGTGGCTTCTGGCTGCTCCTGGATGCCCATCTGTTTCACCCCATTGTTGAGGATGACCTAGCAGTGTGATGCTGCAGCAAATGATATTTTAGCTTGCATTAAAAGAACCATAACCTCCAATACAAAGAAAGTAATAGTTCTACTATATTCTGCAATATGTAGCCCTTATCTGAAGTACAGCATCCAGTTCTGGGTACCTCATTTTAAATAAGAATATAGACCAGTTGGAGCAGGTTCAGAGAAGGGCAGCAGGAATGATAGACGGTATGGAGAAAAAATATGAGGAAAGACTGAAGGATTTGGGCATGGTCAACCTGGTGAAGAGAAAACTGAAGAGTAACATGACTGAACTCTTTAAATATCACAAGGGCTGTCACAGAGAGAAGAGGGTAGGCCTGCTGTCTGCTGTCCAAGAGGGTAGGACCAAGTCTAATGGTTTGAAGTTACAGAAGTGCAGATTTCATTTGAATATTAGAAGGAATTTCTTGAAGGAAGAGTAGCAAAGGAACTAATTTTCTAGAGAGGTGGTGGGGTCTTTTTCTCTTGACATATTCAAAATGAGTCTGAACAGCTACCTGTTGGAGATGCTCTAGCTGGTGTTCCTTCATTGAGTAGGAGGGGAGTTGGACTCAATGGCCTATGGAGCCCATTCCAGCTCTATAATTCTATGATTCTAGTTTTCTAGTCAGGATGCTAGTGACAATCTGAACATGTTTCTCTCTGCACAGCTTACAGCCAAATGCAGTCTGTTTCTGGCTAAAAAATAAATTAAAAACCAACAACAACCCTGAAAGTCTTTGCAGACAGAATTTTTGCTCTTTTCTTTCTGATGATGTTAGCAAATTACTCAATTGCAAAAGAATCTCAACAGACCCACAGCCGTGTCTCATTAGAACTGCTGCTCTTGGACTCTTATCCCAATTAGGACATGCTGAGCCATCAAAAAACAATAAATTTTATTATCACACAACAGGAAATATTATTATTATTGGGGAGGGGAGATACAGTCACCATTCAGAACTGAGACTTCAGAACTTCAGTTTTAAATTATAAGCTGACACTTCTTCCTTTTCTATATTCAAAAGTCAAATAAACTATGGAAAATAAACTGTTGGATCTTCCGTGAATGCTTGCAATAGGAGAGCATCCCTGGCATTTCTGAAAGCATCATGTTAGCTTAGTAGCAGGCTGCTTGGTGTACATCTCTGTCCTCCCACACTTTCTTCCCAGTTCCCAGTATCTGCTGCCTTAGAATAATTACTTTTGGAACTATAGCACTCAGCATGCCCCACCCAATATAGCCATACATTATGCTCCCACAATATGGGGGATTCTGGAAGCTGTAATTTTTCCAAGCTGTGGGTTATTCCTTTTTTAATATTCATGTTTTCTTCTTAAAGCAAAGATAGATAACCTAGTAATCTCTGGATTTTATGGACTATGACTCCCATTGGTCAGAGCCAGCATAGCCAATGATTTGATCTGATAAGAGGTGATAGCTCTGCTCTGCTGCATGAGGCAATTAATGTTGCCCTCTGCCTCAACCTGCCTAATACTAGGGCTGACCCTGAGCAGCATCCTGATCAAACTAACTTTGAAAGAATATCTTTGGCAGATGGTGAACAGTCCAGTACTCAGCAGATGATTTGGATATCACTTCTCATCAGATGAAATCATTGGCTGTGCTAGTTCAGACCAATGGGAGCGATAGTTCATAAAACCTAGAAACTACTAGGGTATCTATCATTGCTTTAAGGAGAAAACATGAATATTAAAAAGGGAATAACCCAGAGTTTGGAAAAATTATGTCTTCTGGATTACAACTTCCAGAATCTCCCATATTCTGGGGGCGTAATTTATGGCTACATTGGGTGGGGCACGCTGAGTGCTATAGTTCCAAAAGTAATTATTCTAAGCTCTGCATAAATTCAATTTAGATTGGTAACATAAACATGGTTTTTAGAAAAGGGCCTACATAATCCCTGTTCATAATATACAACTGTGCGGTAACTGGGCTTGAAATGGAATTGAAGAGGCACTATGCTATACCATCTTTCAAACTGTGGTCAAAACTGTATCAGTAGACTAGTGCCTGCCCATTCCCTTCTAAGCCACAGCAGCAACACTTTGCTAAAATAGGATCTGGGCCCTCACTTATGTTGCTGAGATAATGAAGACTAAGGAAGTCACATTTTGCTGATGCATTTAAAGCAGAACCAGATGTTAACAGATTCATTTGGTGGGCTCTGAGCTGTCAAAGAGTTGTGGATAGATAAGGATTTTAAGCAGGGGACTTGTTAACAGCCCCACGTTTTAGGCCTTTGGAGGTGAAAATGTTAAACTACTAGACAAAGGTTCTCAATGTGATTTTCACATGGCTTTAGACCAAAGGACCAAGCACAGGAGATCAAGTGACTTTGGAAGCCTTGTTTCACAAACACATTGTTAAAGTATCCCACTGTGACCATTGTAGACAGACAACAACTAAAGTCTAAATTAGGGACCGGCAACCTACAGCCCAGGGGCCGGTTAACGCCCCAGGCCCCGGACTTACCGGCCCAGGCCGAAGGTTGCCACTGCCGCCGTGCGCCGCTGTTGGGGCGCGTTTTTGGCCGCGCTCATCACGGCCGCCATTTTGGAAGTCAAAATGGCAATTGTGACGTGTTTGTGCATGCGCAGTACTCTTGCGCATGCGCAAACGCGCCACAGCTGCCATTTTGACTTCCAAAATGGCGGCTGCAGCCGTGTGTGCTACGGCGGCGGCCGTGGTAGAGGCCGCAGCGGCAGCATGTGCGGGGGGGGGTCGCGCGCAGCAGAGGAGGGTGCGTGCGCACGCCCTGTCATTCCCTCTCCCTCCTCGGCCCAACCGAGAGGCGACACTTTTGAGACCGGCCCAGTTCTCAAAAAGGTTGCCTGTCCCTGGTCTAAACTACACATTTTTTGATTTAGGGGTCATGAAGGGGGTGACATCAAAAGTTCTCTTTGTGTGTTTTGCATGTTAAAGTTTCTGTATTTTTAACTTTTGATAAACTTTTCTAAGACAATATTATTTAATTTTATCAAGGCAATGCAACATACACAATTCAAAGATCATGCAATAAATACAAGGAACATGTAAAACCAAGCAGCAGCAACATCAAAAACAAACTTTACTGTAGCTTTGGAAAAATGGTTCCCAGTCTTGGGAGCCCAGATATCACTGGACTAGAACTTTGAGAGTCCCTGACTGCTAGACTTGCTGGCTTCTGGTAATAAACACCAGGGGATCCAATGTAAGAAATGATTGTGCCAGAATATTAATGTCGTACACTTTCTGTCCTTGAAGTAACTGAACCAAAATGACTGTATTTGCTTCTCCCAGACAATGCACAAATGATCCATGAATTAGGAGAATACACAATAAGTAGTTGGAGATGGGAAACAAGTTTTATTTCTACAGCTACTGTCCATGAACAACTTATTTTGAGTCTGAATGACATAGTTTCTAGTTTTTGGCAAATTTAAAAAATAAATTCCTTTTTTTTACTTTACTCTTCTGTGGTGCTACAGCAGAGCTACAAATTAGTTCCCTTAAGGTTATACTCCAATTCTGAACAATCCATACATGTCAATTGCCAATGCAGCAAAAAGTAAAAGACATGACCAAAGAAAGTAATTTTAAGTCAAAATCTTAATAATTTTAAGATTCAAGCAGACGTGAACACTGCTGCAGCAGAGAGGAATATATAAATATAGGAATGAGGTAATTTATAATTTACAACAGAAAAAGCTTTATTGTATGGAGGACTGTCATCATGGGAAGAAACGTAGGAGATAAGATCAATATGCAAGTCTCTTACACGCTAGATGCTCAGAACACATGAATGACATTACAGAGTATACTGTTATCTATTTACACTCGTTCCTCCACATTTGTGTCTTTGACTTTTGCAGATTTGATTATTCCTGGATTTTATTAATATGTTCTCTCTAGGAATATCTAGGTCCTCCAGCACAACTCTATGGTCAACTTTAACCAAAAGTCGCACTGAAGGACCTAGAGAGAACACTCCACTAGGCATTTGTAGCTCTTTCAGTGCAATTCTATGGTCAATGTCTGGCAGATGTTGACCACAGAGTTGCCCTGGAAGGCCTAGAGAGTCCCAGAGAGGTGTTTTTTCAGATAAAAACTTAGTGTTTTTGTTATTTCCACATTCATGGGTGTCCTGTGTTCTTAAACCCAGCAAATGTGGAGGGATGAGTATATATCCCCTTCCAACATTCTATCACACTGTAGACCAGGCTGGAGGTTTGTGATCTTCTTGATAACGTTAAGACTCCAGCTCTCAACATCTCTGTGCTCTGGCCATGCTGGCTAACACTGATAAGAGTTAGAGACTAACATGGGAAGAGGTGGGAATCAGGGTCACAGTCTCAGAAAGTCCTCCTTTTGAGTGACCAATAAATTGCAATTGCAATAAAGCTATATTATTCAAGACGGAGGGCTTCACAGAAAAGTCAATTGATCAATAAATCTAGAGATAATATATGCAAGAAGTAGATTTATACCCCACCTCACTGTAGGTTGACCTGCTACTTTCCACTCTTTAAGGGGAAAGTGAAGTACTTCACTTGGGAACAAAGCTAATAAGACAGTCCCGCAGTTTACATGTGTTTCATGGGATTACCCAGCACTCACTCAAGGTGGGGTGGGATTACTGTTTTCTTCAAGAATGCATCCTTCCCCCACCTCCATTTATTAACTTAATTTACCTCACAACAGAGATCTATGTACAATCTAGCCTCATAATAGATTTAGCCTCAAGCAGTGATGTTTCCATCATCCGTGTAGTAAACCTTTTCTCTTCTTCACAGAACACGTTGGAATGGCTACTGGACAAATAAAACCAGATGATTCTGCATGGCCACTTCCATGACATAATCACAGAAATTATTGTACAGTGGGTTCTTGGCATCTGCTGGGGTTTGGTTCCAGGATCCTCCATGGATACCAAAATCCGTGGATGTTCAAGTCCAAATAAATGCAAGTGTAATAAAATGGCATCCTTTATATAAAATGACAAAATCAAGGTTTGCTTCCTGGAATTTATATATTTAAAAATATTTTCAAGCCATGGATGCTTGAATCCATGGATATGGAGGGCTGTCTATAACTATTTGGATCAAATATGGTAAGTCTTGGTTATCATAGCTGTGGCCTGGCTCCCGACATGAGAAGAAAATTTCTCAGTTACCTACTTTTGAGTTTTCTATGTGTTGGTCACACTGATGACTGTTCATTGTTTAGCCCCTATGTTAGGTACTATGTGGCATCTAATTTGATTCCCAATCCTCTTATTTTGGAACACACTGAAGAATAAGAGCCAGGAGATTCCGGCCATTACTATAGTTAGTCTTATACTCATCTTTGTATCACCATATCTTTTACCCAGTTTATATTGTCCAACATAAGTAATGAATACACACATGCTAAAACGAGCTAAAGCTAAGCTAAAACGAGACTCTGGTACTGATATAAAATGCTGGCTCTTGAGGCAATCCCCATTTTGCAAAAGAATTTAACAGTTCAAATAAGGCTCAGGCTCTAAGCCAAATTTATAAATGCCAAGTGACTGAAGTTTGCCCATCACTGACTCTGCTTTCCAAAGAGTCATTTCTTTTGGCAGAAAGCCACCCAAAATGGAACAGAGGTTTTGCTGAAACATTTTCTTTGTTCACTTGCAAGGAAGACAGGAAGGTAAAAAAGAACTAAAGGATAAAAAGACAACATGCTTGTAGAAGAGTATTACAAAAGTCTAAATCCCTGCAGATACTAGAACCCTTGTCATGAACTGGTTTATGTTCTATTTTTAAACCTTCTGTTCTGCAACAGGAAGCTATCATTAAAATTTCCCTTTGCAGAGTGCTTTCACAGCAAAATATTGTAAGATTTCCCAAATTATACTCATTTAGTTTCCTTACATTGGTGGAAAAGAGGAGACCACAAACACACACACAAATGAGGTTTATAATTCAAACTGGCACTCTCTAGTATGGCTCTGCTTCTAACATTAAAACCATTTGGGACCATCTTTGACTGAGGCTAACCATAGAAAAAAATTATAATATTGAATATATACAAGTTGGCATTTATGGGAAAAGGCAATGACACATTATCATTCCGAAGAATGACTAGTGTTATTCAACTAACCAAGGAATGTTTTAAAGAGACCTGAGTAAGACAGTGCAACATTCAGTACATCTAGTTCATAGAAAAATCTAACACAGACAATTGTGATTGTTAGCTGTTTTACTTTTTATAAGTTTTAATACTGCTCACTGAAGTTTTAATTGATTGGATTCTTCTTAGATGACAAATATTTTAGAAATAAATATCCAGTGAATTGTGTGACATCAATAACAATAGCCCTAGATCCTCTGTAGTTAGTGTAAACCAGGGGTAGGCAACCTTTCCCCTTTAAGGGCCGAAGGACTTCAGCTCCCAGCATCCCAGGAGCTATTGGCCAACATGGGACTATTGGCCAACATGGCTGAGGCTTCTGGGAGCTGAAGTCCCTCGGCCCTTAAAGGGGAAAGGTTGCCTACCCCTGGTGTAAACCATGTTAATACACCACACTGTTTCATGTACAAATCACATACTTCCATACTCTGTTTTGAGAAATGCAGGATTACTGATCTCTTCAGGCACTAGGACTGGCCCTACTATTAGGCAGACTGAGACAATTGTCTTGGATATCCCATCTGGAATGTGGCTCTTGACATGAGAGCATGACATGAAAAAGCATTGACTTACTAGTTATTTCATTCATTTGTGCTGTAATTTTACTGGAAAAGATGCAAAATGTTATTTGAGAGATTTTCTACCTACTGTACCAAAGTAACTTGTCTAGGTTTGGATATTATGCCCTTTCACAAGTGAAGTAGAGTCACTCCTCTGCCTCTGACATCCAAATGTTTTGGCTAGGTGAAAATAGAAGAAGCTTGTTCTCTTTTATTTCAGCTGCAGGTCTGAGAGCTGGTGCATGTAAAAAAGGAGTAAGCTGCTCTATGTGATAGCAATTCTTCTATGACGTTTGTGATGCTTCTAATCCCATTATCATACAGTTTAATATTAAAGTTTCTCCACATCATACAAACATTTGAAATTTGCAGAAACAATGGAGAAAAATCAGCTGGACGGTGACTAGTGTGTAAACTAAGCATATTGCATGGAGGAAACCAACCCAGGACATATTTATCTGAAGGGTGATATACAAATGCTTTAAAGAAACACAAACACACACACTCACCAGATGGAGCATTTTAAAATGGGTTCTACTTGGCAGCTGTTTTACCTATGGAGACACGCTCTATAAAAAGAGGCTCTGGGCCTGTTTACACATTCAAACTGGCTAGTATAAAAACAATATCTATCAACACAGTACAAAATATAGTATTATGTTGCTTGAGGCAGAACTGGAATTTGCAATTTCCTGGCTCTGTGTCCTAATCACTTTCTGTGACACAAAAAGGCTGAGGCAAGGAAAGGCTATCCACATGTATAATTTATACCTCCGTATCAGCTATGGAACATCATTGCGTGACCTGGGTCTGCTTTGAAAGACGGGACAAAGGCATGCAGTTTGGGGAATTATCCAATTAAGGCAAAGCAAAATGCAATGGCTCAATCCTATATTTTTCAAACCACAGAAGAATTATCTTTAAAAATACTTTCCCTTCAGTCAGCAGTCTCTTCATGTCATCTCCTCTCTTCCCCTTTCCCTTAAAAAAACCCTCTTTTAGGATAAAGTCATTTTATTCCTAGGAGTGAAAGGTCCTTCAAAGGTGATCTAATATTAATATTTTAGACCTGTTTCACATAAGACAAATCTTCTGGTTAGTCTTACAATAGTCTCTGGTTTATGGTTTGCCTTCAGTACAGTTTTTCCTCCAGTGGTATTCGTGAAGCACTGTTTCCAAATGGCAATAAATCAGTAACTTCAAGCCTCACATTGATGCAGTATCTTTGATGCTAATATCCAAGGGATGTGCAAGAGCCAAGGTAGCTTACAAATTTCAAAACAGTCAGGAAGACCAAAGTTTTTCACACACACACACACACACACACACAATCTGTCCTATGCTTCACTCATCTCCCTTTATGTACACTCCAGGTTTGGCAAGCAAATGGGAGAGAGCTCCTGTGAAGTAATAAAGCAGGAACAAGAGCTCCTGTTCCCAGGAAGGTTTATGATTTTTTCAGCTATTTCTGATAAGATGTAGGAAAGAGTAAGGAAAGACAAATTTTCTACAAGCAGCTCATTTTAATACAGGAAATGGGATATGATCTGCACACATGCATTCCTCAGTGAAAAGGAGATGTCTGCTCCACTGTGTATAACTATTAGTTATCTTCCCATGTGATTTATAAGCCGCAAAATGTGTTTTTGTAACATGTACAAAATACACACAGATCATCGAGACTATTTCATAGCAAGACATGCTATTTTTGAAGGCAACAGCCTTGTATTTCATCTTGTATAACATGGTTACCAATTGTTTTGATGAGACTAGTAATGTGGATTAAAAAATGCAATCACACTGTACTTCTTTCTGCTGCAAATTCAAGGCCCAACACTGGGAATCAAAACCCCTTTAAAAGATCAGTTTCAAGAGAATGCACACAACAACAACATTATCTAATTTGTGGAGTTGGGTGGGGACTGTGCAATGACTGGGAACCCATGGATCTGGGTGCACTAGAAGTGATGTCATATCTCTTTTTGGCCATTATTTGGTCATGGAGTACAGCTGAAAAAACATGGTACTTGTAAGTACTTGTGAATGTGGTAAGGCAAACAACAAACAGTCTGATTTGGGGTGTTTTGTTATGGTTCCTAGGCAAAAATTGAGCAAAAACATTTTAAAATTGGGGGTGGTGCTTAAGGTGCCACAAAAATGGGGTTTGGGAGCTACATGTGGCTCACAGGCTGCGCTTTCTCCTCCTCTGCTCTAACTAGACTTAATGGTGAAGATGGCAATTGGTAGATTTTGTATGGGTCCACTGGACTCATTCCAAAGGCAGAAATGTTTGGATTCATTCACAAGTTGAGAAAAGGGTTGTTACTGTGTGCCTTCAACTCTGGTATACAGTGATCCTATCACAGGGTTTTCTTGACATGATTTATTCAGAGAGGGTTTGCCATTGACTTTTCTCTGAGGTAGAGAGAGTGTGTCTTGCCGAAGGTCACACAATGGATTTTCATAGCTGAAAGAAGATTTGAGCCAGAGTCCTAGTGCAGCACTCAATCACTACGCCATGTTGATTCTCTGTTTGTGAACATGCAATCTTGCTTAGATTCCAAAGGCTACCAAGATGTTTATCCATATAGCCTGCACTTTCTGACCACAATGCTCCTCTCCAGGATACCATAAGCTGTTGATCATAGAATCATAGAGTTGGAAGAGACCACAAGGGCCATCCAGTCCGACCCCCTGCCATGCAGGAACACACAATCAAAGCACCCCCAACAGATGGCCATCCAGCCTCTCTGGAACAGCAGAAAACAAGCTTGGTCCATTGTCAATGTGACACCCCTTATATTTAACTTAACAGGGCTATCATATCACCTCTTAACCATCTCTTCTCCAGGCTAAACATACCCAGCTCCCTCTCCTCATAAGGCATGATTTCCAGACCTTTCACCATTTTGGTTGCCCTCCTCTGGACACACTCCAGATTGTCAACATCCTTTTTGAATTGTGGTGCCCAGAACTGGACACAGAATTCCAGGTAAGGACTGACCAAAGTAGAATGGAGTGGCAATATTACTGCCCTGATCTAGACACTATACTTCTATTGATGCAGCCTAGAATCACATTGGCCTTTTTAGCTGCTGCATTGCACTGTTGAATCATGTTTAACTTGTGGTCTACTAGGACTCCTAGATCCCTTTCGCACGTAATCTTGTTAAGTCAGGTGTTTCCCATCCTATATCTATGCATTTCAGTTTTTCTGCCTAAGAGCAGTAACTTACTTTTCTCCCTGTTGAAATTAATTTTGTTAGCTTTAGCCCAGCTTTCTAATCTATTAAGGTCATTTTGAATTTTCATCCTGTCCTCTGAGGTATTAGCTATTCCTCCTAATTTGGTGTCATCTGCAAATTTCATAAGCATACCCTCTATTTTTTCAGGTAAAACAACCCACATTTTTAAAATGGGTTTTAAAATGTTTTAAGCATTCCTTACTACCCTTATTACGGTAATTTCTGAACACACACAGTCTGTCTGTTTTCTAGTCTTTCCCAAACTTGGATCCTCAGATGTTCTGGTTCTTAAATCCCATCATCCTTAACTAACATGACCAAATGCTAGGGATGATTGATGCTGTAATCCAACAATTCTAGGAGCACTTAATCTTAGGAAAGGCTGGTTTTCTCTCCTCTGCAAACAGCAAACAGCCCACATTCTTCATGTCCCTTTGCAAACTAGATGATAACACATTCCCTTCTCTTCCTTCGAAAAGCCTAATCCACAAAACACATGAGCAGTTAACAAACCATTTGACAAATCTGTCTCTTAAGCCTAAGTGTTCAAGTATATGGATTCTGCACTCCATTTTACTGGAGTTTCAAAATGACACCAACTAGCTTGTTTGTGAAAATACAGGACAAAGTAGTGATTCTAGCACACAGCTTCTCAAAAAACCTACCTTTGTATGATGAAATGAAGAACTGGCATTTTTCCCCCAAATAATCAAAATGGCTCTTTCCTGCCTTTTTCTTTTATATGAAGAATTATCAGATGTAAATGAGCTGCTTATGAAAGCACACATGTGCAGCTGAAGTTTGCCATTGGCTCCCATTTTGACATGCCCCACAAGTAGCATATAAATGCCACCTAACACCGCTGTACACAGCCTTGTTTCTGTTGCACAGGAAACAAGACCTAGTGAAAAGTGACACACTTGCCAGCCATTCTTAGCAATGCTGAATAGCAAGAGAAGCAGCAGCAACCAGCTTATGTGCCCTTTAAGGGACTGTGTCCCAGAAAGCAATTCACCTCGACTCTGCTGCCTGTTGACCATCCCTCCCAGTGTCCATCGCCGATCCAAGCGCCTCAGGTGAGCCTTGCGTCTCTTAGAAACTATTGTGGAAAATGGATGAAAATACAAAAGAAGAAAGAAAGAAAGAAAATAAAAAGTGATGGATGAGTGAAGAACAAAACTCAACAAAACCATGATAATCACAAAGGTTGTTCTTATGTTAGCAAGAATGGGATGTAATAATACAATGAGATAAGCTTTGCAAGATATAATAGGCAAATTAAACTACCTGGGACACATACATGTGAACAGGGTTTCCAGTATTCCTTTTAGTGGACATTAGTGACATTAACTAACTATAATAGACTATATGTATCAAGAATTTTGGAAGCATCAGTGACCACAAAGCCCAACAGAGATGAAAAATACAATTGTGACTTTTTTTATACTGCTGGCTTTTTGTGACTTCAGAAGTACTGAGCATTTGCCAAGGTTGCAGCCTGTTACACAGATAACTCTGCAAAAACAGGATAGAAAAATCTTTTAAAAACCTTTACATCCCAACCCACGATGATGAAACCATTGGCTTGCTTGTGCCAAGAAGTACCTACAAAGACTTACTGTGATGAAACAGAATTTGCAGATATTAGCATAAAAGGGAAGATGTAAATACTTTACTGACAGTAATTCAGAACTGATTAACATTAAGTGAATATTATAAAATGAATACACTATGGTAATCATAAGTAACACGTTAGTAACACATTACTTTCCAATGTAAAAAAAAATCAAATTCAATTACTAAAAAGGGTCAAAAATGGTTCAAACCTGACATAATTGCTCAAAAAAGTAATATATTATAGAAGCACAAAATAGTGATCAAAATGGTGATCTCATAATGTTAATGTCATTGCAGTTAAACAATAAAAATCATTGTTAAACATTGAATTATGGCTAATTAACTTTTTCACAGATTAAGTCTGAGCTGTATGATAGAGGAAGTCTACTAGAAGCTGGTGGGTACCACTGGAGTGTGAGCATCAGAAAATTGAGAAATATGGAAATCCCATCCATAAAAATGATAATTGAAACATTTGGGAATATAATGAGAATGGCTGTAAGTAATTTCAGGAAGGGTATAACTGTGACAAAAATTAGCAGTTAGATTGAATGTGATGTGCATCTTGTACTTTGAAGCCTACTTTCTCATCTTTTAAAAAGTTTCAAATGATTCAAAAAGTTAACAAGTCAGGTCAAAGCTGACAATCTCCTACTTGATACATAGTGATTCATTAGATGATAAACAACAAAGGATGATGTGTTACTATGAGATAAATAGTTGTGTACAGAGGACATATTACTTTTTGGCAGAAGTCATACAATGATATTCATAACTAAGACCTGAAACAGATGGGCAGGAAAGTGTGGCTTCTGGCCGCTTTGGGGGGCAGAGTTTTTAGACAACCTACAACGCCAGAGTGTCTGGAAGCTGCGTGAAGAGAGCGCACAGTCAGGAAAAGATGGCTGAAAAAGGAACAGCAAAAAGCAGCTCATTGCTGATGGTCTGTTCAGGGCCATGACAGAGTCCAGCTTCAGGACCATGGTGTCCAGTTGCTGTGGTCCTGCAAAAATAAGGGTCCAACCAGCTCTGGAGCAGCCCGAGATTGCTTCAAGCTGCCAGTCTGCATGACCCCCTTGTCTGCATCCACACTGCAGAAATAATACAGTTTGACATCACTTTTAAGTCCCATGGCGCAATGTTATGGAATTCTGGGAACTGTAGTTTTGTGAGCTATTCAGTCTTCTCTGTCATAGAGCTCTGGAGCCACAACAAACTACAGTTCCCAGAATTCCATTATTATTGAGCCATGGCAGTTAAAGTGGTGTCCAACTGGATTATTTCTACAGTGTCGATGCAGCCTGAGACAACGTTTCAAATACTTCTAAATACAACTACTGCTAAACTAGAGTCCATTTACTAAGATGTCAAGGGAAGGGAAGAAACTTTGAATTTTGAACAGTCTTCTATCTGTTAAGGAAGTGAAAAAATTGCTGTAGGAAGTATGTAGATGTGCTTAAGCAAGGAAATGCTGAGCCATAAGCCATAGGCTTCAAATTTTATATCTGATTGGTCTATTTTTTGTTCCTAATTCCAACCACCTTCCACCACCTAAGCCTATTTGTTTGCATTCCAAAAATCCTCTAATGTGTAAAGTATGGCTGCATCCTTTGTCCTGACAGCCAATGTAACCTTCCTTTATCATCTGAGTCTTGTTCTCAGTTGGACATAGACCAAGACCCCCCCCCCCCCCCCACTTTCTCTTTGGCTGCAAATGCAGCTGAGTAACAGAATACACAATTCACTGCTAAATTAAATGGAGATGGAGGGAGGTTAATGCTAACGTATGCAATATCAGCTGCTGATACTTCTTCTCTTTTAATGTAATAAAGGCTTCACTTTTTAGCTGTAGTTCAGCCATATGGAGTATGTTAGGGTGCCACAGCTTGCACCGGGGACCTTAACGCTACTTGATATGGTAAATTTCCTTTCAACAATCCTCAAGAGTTTTCTATATCACCTGTTGTTCTGTGCCTGAAGGAATTGCTGTACATTTCCATTCCTGAGGCAAAGGAGGGTTTTGTAGAGCCTTGGGGTGGAAGGGGATAGTCTGTAATTAACCCATAACACCAAATTTCATAATTTCTTTCAAGCAACTGCATTAGAGCATCAGATAAGTAGTGCTTCAAATCCTCAATCAAAACACATTTCTTAGGATGTCTATAAAAAATGCACACGTTACATTCCACTGTAACTCTTCTGTGTTGATATGAATTTTTTATTTGGCACAAAAGTATTAGGCCAGGCATTCTCAGTAAGACTGAGGGAAGCCACAATGTTGTACCCAACTCTGTTTTAGAACAGCATCCTCTGTGCACAGTTATGTATGGCTCAGATAATGAAGTACCAATAATGGAATGACTCAATAAGAAAGATTATGCTGAAAAGGAACAAATACTGTGATGGGAGAGAATGAGTTCACTTAGTACTAACCAAAATAGGGCTGCTGAAGGCAACATCATTTGGAGAGAGGCTATATGCAGGGTTTAATAGTAATATTAGACAAAAATATGTGTTAAGTGTGGAAAAAACAAAATAACTGCAATAAGGTAATAAGAATATATACATTAATTATGCAAGTATTCACATCAAAGATGAAGGGGTTCAAAATAATGAGAGTTTTTTCTTTATTTCCAATCTTTTATGAGAGATTTAAGAGACAATGGACATTTAGCTGCAGTTTTAAGTTTCTTATGGATTCATTATTACACACATAGCCAAAGTATCACAGACCACATGTTGCTAGAAATCTATTACTACTACCACAAAGAATTAACACTTGATGTACACTTTACGATTGATTATACAGTGATGTACATAAATAGCGAGCATTCTTTCTATATCTTCTGTTATTACCAGAGTTCTAGCCCAGGTAGCCTAGGATGATATTAACAATATTTTTCTCTTCCAATTTTGTTTTAACAGTGGCTACTACTAGACATCCCTCTAGCTTTTCTGTTGAAGTTTAGTACATGACAGACTGCTGATTCTAATAAAGTACAGGTGGGTTTTAATAATGTTTTCTTTCTTAGAACAATTACTCTTAAAACTGCCCTCAGTGCTCTTACCTTCCCCTCCTTTGGACATGTTAATTTCAGAATCATCTCTAATTCCACTTTGGGATTCCAGGTATGTGGCAGGGACCCAACCTTGTTCTTCTGATGTGCTTACAAACCACCAACCTGCAAGGATTAAGCAGAAAAGCAGCTATAATTTCAGATAAAAAGACAAAAGCACCCATGACACACTGTCCTAATGTTCTCTAGTTCTCCAACATCAGTATTTATTTCTTCTTTGATAAAACTAAATATGCAATTCAGAAACAAACAAGGGCTGTAACAAAATGCTGGAGGGTACCACACATGAATAAGATAAGATCCTCAAGTGTTAAAGATATATCATTGAATATCAAAACCAGGACTGATATATAGTTCTGATTATTATGTGTGGATATGAAAGTTGGACAGTGGAGAAAGCCAAAAGGGGAAAAAAAATCACTTCATCTGAAATGTGCTGCCATAGGATAACAGACAAATCAGTATATACCAGAGCAAATGAAGCCTGAACTTTCACCAAAATAACTAAGGCTATCATACCTTGAATATATCACCAAACAATATGACCCATTAGAAAAGAAAGTAGTACTTGGAAAGTTGAAGGCAGGAGGAAAAGAGAAAGATTTCGTTATAGATGGATTGATTCAATCAAGGAAGTCATGGCCCTGAGTTTGCAAAACCTGAGTGAAGCTGTTAATAATAGAGTTACTCATAGAGTTGCCACGTTAACCACACATAACAACAAACCCCCACTTACTTAAGAGCACTGAAGGAAAAGAGATCATTTTCAGGAGTTTGTGAAGATAGAGGGGCAAGTATGTGTGTGAGACAGACATGTTTTCTTCTTCCTATCCCCTACTGAGGCTTCCCCTGCCATGCTCTTTAATGTTACAGGGCTCAGGTTCAGGATTGGTTGCCAAAAACCAAATGCAAGCATCTAACACAGGGGTAGGCAACCTTTCCCCTTTAAGGGCCGAGGGACTTCAGCTCCCAGAATCCTAGGAGCTATTGGCCAACATGGGACTATTGGCCAACATGGCTGAGGCTTCTGGGAGCTGAAGTCCTTCAGCTCTTAAAGGGGAAAGGTTGCCTACCCCTGATCTAACATCTACATGGTAGTAGAGATAAAGGAAGGGAAGTCTCAAAAGGGGAAAGCAAATCTTTTGCATTCCATTTCCGTGAAGCAGGAACTTTTAGGACTGCAAATTTTAAATAAAGCATATATTTTTGAAAACAAATAGTGTCAAAACACTAATCTTTGCCTCAAGAAAACATGGCATTCTTGGTAAATATCACTGTCAGTTATATTAACCATATACAAATGCTTCATATTAGGTTATCCTGCAAAATGTTGAGCAACTGAAGGGCCACAAGTTATCCACCCCTGCCCTCTGCCCACAATTGCAAGCCATTTATTTCAATAGAATTATATTCCAGATGTGCAATTCTATACCTACCTACCACTGGTAAGTCCCACCAAGTTAATGGAACTTACTTCAAAGTAAGTAGGGAAAATTACAGTCTAAGTGTCTAAGCATATTGGGAGACCTCTAGGATATTCCAAATACAGATTGTTGTTGTTCCTAAATTGCTATCAAGTCAACTTCAACTGATGGCAACTCTATGAATGAAAGACCTCCAAGTCACCCTGGTATCAACAGTCATGCTCTGGTCCTTCAAATTCAGAGTCATAGTTCCTTGACTGAGTCTATCGACCTGTAAAACAGTCTCCGTTTTCTACTGCCTTCCACCCTAGCAGACATTTTTTCCCTAATGACTCGTGGTCTTTTCATGATATATCCCAGGTATGACAGTCTCAGTTTACTCAACCTGGTTTCTACAGAAAGTTCTACAGATTTGATTTGCTCTTGGACCCACTTATTGTATTGAATGCTGATACAAGTATTATTGTTGGTGGGGAAAGGTATCTTTTAACAATGATCCCACAAGACATAACCCCAACATAGAAATATTAATAGTGTAACAATATACATATATGGAATTAGAGATCACTGTATTTCCCCCCCCCCACTTCCAAAAGCTACTTTTGTTTTTACAGAGTTTACTAAACAATTGAGTGATTTGATTTCTTGTATCTTTCCCACCCAAGTGCACCAAGTCTCCTCTCAGACTGCATTACTACTGGTACTTTGCAAAACACATTTAACATAACAAAGACACCTGCCTCTGTAAAAAACATACTTAATGGCTGGAGATTATCATTACCAGATTAAGCCAAACATATTTTCACTTTCCTGTTTTAAATAAATGCAACACACCTTTATGAATCCTACAGTATAAATATATTTCATGAAAAGTTCCCCTTCAGGTTGAAATTAACAGTCTGCAAAGCTTCTTCTTCAAATATTTTTTCTATTCTGCGAACATCAAAAATGATAATTGGCCTCATAACTATGTTAAAGCTCATTGAGAGAAAGAAAGAAACTGATATAAATAATTGTCTTTTACAAACAATACCTTACTATTGTTTCTCAGTACTAAATACAAGTTACATACTTGTACTATTGGCTAGTAGTCTCCAATAGTAAAAATATGTAATTACTGTTGGCTAGTTGTCATCCAATGACTTGGATGAAAGAATAGGGTGCATACTTATCAAGATGACACCAAATTAGGAGGGGTAGCTAATACTTTAGACGACAGGATCAAAATTCAAAATGGCCTCAATAGATTAGAAAGGTGGGCCAAAGCTAACAAAATGAAATTGAACATGGAGAGATGTAAGGTACTGCAATTAGGGTGGAAAAATGAAGTGCACAGATATAGGATGGGGGACACCTGGCTTAACGCAACTACGTGTGAAAGGGATCTAGGAGTCCTAGTAGACCACAAGTTGAACAGGAGTCAACAGTGCAATGCAGCAGCTAAAAAGGCCAATGTGATTCTAGGCTGCATCAATAGAAGTATAGTGTCTAGATCAAGGGAAGTAATAGTGCCACTGTATTCTGCTTTGGTCAGGCCCCAACTGGAATACTGTGTCCAGTTCTGGGCACCACAATTCAAAAAAGATGTTGAAAAACTGGAGCGTGTCCAGAGGAGGGTGACTAAAATGGTGAAGGGTCTGGAAACCATGTCTTATGAGGAACGACTTAGGGAACTGGGTATGTTTAGCCTGGAGAAGAGACAGTTAAGAGGTGATATGACAGCCTTGTTTAAATATTTGAAGGGATGTCATAGGAGGACACTAGCTTGTTTTCTGCTGCTCCAGAGAATAGGACCCAGAACAATAGGTGCAAGCTACAGGAAAAGAGATTCCACCTCAACATTAAGAAGAACTTCTTGAAAGTAAGGGCTGTTCAAGAGTGGAACACACTCCCTCGGAGAGAGGTGGTGTCTCTTCCTTGGAGATCTTTAAACAGAGGCTGGATAGTCATCTGCCAGGGATGTGTTGATTTTGAGTTCCTGCATGGCAGGGGGTTGGACTGGATCACCCTTGTGGTCTCTTCTAACTCTATGATTTCACAATTCTCTACAGAGCCAGCTTTGGGTAGTGGTTTGAGTGTTGGATTACGACTCTGGGGACCAGGGTTTGATTCCCAGCTCGGCCATGAAAATCCACTGGGTGACTTTGTTCAAGTCATATGTTCTCAGTCTCAGGGAAGGCAATGGCAAACCTCCTCTGAACTAATCTTGCCAAGAAA
>JAIPUX010001880.1:59558460-59582356 GCA_020142125.1 Phrynosoma platyrhinos | reverse complement strand
GTTTTGCCAGTTCCTTCCTCTGAAATCTAGCCTACAGCACCTGGTATTGATTGGCAGTTTCTCATCCAAGTACTAACCAAGGCTGACCTTGCTTAGCTTCCAAGATCAGATGAGATCTGGTACCTTTAGGACATTTAGGCCATCTTCTAACAAATATGGATAACACTGCACTGTGAGAGTTTTGAGAATGAAGTGAGGTTGTATTTGCTCAGTAGTAGGCCAAAAGCACTCTGCACACACTATACTGAGAATCAAACTGTTATTTCAACTTAAGAATTCTCTAGTATAGATTCACTGACTGTACTTTGGCTGGTCACTTATTGTTCTTTGCTTATAAAATAAGAACAATGTCTACTTCATGACATAAATACAATATAGCTCATAGCTGTGTGTGCCTTATAGTCTGTGGTTTGCCTCATTGTTTTTGTCATCTGAATGTGCTTTTATGTAACTTTAATCCTCATCCTCTCCATGGGCTACCTATAAATCTGAATCATGTTGACTTATCCCACTCTTTGTGGAAACACAACTGGGCTGCTCATCTCTAGCCTTATGTGTACTCAATTTCATACAAAAATGGCTTTATTTTATTTTGCAAAGTATTGATGACTATGGTTCTGCTACTCCAAACCTCATTATTTGCATTTCCCATTTTCCTTTTTAAAATTCTCAAATCCAAAATTAAGGACGTTCATGTACATAAAAGTAAAATACTCTCAAAGAGTTTAAGATTATAATGGAAGACACTGCTAAACCATTAAGCAGTCTGATCCTCCTGTTTCTTTACTGTTCCAAAAGGAACCAAAAATAAAACAAAGCTCCCAGATGACACCACAGCCATTGCTTAGCACCATTTCATCTTGAGCCCCAAGAGGCACAGATTTCCATTTTCTGGCCCAAGAGAGATTTGGAAAATGTTGCTTCACAGTATTCCCAGTCAGAGAATTTAAATTTAGCTACACTTTCACACAGCAGGAGGGAGATTCTCCTGCCATGACGTTCACCCATGGCAGCAGGCTGTGCTAAACAATAAAAAGAAAACCAATGGAGCCAACTCATTTCCAAAAAGTTTTGAGTAGATAGGCTGGTGCTGAAAATGAAGAATTGTTAATGGCAGGGAAAGAGAGGACTCCACATGCATTTGTAATTATGGCACAGAAGTAAACAAACCAGAAGCTGATATACATCTGATCTTAATTGAATGGAAACATTCCTAAGAATTCTTCTTCAGAAGCAAATGTTAGCATGAGTGAAAAGGGTTGCACTATAAAGTTAACACTCTAGCAAAAGCCATGAACTTTGAAGCATTTCATTTCACCCTGAACTTTGGTTTTGTGCACTATTATTCCACAGAATGAAAAAGTTGAAATAGACCTAAAGGCCATTTCAATTTGGATCAAAGCAGACACGCATAGCCCAGTCATGCCAAACCAAATCATTCCATACCCTTCTAGAAGAAGGCAAAGTCAAAGCAAATATGACCCATTAGAAAATTTCATCTTGGCTCCAAATAAATTGCCTAACATACACCAGGAAATATACATGAATGTGTGTGTGTGTGTGAAAGAGAGAGAGAGAGATTGAGAGAGAGAGATCTGTATAACTGATACTTAACATTTCTTAAACCAGTTTGGATTGCAGTTCAGAGGTCTGAGCAGAAACAATCCCTAAGCATCTATTGTCAGAGGTAGTTTGCACATGTGCAACTTACAGCATGGCTTTAGATAAATGCAGAGGAGGATATGAAAGGGTTAGCATGAGTACATATTTCACAAGGGACACAGACACACTTGACAGAACTAAACACTACAAAAGCTTCCTCTACTATTAGGGAATGGGCCCATCCAAAGATTTGTGTTGCTACTTGACAATTCACATGTATAGCCAAACTGTACATTATGTTAAAGATATATCTAGCACCTATGTTTTCCCACCTCTCTGTTACAGCTCAGTTTTCTTGGGACACTTCTTCTGTGCTGGACAAATGTAGTGTTTTCCTCCCTGATTGCAATTTCACCAGTACTCTCTATAAGTCTTAGGTCTATAGGTCTCCTGACTCATTTTCCATCACCACAATTTTATTGTTACAAAACAACAACAACAACAACAACACTAGAATGTAGGAAAGGCTAGATGCCATTGCTCTTATGTACAGTTGTGTAGTGATCCTTGGAAGATGCCCAGTCATCCCAACTATATAGTACTAGATGTCAGCAGATACACGAGTATTCCTCTTCTTTATTACCATCGCTCACAACACATTGCTTTGGGGCCAAGAGATTGAGAAAGGAAGTGGTAGCATTCTGATACACAGAATGCAAAGAGGGAATGAAGACCAACTTTTAAAACTCAATTTCTTTGCATAAAGTCATGTAAATATGTTGAAACAGACTTCTGGCCCATCCTGCTGTTTGCTAAAGTAGCTACACAGAGGGCTAGTTCTACTCTTCTGTTACTCAGGATATCTTTCAGACACTATTTTGAGAACAGTGTGAAATGAGTGATTCACATTTAAGGACACTTGATGGTAAGAAAGGTATATATAAATCAGGCAAAATGTTGCCAAATACAATAGTAGTAGTAGTGTATTTATTTCTTGCCCGCATCTCCCCATGGACTGAGGTGGGGAATAACAACAGACCAACAAATACACAATGTCAGTTAAAAACACACATCAATTTAAAAGAACAACCAAGACACATATGTATTAAAACAATCCACATTTAAAATTTATGATTCTATGATTGGAATAAATGTCCCCCAGAGGATCTGAGTGTACAGTGCTGTAAGGAACCTGGACCCAAACCATGGAGTTTATCACACAGGAGGCAAAGTGCCCAAATCCTGTGCAGAAATGGGATTTAAAACCTGGGAAAACCTTGCAAAAGCGGGTTGTTTTTCAGATATATTGGGGTTAATGAGCATTAACGCAACATTAACCTGGACATAAAGTCAACAAAATGCACCGCTTTTTATGTCTGGGATTTTCTGAAAGTAAAAAGCAGTGCGTTTGTCAACTTTCTGTCTGGCTTAATGTCATGTTAATGCTCATTAACTCCAACGTCTTCTGAAAATCAATCCACTTTTGCGGGGTTTTTCCAGTTTAAATCCATTTTTTGCACGGGATCCCTCCTGTGTGATAAACTCCCATGTAGGGCTTTAAAGGTAATAACCAACACTTTGCACCTTGCATGGAAAATATTGGTGTAATACGACCACTCCTGGATGTCCCAGTAACCAATCTGGCTGCCATGTTTTGAACTAATTGAAGTTTCTGAACTTGGTACAGAGGTAGACCAGTGTACATCACATGGCAAAAATCCAGCCTTGAGGTAACCAATGTAGCACTACCATCTTTAGGTCCACTTGGGGCATCCAGAAAGAGTACACTTGTGCCCCTCCTGCTCCTCCAGCCTGGACTTTCTCCCTGAATCTGAGAGGAAGTGTGGGTCTGTAGCTGGCCAGAGCACCCAAGTGTCCCTTTGGAGAGCCCGACTGGGTATCACCCCTCTCCTGGGTGTCACCTGGTGCAGTTCACATTCCCCGCACCCCCCATGATGCCACTGCACCAAAAAGCACACCATTAAATGTGTGAAAAAATAAGGTAACTGCAAAGATAATATATCTGCTGAACTATTTTTTGGTCAAATTATGGTTTAGATCTGGGAGATAAAAAAATAATTCATTAAACAAAACTAAGACAAACGTGAATGTCTAATGCTGAGGACTAGAAGTTGGGAAACAAATGTGTGTTTAACTGAAATCAGTTTTTTTCAAATTAATTTTATAAATGTTGAAGCCTGGAAGTTTTTTAAAAAGCATAATTGAAACTCTATTGCTGCAGTTCTGTAAAGCATTAGTTCTAAGCAAACCTCATGAGAACAAAATGGATCTTGCACGCACAAGAGAGGAAAAATCCAGCCTAACTGGATACATGTTGTGGGCAGAACTCTCTTGTCTCACAGACTAAACCATCCAGCTGCAAAGGCGCACAGAACACCCATGCTGTATTTACAGACAAGGAACGTGCTGTGCACTCAGGACAAACAAAGGGCACCCTTTACTGAAGCTGTGAAATTCCACCCCCTATTTTGAACAGATTGGCTGAAACAAACAAGGTTTCCAGTTGCAAGAAGTTCAACAGTACATGAGTAAAGAATGTGCTGAAGTTGCATCTTTAGAGTTTGTCTGTCAGGGAGGTGTGGCTTTGGATACTGACACTATCACCTTCAAATTTTCCATAGGATGAGGTGCTGTATTTTGGAACATGTGCAGTGGTCATTACTCTTCTTGGCACAAACCAAGTTCAGAAGCATAAGACACTGTGCTGTTTCATTGCCCTCTACATCAGGGGTAGGCAACCTTTTTGAGCCGAGGGCCGGGTTGCTGTCCCTCAGAAAATTGGGGGGCCGAAGCACCAAAAATAAATAAATAAATAAATTTAAAATAAAATAAAATAAAAAAATTTAAAAATTAAAACAGCCCCAGAAAAGCCAGATTTTGCCAAGAAAATCCCAAGAATAACAACAATAATCAATAACATCATGGCGGGGGGCGGTGGCGGCGGCAGGACCGGCCTGGGGCCGGTCCAAAGGCCTCAGGGGGCCACATCCTGCCCCCGGGCCTTAGGTTGCCTACCCCTGCTCTACATGTTCTCAACAGCTCCCTGCACTGTGGTGCAGTTTTGCTTTTTGCATTCTGAATGGGAACAATCAGCACTACTCACTGGGGGTGCAGTCTAGAATATACCATAGACTAGAGGTATTCTCCCTTCTCTTCCACTCACAATTGTTCTATTAATTAGAGTGTGCCACAAATGCCTGTTTAGGCACCCATGCTACAAAAAACAAAATAATGACTGTGCCTGGAACACACCTCCCTATCAGAAAGAGATGTTTAAAAGAAGAAAAATCAGGAGGGTTGTCTTTGCTTCCATGTTAAGCAAACTGTCTAGACTAAGCAAAACTGCTTAGCCAAGAGCTACATAGAAGGAGGCAAGGCTGCAATACTGTAAAAGAGTATCTCCCCTCGCCCCAAATCCCTCTATCCTAGATAATTTCCCCAGGAGACTTCACTTTCTCAAACCACAATGAAACAATGTATTTATGGGTCTGTCAATCCCCTTCCTCCCACATCTTCATTTCTCTCTGCAGGAGTGGAGCACAATCCATTATTAAAACTATTCTGCAGCAACATCTGCAGGAAATTATGTAAAGTTCTCTCTGCATACTGCCAAGATAGCAAGAGGTTCACTCTTGCTCCTGCACCATTGTTAACAACTGCACAGAATACTTTATGCTTTGCTCTTCCACCTCACTCCAATATCCAGATGGGCATCAGGAACGGAAGACTACAGACCTAGGCTACACTCCCATGCCCCTGCCACCATAACTATTTTACTTTTTTCATTCTCAGAGGATTTTAAATTCTGTTTGAAGAACAGAGTCCAGATTCACATGCATTCAAACTGTAAAATCAACTTTGGCTTCAGAAATTTGTTTAGCCAGCTAGAGCAGCCTGCCTTAGCCTTCCAGCTAGTTTTGCTGTAGATATTAAAAGAGTTTGGTCAACTGGTTCTACTCACATAAATGTAATATGCTGGATCACCCACAATTGTAGAATCAGAGATGTATAAAGTTCTGGACAGTCTTCTGCCCCATGAAAGATAGCAACCAGGGGGGTGGAGATGAGACTTCCAACATAAAATAGGTTTGAAAGCAAAAGGGTGTGCCACTCCCACAGCCAAAAAGATCATAGCATGCCCCAAGTAAACAGCAGTAGTGTGTACCCTGGCCTGAAAAGGTTCTGAAAACAGAACTAAGAATCACACAGATGAACCACAACACAAGCTACAAAAGAATTCAGGGTCATCAGCCAATCTGGCCTAGGGAAACATTCCTTCTTCAAACACAGTGATCAGTCAGTTCTAAAAATGTAAAAACAAAGTGCATCTGTCCAGCCTCACCCAAGAGAAAGCTCTCTTAGCACACATCCATCCCACTTGAATATCTTGGATATCTGACATTCATTATTTTACACCAGTGTAAGAAAAACGTAATGTTTGCCATTTGGTGCATTAAGAAAATACACCGAATTCCAGAGCACAATCGCTTAAAAAAATATAATGGAAGTTTCTTGTTCAAAACACTTTTCCTCCACAGTTATGTAAAGAACACTTAGTACTAACATGGAATTTTTTGGAAGGCTTGGCTGGGTGAACAAAATACAAAAGTTAGGGTGGGGATAGAAACTATTACTTTGCACTTTATGTAATGGATTAGTAGCCATCAGACCAGCTAAAAATGAAGCAGACAACCCATTTTCTTGCTAGCTGTAAACTTCTTTTTCAGTTGGTTGTGTGCATATATCAAAGGAAGAAATTGGCAAAACCACCTCTGAATATTCCTTGCCTAAGAAATCCCTATGAAATTCATGGGGTCACTATAAATAAGTCAACAGGCAACATGTGTAGCAACTGATCTCTCTCCTATGCAATTTGTACAAGTCAGCCATTCTCTGTGTTTTTTAGCACAAACAGCTGAACAGTATGCTTCCATGCATTTGTCAAAACATGCTATTGCTTAGTTTCTAATATATTTACTGTCATGCCCCAGCAGAATCTGTAAAATGTCATGGAAGGATCTAAGGTCTTTTTCACAGTACATAATGTTAGCACTTCAATACCACTTTAACTGCCATGATTCCAGCCAACAGAAACCCGGAATTTGCAGTTTGGGAGTATTAAGAATTCTCTGCTGGACAGCACCCCACCAAACCCAAGACCCTGCCTGATGCAATCATGGCAGTTAAAGTGGTATCGAAGTGCAATAATTGACTATTCTTGGGGAAAAACCTAAGTTCAATGTTGCTTGCTATTGGAGGATCCGTTTATGGGCTCTTTTATAAATCTATTTCTACATTTAAAAATCCACACACACACAAAAATCAGTATTAAATATGGATTTTTCAAACACATTTTACAAAATATAGATTTCTTAAAGTGTTTTATCCTAAAAGACACACTATGATATATTTTGAGTTGAGAACCACATTGCAGAGTTCAGAGAACTATAAAATCTAAGTGATAACTGTGCCCCAATCAACAGATTAATCTGCAAGGTGCTGATCAGGGCTAAATATGAATCCTTCAAGCAACCCTTGTAACAGATACTAAGACAATGCTTTACGGCAGTGTTACTCATAGTGGTAGTTCCTGGGCCAGTGCTGGTCCTCAGGCCACTGGCTGCCTGTCCATGGTAAGTTTCCAGGAAAGGAAAAAAATATGGGCAAAAATATAGTGTTAGTTCATGGTACACTGTGAAAAAAATAATTGCTAGTCCCCACATCAGATAGCCTAAGAAATACTGATTTAAGGGGAGAATATGAGAAACATAAGGTGGTCACCAGCATCAAAAACTGCAGGAACTGTGTTACTTGTACTATTACAACACAAATTCATTTATTTCTAGACATGAATTTGAGTGAGTAAATAAGTTTCACATCAAAACTGGGAGCAATAAAATGAGATGACACATGTATAAAACAAGAGGTATTGGTGTTTCCATATTCTGGCAAAAGACACATGAAAGAGGTAACCTGACAGATTTCAACTGGGAGAGCATTCCCCAATTTATGGAATGGCAAGCTAAAGGACTCATTTTCTCTCATGCTCACAAGTCAATCACAAAGTGGAAATGAGAGTAAAGCCTCCAACAGGGAGCTTAAATCTGAGGCAGGTCTACATTCAAGCAAGTAGTCCTAAAGTAAACTGTTCATAAACTTTTTATGGCTTTAAGGAGTAGAATCAGCACTTTAAATTAAGGCCAAACAGGAAGCTGGGAAAGTGGACATAAAACTAGAATTAAACTGTACACATCAACTTCCAAGCTCCAGAGAAAGTAACCAGAGAAGTTATACTCATTAACATCCAAGTACCAGAGAAAGTCTGGAGAACATCCTTATGTAGTGTGCATTACAATACATCAGTGCGGAGATAGTTCTATAATGAATTACTGAGGGCCTAAGCAGACTGCCAGAAATAGTGCACATTAAATTGAGGCACTGCCCTGGCTCAGTGCTAGGGAATCATGGGAACTGTCATTTATTGTGGTACCAGAGCTCTCTGACAGAGAAGGCTCAATGTCTCAGAAAAAAATACAGTTCCCATGACTCCCTAGCACTGAGCCAGGGCAGTGCCTCAATTTAATGTGCACTATTTCTGGCAGTCTGCTTAGGCCTTGAGGCCAAGTTCATTTTCTCCAAGTAAGTCTGCCCCTTGAGTATCAGCCAAAACAATTAACTGCCTTGCAGATACTGTTACTTAAGCCTAGAGCAAAATTAGAAGTTCAAATTTCACTAACAAGATGCTCTCATCCAGAACAGGAAGAACCACCTGTAATCTTAACTAATAGCTATACCACCTTGTCTGAATTGTTTTTTAGTTTATTAACTTCAATCCACTGCTAATTTCTGAAGTCTTTCCCGATATCTGGAATTTAGCATGTGCTATTCCGGGGTCATATGATGGAATCAGTGGTGAGAGATGAGCCCAATGGTGGAAACTGTCACCATTGGTTAGAGTAAGATTAACTTATTTTTATTTCAAATTTATCTATTTTACTCAAAGTTTTCCATACAGTAATGGAAAAGTTATTATTTCTGAATCATGGATTTCACTGCATAGCTACATATAGTTACTTTAAACAACTTTTTAATGTGCACAGACTTTTCCATGCAATTAAAAAAAATTATTTCAGCCATGAACTGCATGCCACCACCCTATCTATTGGTCTATTTTATCAGAATTATCCTATATAAGTCATTGCAAGCATAGCGTCATGTTTGGCAGTTGGAAACTTGAAGAACCAAGACAGCATTGTAGTGAAAATTAACTATTGCTTTATTCTGGATTCTAAAATACACTTGATCTCCTCCCTTCACACACTTTGGATACATAGGAATATGACACAACAGAAGAAACTATTTCTCTCCTCTCTTCATTTTTACTCATACAAAAAGTTTGAGTTGGCTTCAGGAGGAACTTGGCAGAGGAGAATACAGTCCATGAGTCATCATGCGGAGGAGGGAGAGAGTTTCCATCTTCCTTCACAATCAAACAAAATATTCAAATTTTCAAACATTTAAAGCTACTTTCATGTCTAAGAGACACAGGCATACCTAGACTACATATACTGGACAACACACTTCTAAACAGGGAGCTGGGAAAGAAAGAAATCTTTAATAACAACACAAGAAAAGAGTTTTTATTAACAACATTGCTGATCAATAAATATATATATGTATTCTATTACTCTTGCCAAAAACTACATCAAAAGATGCTGGTCTTGTCATTCTTAGATGGGGTAAAAAAATGCAAGTCTTTGCTGTGGTCGACATTTTTGTTTTGACAAGGTGGTCATTGTGTGCCTTCAAGTCATTTCTGACTTATGGTGACCCTAAGGTAACCATATCATGGGTATTTATTGGGCTGAGAGTATGTGACTCATCCACAGTCATCCAGTGGGTTTCCATGATGAAGCAGGAAATTGAACCCTTGTCTCCAGAGTCGTAGTCCAACACAAACCACTACACCACACTGGCTCTTTTTGACAAGGCACTTCACCATATTAAGATACCCTTTGGCTGCATCTCACTGCAGAAATAATCCAGTTTGACATCACTTTAACTGCCATGGCTTTTTCCTGTGGAATTCTGGGGGTTGTAGTTTGTTGGGGCAACAAACCACAGAATTCCACAGCATGGAGCAATGGCAGTTAAAATGGTGTCAAACTGGATTATTTCTGCAGTGCAAATAAAGAGTTTGTCACCAAGGGCAAGAAAATTTGCATTTATTTTTAAGCTCTTTTTCATTACTGTCAGAGATGGAGAGGAAAAAAAATAGAACCAATGCACTCCACTGTGCAAAGCAAAAAAAAAAAAAGTATTTTTAAAAAATCTTCAAAGCACCAGTAGACAGTGCACCACTACTCCAGCATAAATCTTATTTTTCAGCCTTGGCAGACATAGTCACAAGTGATGTCCACTTCTTCAGAGGGTCCATAAATCCCACACTAAATATTCAAAAAGTTAAATATATTCTGTCTCAGTCTCTCTTTTGACACTCTTAAAGAGAGCAGAATTTGAATTTGTTTCTTTGACTTGCATTCCAGACAAAGCAAGTCAAATTGCAAATGGAATAACAGAAATTGAGAAGGAAGCAGGGGGAGGAAAGTCCTGTGTATTTTAGTCATTAAAGAAATATCCCTTCAATCCAGAGAAATCACAGGAATATCATTAGGCAGGCATGCTATCCTTTGTGAGCAAACCATCTGTAGCCGTTTAGCCTATGAGTGATAAGTATTGTACAGTATGCTTCATAAAACCAGAGCCATTCATAGGAAGTGACTGGCAGGAAAACACTGTACATGCCCTTGTATACTTGCCAATGTGCTTTTAATAGACAACACATGGCACCACTACCAGCAATGCCACTTTGAAAAAATGCTTTTCTGTTCCTCTTGGAAACAGTTCCAACCAACCAGGCTCAAGTGGGAGTGTATTCTTTATTTTGGTGTAATTTTTAGTTTGGCTGAATCAAAAAACAGTGAGGATTGATTGCCAAACCTGTTTGAAATATCCTTCAAAACTCAGGAGTTCACATAATGCAGAAAGGGCATTTAGAAAGTTTACACATATAGATAAACGCACACACACTTCTAGGTTTCATGTTTCGGGAGGTAACACAAAACACAGAAGATATTTCAGGGGAAGGCTTCTAAGAAGAGATTAAGTAATGTTTGTTCTGCAAGTGTAATTTATATCACATTGCCTCTCACATTGTTTGTACCAAATTATTTCCCCAAACTCCCAGCACATCACCAATCCAAACAAACTCATACCTAACATAACATTAATGCATGGAAGCAAGTACATAGGGGGGAAAACCACTGTCTGTCTGATTTCACTAAAAAAACTGGGAGATCATAGCAGTCATTTCTGACAATCTAATTTCCTCCCTTCAATACCATATTGTTACCTTAAAATGGTTGTATATACATTAACTGACAAATAGGAGATTCATCTTCCCACTCATCCATGTTAGATAGACAGCTGTGTATGGTTCACAGACTGAGGAAGTTGCACGTACTAAAAAACAGCCACAGACTTCACATAGAAAAACTTTAGATATGTAAAAGTAACCCCTAGTTGCAATTTGAGAAAAACAGTAATTCCACATTACAGCTGTGCTTTATGTGACAGAACTCTTTGTTTTTTGCTCTGCTTACCACAAGATAAAACTCCTTATATTTCTACATTAACCTCAAGAAAGATATCGAGGGGGAAAGACACTGGAAGAGAGGGTAAACAAACGCATCCTATGGAACCATATGGGCCAGACAACAGTTTTATAATTTAACAAGATAAAGAAAGGCCAAATCCCATCTCAGTCACAGACTTACTGGGTTGTTGTTTGGTAAGCCTTTTTCATTCCTAGCTATAAAATGCAGAAGGGCTCAAATAGACTGTATCTGAAGTTGCTTTCTGCATATTTTGTGTCTCTTGTGAAAAAAGGAGCTTACCGGTAATATTTATGATAATCATGAATTCTACAATCATGATAGCATTAGCATTACCACAAAATATATTAGGGAAGGTCAATACAGGCACTCATTATAGCTAAAAAGTTACAAATAACTTTCTTTTATCAAGAAAAGATTACCGCTGTAAACCAGTCAACTTTGCTTATCTTTAAATGGGTTGCAACAAGGGAAGCGGTACTGCAAACTTTTACCATACAACCAAAAGTCAAATGATGATGCACTATAATCCAAGTTACTCATTTCGCTAACAAAAACTACAGCAACTACTTCCAAACACATACATTTAACCATGTCCAGTTTCGTAACAGTTAACGTCAAAGTTAATGTTACCACATTATGGGATATAATTCTACAGTCTACATGCTTCCACCAAGCACTGGCAAATCCCAGCAGTAGAGAGAAAAGGAGACTATAAGCCTACCAAATTGCTGGCGCCACTTCCTGAAGCATCCAGGTGTTCTTTGAATATCCCCCATCCACATATAGCTCCTGTCTTACAGACAATACTAGGCTAGCAGCTGACTCATTCAGAACTAAACCTGTTCTCATCAGGGATTTGGTTGGGTTGGGTGTTTTTCCCCCCTTCCCTCCAAAATGTCTCTTCTCTCAGTCTTATTCAAACAACATCCCTGGCTTTGAGGCCACGCCTCGAGGAACGGAAACAACAGTCAGCCCTCTGGAACACGTTTCCTATAAAAACGAAAAGCCTGTAGAACAGCCAGCACAACTAGCAAACTGCCAATTAACCAAATATGACTAAACACACACAGAGGAAGAGAGAGAGAGAGGCAGAGATTGGAGGAATAGGAGATGGCTGGTCTCAAAAGCAACTCTGAAATCTGAATCTCAAGCTCTTGCAATGCCTTCCAAGAAGGCCCTATTTTGCTAGCCCAAAGATTATAGCTAATACAACACACAACCAAAACATATCCTTATGGAGCATCTACAAATAGGCAAAGAGTGCCCAACACAACTCTGAACTAGGACATAGATCTCATTTTAAAACTATAGCTCTGTATCGTGTGGACACAGTTTATTTCATATAGTTTAAAAATTCTTCTTTGCACTTATTATACATTCAACAAACATAGGGTACACAGAGTGCTTCTACTCTAGAGTTTTCTCTGGTATCAACAGCATTCACTCAGCTATGTCCAAGAATCACAAACTGCTGCATTCTCATAGTTTCCCAATTTTACTCAAGTGCTGGTTAATTAAGATTTCTTAAAATTCTCTGTAGTTGCATCTGAATGTAGTGTGTCTGTTAAACCTGGGAGGGAGATACAGTGTACAGGAAGCTGAATCAAACCATTGGTTTATTTTTCACTCAGTATCATCAAACTTGATTGGTACAAGCTATCAATGGATTCTGGGAGCACTTCCTATTCTACCTGAAGATGCCAGTGATTGAGCCTTCTTTTTTTTTGCTAATATTTTTTATTATAATTTTCATTATTATCTAAAAAAAAAACCCAACATTAGACATAAACATACGTTTAAACGTATTAACATACATACATACACAACATTAACCTATCTAGCATTAAAATGACTTCCCTTCCTTTAACTGGATTATTACTGTATTAGTAATTATATGTCTTTCATTATTAACACATCAATATCCAGTGACTGAGCCTTCTGCATGCAAAATATGTAACTCTTCCTGTTTGAAGAGTTAGTATCACTGAGCTACTGTTTTTCCTATCCAAATGATGGCTAGTGATTGAGTATAACTTTGCCTGCTCAGCCCCAGTAGCACCTGTCAGTCTATTGCAGCCCTGTCATTATTAAGTGTTAAGGCAAGGTTAATGCAACAAATTAGTGAAATGAGGCATAGGAATGTTATCACTCTCCATTAGTTCAGAGAAACAGCAGAGACAAGATAAAATATTACCACAGAGTTTTAGCCATCTCAATTAAAAATGAATCAACTGTAAAATGTGAAATGAAGTTCCATATTTTAATCAGGTAATTAATTCAATAAAGATGTTGCTGTCATTCATCAGGTATGCAGCATAACCCCCGCACAGCAAACTGTAAAAATAAGCAACATATCATATTCTACCAAGATCTGCAACACTTCAAATCAAGCTATCTTAGACATTGGAGGAGAGGAGACAAGAAATAGTACAGACTGTGAGCAGTGAGCAACTCACATATATTCATTTATCTATTAAATATACAGAAACATTTAGAGGTTTCATCCTCATGGGAATAGATGCATGATACTTTAAAATAGAAAATATATGAAAGCCGACATACTATAGAGTTTTTGCATTCTGCCATGTGCACAGGGAGACTTTGAAAACTGGAGTACTTTTTGAAGGAATCTTTTGTGTTCCATTTTCTGGGCAATGTGCTGGGTTCTTTTTTCTAGCATGTATTGTTATGCACATACATATTCCCCTAGCTATATATCTATTATACCACTATTATAAGGTACCATGTGTAGCATGGTGGGATGCCTTTCCCTCTGAAGGACTGGGCAACCAGGGAAGAAGTGCTGCAGGAACTTGCTCAGGTTGTTGGGACTCAGTGGAATGCAACATTCCTGACAGAAGAGTTAGTATCATTCACTGAACAAGCAGCAAAAGGTATAAGGAACCCAGCATTAGCCCTGGCTCCAACGCTTCTCTTGCATTACCCAAGTGGTCCTGCCATCTCTGTTGACACAAATTGCCTTTCAGCACAAAGGAGGAATCAATAATATATTCCTTTCACACTCTTTTTCAAAGAAGTGTGACTGAAAGTTTAAAAAGTGAGACAATGTAAAACTATTTGCTGTTTCAAAACTGTGAAGTGGTAAACTATAATATTTGGGTCCCACAACCTAAAAGATTAACAAGCCCACACAAATAAATCAAAGGCAACTAGGAAAGCCTGACAATGCAGTCCAAAATTAGCTGGTATAGCCCTCTGGGCTTCGCAGAATCCCCATCCCTGCTTTAAATCAACAGGGAAAGCAAGGTTCAGCTTTCTGGCTTCACTTTTAACAAATGCTGGATCTCTCCTAATTCCTGATCTGCTTTGAGATTTGCCCAAAAAGTAAATACACACTACGCCAGAAATCATGTATTCTCCATAATATATTTTGTATAGTTAAACACTTCTGGAAGTCCCCATCCATATATAAAATGATTAGGCAGACTTCAGGTTTGAGGAGTCATTTTGTCTTGTTTTAGAACTTCAGGTTTTAGCAAGAAAAGAGCTGGATACAATGGGCTGTAAGGACATCATTAAAAATGCAGGAAATTCTAGTGTTATGTCAGCATGAAGTTCACTCACCTTCTTCATACAAACCCAGTTCTGGTTATCCTATGCCTTCTTAGTTTCTGAATGATAATTCATGATGGAGGGATGGTGGGTGGGACTGTTGTTCCTATTGTTAAACAGTTAGGAAAAAGCCTTCCTGGTCTATTGCAAATCACCTCAAGATTTACCTTCTACCAACGTTGCTTGTCATTGCTGTGTCCCTTCGAGTCATTTCTGACTCATGACAACCCTAAGATGAACCTGTCATGGGGTTTCCTGGCAGAATTTGTTCAGAGGTTGCTTGCCCTTTCATTCCTCTGAAGCTGAAAGAATATGAGTTGTTCAAGGTGACCAAGTGGGTTTTCATGGCTGACCAGGGATTCAAACCCTGGTCTCCCAGTGTCCAAGTCCAACACTCAAACAACTACATCATACTGGCTCTCCTATAAGCCAAAGTTTACCATGCTGAAGTCCCAGATGATCCATTGGATATCAAATTTAGGTGGCATGTGTGTTTTGGACAACACCTAATGTCCAGATAAGGTGTGTACAATTACCCTGAACTCTACATTAGGTGCTTACCCTCTATGTACAATTCCTGTCACTTACAGAAACAAACACTGAATCCTTCTAATCTGTTTTATGACTGTGTGGGGTGTGTGTGTGTGTGCAAGGGTATATATGTTGATTTCCAGGGAATGTTGAAAGGGAATGCTTTAATAATCCCACCACTAACTTGCCATTTAAGTCTATATACACTTCTTTCTCTAAACACCAATGAGCCAAACAGCAATGAAGAAGCAGAGACGATAACCAATGGGGATTTGAGAAAGCCTTGCAACACTTACTGGCAGGATTGCAAAGGAAAAAACAACACAAAAACTACCAGTTATGCACTCTGTTGCCATGAGACTCTCTGATATATGTAACAATACAATTTTAATAAGACCAAAGAGAAACCACATTATTTGCGCATGGTTGAAAATGGTTCTAAATCAATTAAAGGGTGGCCTCTGCTTGCTTACTTCATTGGGTGTGGGGGAAAAGATTAGTCAGTGGAACAAGGTCAGTTAAAGAGGTGCAAGATGCAGTTCTCTGGGCCAGCTAAATTATGGTCAATTGGCCTAGAAGACAAGTGTGGGAATATTTCCCTGCTCCTCACAAAGGTTACTAAGGTTTTCAATTGGCAGTTATCAAGACTTGCAGTTCTCTGGCTACAGTACTACCACTCTACATTGAGACATGCTGCAAAATTCTAGTTAAACAATTTCACAATTTGAAAGTTCTAGAAAGTCCAGAACAGGTCACCTAAACCAACTCATGCAATGAAATTAGCATAGCGAACATGTGGGCTGAACATATCTAGACTACACTGTGCCTTCATTCATTTACAAAGCATACTGAATCAACTCGTAAAAGGTGGGAATATATTAGTTCCCTCCACCCCAGTTTTGTCACTCTCCTCAAATGGAGAGAAACTAATCTGAATTTGCAGACTTTCCTTGAGCAACTAGAAAACATTAAAAAAAATCTCAGGGTTAACAAGTCCATGGACTGAACCCACACAAAGAGGAAGTTACCCTGTTCAGGTTCATTGTTCTCCATAAATATACAGTTGCCCCTTCTTTCTCATGGACTTAAAGTCCATGGTTTGCATATTCATGAAGGGGCAACCTCTGTGAAAATCAATGAGGTGCGTCCCATTTCAGAATCTGAAAGTTCTAGAAAGTCCAGAACAGGTCACCTAAACCAACTCATGCAATGAAATTGCCCCATTCAAGCCCTATGGGGCTTGAATATTGCCGAGTCTCCATTTTCGCGAGATGGATGGGTCCAGAACGGATCCCCAGCGAAAATGGAGGGCCAACTGTATATAGATGGGGCAAAGGATTCAACACCCTTGGTAACCAAGCATATTGTTTTATGTACACACCATTGTTTCCTCTATGCAATTTGAAAATAAGCCCACATTTACCATGTATAATGATCAATCCATTTCAAACACTTTTTGCAACAACACAGTAAGAAATTAAAGTTGTTTTCAACTATAGTGTTTCCACACTTCTTTCCTATGACACTTTGATCACATGAACTGGGCTTTACCCCATCGCATTATCTGAAAGTTAAGACTTTCTGTTACATAAGGCAGGGGTAGGCAACCTTTCCCCTTTAAGGGCCGAGGGATTTCAGCTCCCAGAAACCTCAGCCATGTTGGCCAACAGTCCCATGTTGGCCAATAGCTCCTGGGATTCTGGGAGCTGAAGTCCCTCGGCCCTTAAAGGGGAAAGGTTGCCTACCCCTGACATAAGGAATATGCAAATCCCCTCCAAAGGAAGTCCCTAGTTTTATTAGAGTGGCAGAACACAAAAAAGTGCAAAGATCTCCAATAAGATATATTCTGGGTCACCATACAGCCTCCCAATTAGGCTACTGCAATACATTAGATGCGGAGCTGCCCCTGAAGAAGCTCTAGGAACTGCAGCTAATCCAAAATAGAACAGCTACACTGCTGACTCAAATAGTCTGTAAAAACCATATAATAAAGTTTTAAAGTAAGTAGCACTGGCTGCCAATAAGTTTCAGGTCTGAATTCAAGGTGCTGGTAATTCAAAACCCTAAAAACAATGTATGTTTGAAGGAGAGCCTCTCTTGAAATAGGCCTGGATAAGGATGCGGTGGCTCAATGGTTAAGATGCTGACTCTGACAATTGCAAGATCGGCAGGTCAGCAGTTCGAGACCCAAGTACTACAGGATGGAGTGAGCTCACATCACTAGTTCCAGCTTCTGCCAACCTTGCAGTTCTAAAGCATGTAAAAGTGCACGTAGATAAATAGGTAACACTTTGGTGAGAAAGTAACAGCATTCTGTGCAGTAATGCTGGCCACAGGAGCATAGAGTTGTCTTTGACAACGTTGGCTCTCCAGCTTAGTAATGGAGATTAGCACTGTCCCCTACAGTCAGACATGACTTGACAACCTTGTCAAACAGGAAATCTTTACCTTTACCTTTAAGGACCTATAAGGACTGAGATCAACTAAAGGAGCTCTCCTGCATGTCTCACCTGTGGGACCAGTGAGGAAATGGAGCAAGAACCTTCTCTGCTGTGGCATGACTCCCCCTTGGAGGCCTGATTTTAACCAAAGACTTTGGATCCTGTATTTGCATACATACAGTTTTAGATTGGTTTAACTTTGTAAATTATTGATTTTTAACTTATTCAATTGTTTAATATGCTTTTTTATTGTTTGAATTATTTGTTTTTAAATTTTAAATTGTTTAAACTGATTTTATTGTAAGCCACCCAGAGATCTTGTAATATATGGCAGTATAAAAATATTTAAATAAATATTTAAATACAATAAATAATGAAGGAAGAAGACATTTTAAAACTTGAAACATTTCTAATTTCCAGTGTCCAGTAATTTCAAAGGACACAATGTCAGCAACTTTTAAGGACCAACAGAGCTTAATTACTAAAAAAAGTCAAAGATCGCTAAATTGACATTGAAATAAAGTTTCATAGTGGCTACGCAAGAAAGATAATGCATATTCAGAAACTTCAAAACAAAAATGACAAGACAGGACCATAGGTGGAGTGGGTGTAGGGCTTGATATAGTAGTCCTAAAAGCCTCACCCCAAAACTGAGGAACCAACAATGGGTCTTTTAACCCAAATGTGCCTTTTGGTTGTCACCACCAGGCTTGCCTGCATCCTCTTCCCAACTACGCCTCAGTCTGCCAGTGCTTATTTGTTCTCCCAACTCAGCTTTCAAATATTCTGAAACTGAGCCGGAAAAGTGTAATTGTTTCTCCAGATGATGTCTTTTGAAGTTAACTCTGAGGACGCTGAAAAAGAAGACCTTAAAAAGTTGCTGTCAGAGCTAAAATGATAGCAAAGTTTTTATTGGTTTGCATCTATTTAACAGATCATTCAAGATGACTCCATAGGCTAAGATATTTATTAAGCTTCTTTTTAAAAGTAGTCTAGATTGCTTTAAAAACAACTCTACAGCATTCCTAAGAAAGTAGAGAGTCATAATCTGATTTACAACCTTTTTATTTCAGTAGAAGCCTATGACATAGACTTGAGTTGATTGACTCAGACTCAAGTCAGACTCGGGTCCCTTCAGTGACTCAACTCCACATAAATGATGCATTGACTTGTATTTTTTAAGTTACTGAGTTGACATTCCTGGGTTTGTAAACAGGCATTGAAGTCTACTCAGCAGCCTATCTTCCCTACAAATAAGGCGAATAGGCTGGATCCTTCTCAACTTCTTTTTTCTTAGGAACATCCGCAAACAAGACATGCCCAAGAACTTGGGGCATGGTTGTTTCTCAGAGATTTAAGGAAAGCAAACATATTGGGCAATGGGCTACCTAGGATCTATTCAACAGCACCTGGAGAAGTCTTGAAAACTAGCTAGAGCAGGGGTAGGCAACCTTTCCCCTTCAGCTCCCAGAATCCCAGGAGCTATTGGCCAACATGGGACTATTGGCCAACATGGCTGAGGCTTCTGGGAGCTGAAGTCCCTCGGCCCTTAAAGGGAAAAGGTTGTCTACCCCTGCTTTAGAGGGATCATCCTTTTGCCTCAAGCAACCCACTGTCTGACATGTTTGCTGTCCTTTCCCCTTTGAGAAGCAAGCACGCCCTGAGCTTTGGGGGCAAGTCTTGTCTGTTGCTGCACCTAGGAACAAAGAACTTTAAAAGGATCCAGCCTATCCTACTAATCCTATCCTACAGCCCTGTGCACATCTTGATTTTCTAGTTACCAAAACGTCCCCCCCCACTTCCTTTTTTCTGCTAGTTGGCTCCCAGACTTCAGACTCAACTTGTAAGTATTTTACAAGGACTCAAGACTTGACTTGAGGCTTGAAGGTAGAGACTTGTGACTTGGAGTAAAATATTTCAATACATCACTGGTAGAAACTTGTTCAATTTTTGATGATACACGTTAACAGAATACTTTAAATGTTCTATATTGCTCATCACACACCAGTTCCAATTTTAAAAGGAAAACAGCACCTTGTAGAAACATCTTTATATGGCAAGCAAGTATGGTGAAGCCCTAGTTCATATACATAATTGTATTGGAGCATTCCCTAAATAGAGCCAGCCACACAAGCTCTGTGGTTTTCTAGGAAGCAGAAGCAATGAAACAAGCAATAACAAATTGAGTGATGTTTGCAGAAGTCCAACACTACATTGGTTAAAACTCACCTAAATGCTCCCTCTATGATGGAAGTGAAAAAATTGTTCCCTTCCATCACTGTGTCTGCACAGAATTGTTCAAGAGAAAGAGTTGATAGGTAAGATAAGGGATACTGCTCTTGTTCATTTAAAAGTTATATAGAAGAGGGAAAGTATATGTTGCTTGCTACCTGGTTGTGTGACAAGGAACACCTGATGAAATTCTCTCTTTCTCACAACTATTCAAGGGGCAGGACCTTGGTTATTTCACCAGGCAACCCTATCAAGATAAATTGTAGAGATGGTCACATGCCTTTTGAATTTGGCCCATGTACTTTGTTATAAATGTGCATGGCACATTTGTGGAAAAGATTACTCAGACTCATTCTGACTTGGATGGCATAGCTGATACAGACTTAATAGATATAATTTTGGCCTCTATTTGCCCAGTTTAAATGGACTGTGTTCCATTTGTACCACAAAGGATATAGCTAGCATCCCTACACAGTCACATCCCATCATATGTGAACTTCCCACTTTGTTGCTACAAGTGGCAGCAGGTGAAGTTGATCAAGTGGTTTTAAATGACAGCCAATGCCATATTCCAGCAATGACTTGTTTTATCAAGCCTATAAGAAATGGTGATAGGACCTGTTAAAGTAAGACCCTCCCTGACTTTTACTGTAATGGATAATTTTTCACAAGTCTCCAGTACTGCATTCTTGACCAAGATGCTGATGTATGTGGTGGCATCTCAGGGACAAAACAGATCACCTGAAAAAGGACAGATTGGGGCTGCCCTGGAGCCACTTGCCCCAAAGCCATGGCAACTGTGTGCTCGTGACCCCAAACTGGCCCATCACCACTGTTTTAAAGTGGCTTCTGAAAAGGAACAGTTTTTCTGGGTTGGGGCGACTTGGTGGCAGCCTCTGGGTGGCTTGGGGGGCATGCATCATGGGACTGCCACATCTCCAAGCCACCTAGAAATGGGCTTTTTTTGCCCATCTGTTTTGGGCCATAGTTTCAGGGATTTTTGGATGGGATAGATTATCTATGTCCATTTCAGTCTGGCTTCAGGCCTGATTAGGAGAGAAATGGTTTTGTTTTTGTTTTTTTGCTTGTTATTGAGGTGGATGATCTATGCTGGGAAGCAGACAAAAGAGAGGAGTCCCTATGCTTGACTTTTGGGCACCTTTCATTACTATTGACCATGCTATCCTGGACAAAGCATTCCCAGATGTTGGACATGCTTAGGTCTCCACTAGTCTTCATTTCATAGGCTTGATTCCTTGACCCACAACACTGCAGACATCATCTCAAGAAGGAACAGCTTATGAAAGAGTTGTTCATCATACAGATCTAACAATGAACACAGCCTGTCTTAATAACTGTGTTGCAGATTCCACTACAGTGAAATGGTGTCCTTTCAAAACATATCCTGGTCCCAAAGCTGAAATAATATTACAGCTTGATTGAATCCACTACTGCTGGTTCCCTCCTGTCATCCACTTCCTCATTCACGAGCAAGACTTCTGTCATATTACAAAATTAATGCTGTCTGAAATTGCTTTAACTGTCATGGCTCCATCCTAAGGAATCCTGGGATTTGCAGTTTGTTGTGGCACCAGAATTCTCTGGCCGAAAAGGCTTAATATCCCACAAAATTACAAATCCCAGAATTACATAGCATTTGGCCATGGCAATTAAAACAGTGTCAAACTGCATTCATTCTGCAGCATGGATGTAGCCTAAGTTTGGAGCTGTTAATGATCCTGGTTTGTTCCAGATACTGATCTAATTCATGGCTAATTTGAAATGGATTTTAAGCTACAGTTACAGCTCAGGTTTTCAGATATAACAAAAGGGACACAAGGCACTGTAGCTTTAAGGTAGAAAAAAATGAAACCAGTTGGGCTTTGTTTCAAATCTTGGATGCCTTTGCATTCAGAATTATTTTGTCACAGTGGTTTCCTGCTGCCAAGACACGGTCCAGTTCCAAGCACAGGGGGTAACTTGATCCAAACAAAACACATGCACTTCTCTCTCCAAAAGATTAGATTGCTCTTCTGCACAGAAATACATGAAATGCTCTTGGGGAAACATTACTCCTCCCTTTTCATTAATATCAACAATACATTTCCCAGTCATCCATTTAGCTATCCAAACTGGCCACCTAAACCCAATAGTATTTTACATTGTTCTCACGCCTGTCCAAAATACCAGAAAATAATTTAGAGAAGACTAGAAATTATGAGAATGAGTGAGACAACCTGAAGTTTGTTGATGTTCAGAATATCTGCACTTTTAAAAGATTAACACTCTCAAGTGGGCTGTTGTAATCATTCACAATGAGAGTTACAAAGACATGTTACTGTAATCCTTATGACTCAGTGTTTTTCAGATGTGTTGGATGCATTTCCCACAATCCCCAGGTTGCACATGGGATAACAGGCATTGTAGTTCAATTTATCTGCAGGAACTGGCTTAAGGAAAGCTTTGTTAGACTACTGAAAATCTTCGTCACAATGAAGATTTTTGTTTTAAATTGTGTGGGGACCCCCCATCTATTAAAACTTGGAAACTTAAAAACCCAGATGTAGTCACTAGTTATCAACTTGCAGTACAAGCCAAACATTTTTCACTGCAGAAGTCTTTACACGCACAAATGCGTACACACAGAGAGATGATCATACAGATAAAATTTAGCTATTTGAGCAGCACATGCATACAACCATCAGCAAATGTTCCATGCTACAAAGACTTGCTGTTGGCATGATCTGCATATTCCTATATGTTTAGTGCTTAAGACTATACCCTCATTATCTCCTTGCCAAAAATATCCCATATTTCTACTGCACCTTAACAACTAACACATTTATAATGAATACACCTGATGAATTGCACTCTAACCTCCACAGGATTATACCATAATAATAAATCTGCCAGTCTAAGGCACCACAGGACTTGTATTTTTCCTACCACACACTAACACAGTTCACCATTCCCATGCTATAATTGAAAATAATAAAATTTCCCCCTTTTAAAAACCCTACTGAAGTTATTCTGCTCAATGCATTTGGATTTCCCTGTTTTAGAATTCTACTTAAGATTTCAATTAGTGCACTCTTTTCTGGCACCATTTTCTTTCCCCAACTCTCACAGCTGGCAATAATCTAACTCCTAAAGTAGAAATACAAGCAAATACCCAAGTTATGCACAGCCAAAAATATGCTAGCAAATTTAACTTCTGAGCTGAAATTTGGAATTCATCCTCCATTCTTTCCTACTGCATTATCTCTCTCTCTGTTTCTCTGACAGCCTTCAGATTCACAGTTCTTCCCAGATATTGTTCCATTCCTGAAATAAATGATCTCCCCCTCTCCCTACACATTCAGCACATAACTGAATTTTACAATGATGCCAAGCACTAATGTGTGAAGTGCTAGACTCAACTATATTCTCAACAAGTATCTTCTAAAAGTACACCAAATATAGACAAAGAATGGTACAAGAAAAAAAAACAACCTCCAACTTCTCTATACATATCTTACCCTATGGAATCTATATGTGCAAAATGGGTTGCAGGAAAATCAAACTTATTTCAAATCAAACTTGATAGTCTATGCTAATTCTGCAATAGTTCATCAGGCAGCTTCACTAATATTAAACACACAGAGCATGTGCACTTGGGGGCAATTAGAAGAAATTGGTGCCTTGCATTTTAATAGTACCTCTGATCATCTGCAATCCTATTTTGTCCAAAGCAAAGATCTCTACTACCCTTTTTGCAAGTCAATAACCAGAGAATAAGGTTAATAATAATAATAATAATAATAATAATAATAATAATAA
>JAIPUX010001880.1:59538689-59558360 GCA_020142125.1 Phrynosoma platyrhinos | reverse complement strand
GGGGGGGTGTCACAAAGAGAACATGCACAGAGAAATTTGTCAACATGTGAAATATTGCTTTGCTTTTGAGAGAAGTCCTTAGTATCTTAAGCTTCTACAGATATTAAAGTATATGTTTCCCTTACTTTAGATAGGCCACAGTCTAAAAGATAGCTTTGCTATGAAACTTAAGGCAAGAAGGGAATGTACAATACACATTTGTATTTCTGAATTTTATGCCACTGAAATGTTTTCAGAAATGCATATAACTCACGCAGAATCATGTCTCCCTCATTTCCCATGGATCTCCCAAAGCGTGCAGAGCTTGGTAAAAGATAAGAACTACATTCACAAAAATGAATAAAAGAAGCAAACCTGGTCAACAAGTGATAAATTAGGTGAATACTATCACATCAATGAAGGTTAGGAAACAAGGCATCTGAGGCAAGAGTTATTCAGCATCTGTTAAGGTCCACTCCCTCTCTGCAGGGTCCCCCGTTTTTGTTCTCAGGGCTAGTGGTTCTGATGCTTTCCCTGCTTGCTATCATTATCCATTTAATGCCTCCTGCAAGCAGGAACAAGAGTGAGAAAGATGGATCAGCTTCCTTCATTTTCCCTGTATTCCCCCTCTGGATGTCAATGAAGACTGAATCACATTACCCAGAGAAGCCAAAGATCAGCCTTTTTCGACTTTTTACTCTGAAGGAAGCCTTGAAATAATTTTCAAGTCTCAGGGAACCTCTGCATATCTGCAGCTAAAAAGAAAAAAAAAGGAAATGTTTATTGTCCCCTCACTCACAATCACTTGTGGAACCCCTAGCATTCCAGGGAACTCTGGTTGTAAAACCCTAATCTGAGAGGTAACTGTTCCAATACATAAGTTAATTCCTTAAGTGTGGGTCAGATTTTCACTTTAAATCAGGGGTAGGCAACCTTTCCCCTTTAAGGGCTGAGGGACTTCAGCTCCCAGAATCCCAGGAGCTATTGGCCAACATGGGACTATTGGCCAACATGGCTGAGGCTTCTGGGAGCTGAAGTCCCTCAGCCCTTAAAGGGGAAAGGTTGCCTACCCCTGCTTTAAATCATGAAGTAAACAAATATAATCTGCAAGGATCCCCACTCATAGCATACCAATTCAACCCACGTAGAGTCTCTTGCATGTTTGGCATCAGATTGAAGACTCTAGTCTACAGTGTTGGGGAGGTGGTAAATTTTCCCCTTGCCACAGTCCCAAATAAAAGTAGCTCTTTCTCCCTCCAATAATTGGTATCACTGGAAGCCTCCCTCCTTCCTTGGGTAAAGACTACCCCCCCCCCAAATACTCTTGTTCAATTCACTTAACACTTGCATTATGTGATAAATGATGAAGAAATCAATCACATTTGCTACCCTCAGTTCAACATAATCCTTCTCCATTCAGTGAGTGTACAAAATCAAAATATATTATGGTATTCTTCAAGCTACAGATTGAAGATGAGCTGAACCCACAAGAAAATAGAGCAGGGAAGAAGAAAGTCTAATGAAACCAGTTAAGTGAAAGGAAAAGAAAAACCCTCCATAGTCATATACATATCCAGCCTAATTTGCAATAAATCTTAGTTTTTCCACAATACAATTCATGCAATGCAATGACTCTATAAAATCTTTCTGCTGCAGAATGAATATATATATATATATATATTCTGCAGCAGAAAGATTTTATAGAGTCATTGCATTGCATGTATGTATGTGTTTGTGTGTGTAGATAAAGGTATTCCCCATTGACAAGGTTGTCAAGTCGTGTCCAACCGTAGAGGGCAGTGCTCATCTCCATTACTAAGCCAAAGAGCCAGCGTTGTCAAAGACTACTCTGTGATCATGTGGCCAGAATATATATATTCAATATATATTCAGAGCTCTAGCCTAAAATAAGTAATATATATATATAATACAAATAATATATGTAAAATAAAATACATCAAGGAAGAAAAAAATTCTAAGATTCCAAAGTTCACCAGCAACAGAAATGAAAGAGAAATTTGTTTACTTCATATTTTAAAATAAATTGCCCTAATTTGTACTTCCTGAACTAATATGCAAACTGGAACATATTTTTCCAGTTTCCATGATTCCCTAGCACTGAGCCAGGGCAGTTAAAGTGGGCTCAATTTGCACTATTTCTGGCAGTCTGCAAAGGCAAATAGTTCTTAATTCAAAAAAGTATACTTCAGGGAAAAGAGTACCTGTATATATTGTGCTTGTTAACTGCTGTCAAGTCAACTATAACTTATGGTGGCCCTATGTATGAATGAGAGACCTCCATGTCACCGTCATCAACAGCCCTGCTCAGGTCTCCAGACTCCAGGCTGTGGCTTCCTTAATTGAGTCTATGTATCTAGAGTGCAACCTTCTTCTTTTCATACTGCCTTCTACCTTACCTTACTTCCTGGCTTATTAAATAGGCTGGAGGGGGACTGGCTGAGGTAGGCAATGCATCCCCACAACAATGCAGAGTTCCATCTAGCCTAAAGTTGTGAGCCCTTTGTTAAAAAAAAGTCATCCCTGAATCCCATAGTTATGAATAATTATTGGCCAGTATCCAACCTACTATTTTGGGGCAAGGTTTTAGAACATGTGGTGGCTTCCCAACTGCAGGGGTTTCTGGATGAAATGGATTATCTCGATCCATTTCTATGTGGTTTCAAGCCTGGCTATGGAACAGAGGCAGCCTTGGTGGATGACTTACGCAGGGAACTAGACAGGGGGAGTGTGTCCCTGTTGGTTCTCCTGCACTTCTCAGTGGCTTTTGATACCATTGAGCATGGTATCTTTCTGGACTGCCTCTCTGGGATGGGACTTGGAGGTCTGTTTTACCATGGCTCTGTTCCTTCATGAAGGGGCGAACCCAGAAAGTGTATTGGGGGACTCCTGCTCGACTTCCTGGCCATTAGCCTGTGGGGTCCCTCAGGGTTCTGTGTTGTCCCCTATGCTATTTAACACATACATAAAGCTGCTTGGAGAAGTTGTTCAAAGTTTTGGGGTTTGGTGTCATCAATATGCCGATGACACTCTACTACTCCTTTCCACCCCAATAATCCAGGAGGCTGTCTTGGTCCTAAACCAATGTCCGTCATCAGTAATGGACTGGATGAGGGCAAACAAGTTGAAACTTAATCCAGACAAGACAGATGTACTCCTGGTCAATTTGAAGGCAGATCAGGGAATAAGGATTCAGCCTGTGTTATATGGGGTCACACTCCCCCTGAAGACGCAGGTTCGCAGTTTGGGAGTACTCCTGGACTCAGCTTTGAACCTGGAGACCCACATTTTTGCACATTTAAAAGTTGTGCGCCAACTGCACCCATTCTTTGAGATGCCAGATCTGGCTTCGATGGTACATGCCTTGGTTACATCCCATTTGGACTACTGTAATGTACTCTGCTTGGGGCTGCCTTTGAAGAGTGTTCAGAAACTTCAGTTGGCCCAAAGAGTTGCAGCCAGGCTGCTAACAGGGGCAACTTACAGAGATCATATAACGCCCCTGTTGAAACAGCTCCACTGGCTGCCAGTTTATTTCCGGGCACAATTCAATGTGCTAGTGATGACCTTTAAAGCCCTATATGGCTCAGGTCCAGGCTATTTGGCAGACTGTGGGCCTTTGCAGGCTGCCAGAAATAGTGCAAATTGAGTTCACTTTAACTGCCCTGACTCAGTGCTAGGGAATCATGGGAATGGTAGTTTATTGTGGCACCAGAGCTCTGTGACAGAGAAGGCTCAATGTCTCAGAAAAAAATACAATTCCCATGACTCCCTAGCACTGAGCCATCTGACCTGGCCCGGGCTCTGAGATCCTCAGGGGAGGCCCTTATCTCCATCCCACCACCATCACAAGCATGATTGGTGGGGAAATGAGAAAGTGCTTTTTCCATGGCTGCCTCTAGACTCTGGAACTCTCTGCCCAGGGAGAACAGCCCCTTCCTTGATGGCCTGCTGCCGACAGTCAAAAACCTTCCTTTTCAGACAGGCGTTCGAAACAGAACACTTTTAAAGAACAGCCTAGAATGCTCTATTGTTTTAATATATTTTAAACATTTTTATCTTCCTTTTTAATTTTATTTTATTGTAGTAGTTTAATTCTATTTTACTGTATTGTATTATTTTTTTTAAATTATATCGTTTTTAATGTTGTAAGCTACCCTGAGTCCCAGTCATGGGAGATGGGCAGGATATAAATCAATAAATATAACAAATAAATAAATACCAAGCATTATTGTCTTTTCTAGTGAGTCATGTCTTCTCATGATATAGCCAAAGTAACTAACACCAGTCTCAGCTTAGTCACCTGGCTTCTAGGAAGAGTTCAGGCTTGATTTGCTCAAGGACCATTTTAGCAGTCTTTTTAGCAGTCCATGGTCAGCACCACGTTTTAATTATGGCTTTTCTTCCTCTCAGCCTTCTGCACTGTCCAGCTTTCACAAGTATACATAGAAATGGGAAATACAATGGCATGGACGATCTTAATTTTACTATTCAATTATATATCTTTACACTTCAGGATCTTGTCTAGTTCCTTTATAGCTGCCCTCGCATGTCTTACTCTTCTTCTGATTTCTTGACCTCAGTCTCCATTTTGATTAAGGACTAAACCAAGGTATGGAAAATCTTGAACAATTTCATCATCTACTTTATAAAATTATATAAATCGTCTGTGGTAATTATTTTTGTTTTCTTAATGATTAACTGTAAAACTGCCTTTGTATTTTTTTCCCTTTGACTTCAGTAATTGTTCGAAATCTTTGCTATTTTCTGGAATTAGTATGATGTCTTCTGCTTATCTTCAATTGTTGCTTTCCAATTTTCACACTTCCGTCTTCTGAGTCTAATCCTATTTTACATATGATGTGTTCAGCATACTAGTTAAACAGGGTGATAAAAGACATCCTTGCCTAACCTCCTTGCCATTCCATTTCTCCATATTCTGTCCTAACAGTAGCCTCTTGTTCTGAGTACAGGTTATACATGTTGTGGTACCCCCATTTCTTTAAGAGCAATCCATAGTCGTTCATGATCTACACCAGGGGCAGGCAACCTTTCCCCTTTAAGGGCCGAGGGACTTCAGCTCCCAGAAGCCTCAGCAATGTTGGCCAATAGTCCCATGTTGCCAATAGCTCCTGGGATTCTGGGAGCTGAAGTCCCTCGGCCCTTAAAGGGGAAAGGTTGCCTACCCCTGATCTACACAATCAAAGGTTTTGTTATAATCTATACAGCAGTCTGATTTTGTTTTGAAATTCTTTGGTGCACGCCACTATCCAGCATATGTTTGCAATACAATCCCTATGAGCCTCTTCCTTTCCTGAACCCTGCTTGGACATCTGGCATTTCTCACTCCATATATGGTAAAAGTCTTTGTTGTAGAATTTATATAGAGGGATGTATTATATAGAGGGCATTTATATAGAGGGATGTATTACATGACAGTAGAACAGTATATTCTAGTAACTGCAGAACATAGAAGAGCCAGTTTGTCCCTTTCTCTTAATTTCTACTATTGCACTTGCTGCATGCACACCCATACACACAGTGAACATTTAGTCCACAGATACTGTAAAAGTTTTGTATGCTCATCACAAGCAGATTTACATGGCTTACATCTCTCTCTTGTCAGTACTGTAGTTAGATGAAAGAGTTTGGCAGAAACCCAAATAGGCTCTAGAACTCTATTCACAGAAGAACCATCTGAAAGTATGGTCCAAAGCACAACTGCAGAAATATTCCAGTTTGAGACCACTTTAACTGCCCTGACTCAATGCCAGGGAATTCTGGGAACTGTAGTTTTATGAGACATTGAGTTTTCTCTGTCAAAGAGTTCTGGTGCCACAATAACTACAATTCCCAGGATTCTCTCGCAATGAGCCAGAACAGTTAAAGCAGTCTCAAACTGGATTATTTCTGCAGTGTGTTTTGGACCATTGACTTCATAGACAATTACAGCTTTGGAATGGCCATGACATAAATGACAGCCATTTCACATCATTAGTGCTGAGAAAGGCAAAATTCCAGACCTGTCTTTGCAATTTGCAATCCTGGGTTATGTTGTTGTTGTTGTTGTTTTTAACTGCTCTTGAGTAAATCTCAACTCATGGCAACTCTATGGATGAGACATCTCCAAGAACCTCTGTCCTCCACTACTCTGCTTAATTCCTGCAACCCTTTAATATCTGTGACCTCTCTAATAGAGTACATCCATTGGGCATGTGGCCTTCCTCTCTTCCTACTTCCCTCCACCTTTCCTAGCATTATTGTCTTTTCCAATGAGTCCTCACTCATGGTGTGTCCGAAGTTCGATAGCCTCAGTTTGGTCATCTTAGGGCCTTTACAGACTGTCAGAAATAGAAACTGTCCTGGCTCAGTGCTAGGAAATCATGGGAATTGTATTTTGTTCTTGGACATTGAGCCTTCTCTGTCAGAGAGCTCTGGTGCCACAATAAACTACAGTTCCCATGATTCCTTAGCACTGAGTCAGGGGAGTTAAAGTGGCCTTAAGTTGCATTATTTCTGGCAGTCTGTAAAGGCCCTTAGCTTCCAGGGAGGTTTTTGGCTTAATCTGCTCTAGGACCCATTTGTTTGTCCTTTTGGCTGTCCATGGGATGCTCAGCACTCTTCCCCAGCACCAGATCTCAAATGAATTGATTTTCTTCCTATCATCTTTCTTAACTGTCCAGCTCTCACATCCATTCATGGTAATAGGGAATATGATGGCTTGTATGATTCTAACTTTTGTGCTGAGTTGTATATCTTTGCATTTTAGAATCTTTTCTAGTTCTTTCATAGCCACCCTCCCCATTCTTAATCTTCTTCTGATTTCCTAACTGCAGTCCTCATTTCTATCAATGTTTGAGAATTCTTTTACTATTTCTATTTCTTCATTGTCTAAGTTCAACTTGTGAAGGTCCTCAGTGGTCATTATTTTTGTTTTCTTTATGTTCAGCATTAAGCCTGACTTAGCACTTTCTTCTTTGATATTCCTTAGTAGATATTCCAGGTCTTTAAGGTTTTCTGCTAGGGGGTGGAACATTGTTCTTAATTTTGTCTGATGATTTTATGTTGTAAGCCGCCCCGATTGCGCTCAGAGGGGCGGGGTATCAAATAAAAATTATTATTATTATTATTATTATTACTATGGTGTCATCTGCCCTAGGTATTTCTAAAGGGAGCCAAGAATGAGAATAAGAAAAGCCAGGACTAAGCAAAGACTTTCCTTCTCAAAGGACTTCGTCTGATTTAAAAAAGAGGACCTCCCATTTTTCTCAAAGGCCTCATAGCCCCTCACACGTTTAGACTTCATTCTTAAAACAAACAAACACCTTTTAGCATGAGTTTTAGGGCCATTGCAGACCGGCCCAAAGAGCCGGCCTTGGGATTGAGTTGGGGCGGAGTGGGGCAGCCACACACCACCTACCCTAACCCCACCCTGATGCCGTCCTGATGCTTTTAGGGGTGGCAAAAGGGAGTATCGGGGCTGCAGTTTGGGGTTGCCACGGCCCCATTCCGTCACTCCCTGGGACGGATCTCTGCCACCCCAAATGGGCCATCTCCATTGGCCCTTATTTTCTAACTCCCAGGAATACCAGTGTATTTCAGAAGATAAAAATACTCCATGTACACAGAAATATTTTGTTACTGTTGTGCACCTTCAAGTTGTTTCCAACTAACCTATCACAGGGTTTTCTGGGGCTGAAAGTATGTGACTCACCCAAGGTCACCCAGCAGGTTTCCATGGCCAAGTGGAGAACTGAACCCTGATCACCAAACTCACAGTCCAACGCTCAAACCACTACACCATGCTGTTTCTCACAGGAATATTTTCAGGGGTAGAATAATTTACATGAGTAGAATAAAGGTAAGTCCCGGAACAGCTTGGAACCAAGGTAAGGGGTGAAAGCCAGGTTTTGCTTGGATTTAGATTCAACACTCCAGTTCTTAAGCCACAGCTGGCGCCAAAACACCACTGCTGTGGCCTGGGCCCTTGTGTACAGCATCCAGGGTGCTATCCATTGTAAAGGTGGCTGCCTTGACAATCTTATTCAATGACAGTCGGAGGCAAACATCAGAAGCTGGAGGATTTTCTAGGAGCTCTCGGGACCACTGGAGAGACTCTCTTGCCACCATGGAGGATGTTGCCACTGCTCTAATGGCGATGGAGATGGCCTCATGTGCCCTCTTTAAGGCGGACTCTGCTTTTCTGTCCTCAACTATCTTCAGGAGATCCTTGCCGTCTTTGGAGAATATGGCCAAGGAAACCAGTGCCAACACTGGGGTATCCCCCAGGGGAAACTGAAGTTTTTCCATCACTGTCTGGGGAAAACTGTACAGCTTCTTCAGAGAGCCATGGCTTGGGCTTATTGCACTCCTCCCTGATCACATGCATCAGGTTGGCTGTTCACAGAATTTCCAGGACAGATGGTGTTGGGACTGGAAAAAGTTTCCCCGTTGCTCTAGGGAGGTCTGAGTCCAAGGTAGGGGCTTTTCCAGTTGATAATGCAATACCAAGGGTCTTAGCAGTTTTCTTCATCAGTATGGGGTAATCTTCCACCTTAAAAAGGTGTGTGGAGGAGGGAACCGCATCCCCAGTTCCCTCTGTCTCCTCGTCTTCAGAAAGTTCACCTTCCTCAGTGTTGAAACAGGTGTAAGCCGATTCCTCCCCCTCATCCTCCTCTGCCGAGGAATGGGAGGGAGATCTGGTTCTCTCCTGGGAGTCCCAGGAGTGCTTGTGGAGGGCTGTCTGTGGTGCTTGTGGGGGGCTGGAGATGGAGGTCAGCCTTCACATCTTCCTCCCTAGGCCAGTGGGTCTCGGAGGAGGCCAACCAGGCAAGTTTACCATCCTCCGCTGATGCAGTCAGGGTGGGGTGCCCCCCACCGCCTCCCTGCTTTGCCTTGTTGCAGCTAGCAGTGGAAGAGCAGGGGTTTTAACTTTGTGCCCCCACCTGGAGCTGGCCAGCAGTGCTGCGTCCTGGATGGCGGCCACCCCATGGTCACATGGGGAAAATGGTGGCCATTGTAATCAAGATGGCAGCCGCCATTCGCATGGTCAAGATGATGGCTCCTGCTGACACAACCTGTATGGCAGGGTCCCCCCATGAGGCTGCTGCAGCAGCAAACCTTGTCAGGGGAGGAAAGCACTTCCCGACCCTCTGTGAGTATGGAGGTCAAGCACAGGGGACAATGACCTGCCTGAGTGGCCAGCACAGGGTGTCCCCCCATGCCATAAAGGCTGGTGGTGGAGAAAGGTTCCCAGGGTTCCCCCCCCCCACCTCCTTGGTGGGAACCTGGACTCCATGGCCTCTATTCCCTGCTCCTGTCGGGGTTCTGCAGCCCGAATGATGGCAGGGACCTCCTGGGACAGGAAAGACTTTATCAGGGAAGCCTATTGGAGTCGGGAGGTGGCAGGCCCTCCGGTACTCATGGCCCTGAAGTCTAGCAGCTTTAGTGGTCCCAACAGTGCCTTGCTAGTCCTGAACCCAAAGGGTCTGGAGGGGGTGCAGAGCCTCTTTGGTAGCATGGAGGGGAAATCTCTTTCCTCCTCTGCCCTTGAATTTGTTGTCAGCTGCGCTATCACCATAGTCAGGGTGAGTGGCTGGGGTGAGGAAATCTCCTCCTCGGGGATGTTGCTCTTCTCCGTAGGCATCCTTGCTACCCATGAGGGATTTGAGGGGAGAGGGAACTACTGTCCTCTGGAACAGTCCTTTTCTCAATTTATCAAATTCTTTCCTTTAAATCCTAAGAGAAAATGGTTCCACATCCTGCTAGGAGCATAGGCAGGAAAAGAACTGACCTTTGCTGGGTTGCCCTTCCCATGAAGGTCTTTTGTTCTTTTGTTTTTTACTGCCTATAGGAGCTAATGGGAAGACCAACCCAATTTTAGAAGGCTTGAACCTTCTCTGCTGTAAAACTGGGCCTTCTGCATGCAAACAAAGCCAGGTACAGGTTGAGTTTCCCTTAACTGGAATTCTGAAATCCAAAGTATTCCAAAATCCATAACTGAGCACATTGGTGGCTGAGATAGAGACACTTTTGCTTTCGGATATTTCAATGTACACAAAGTTTGTTTAATGCACAAAATTATTAAAAACTATCGTGTACAAAATTACCTTCAGGCTATGTGTATAAGGTGTATACAAAACATAAATGATTTTCATATTTATATTTAGGTCTCATCTCTAAGAGATTTGATTATGTATATGCAAATATTCCAAATAAAAAAAAAACCCTCCAAAATCCAAAACACTTCTGGTCCCAAGCATTTTGGATAAGAGAGACTCAACCTGTACAGCAGCTTCCCAGGTTAGCTCTTTCAAGAAGAAATGTCTCCCAATATGGTTATGACATATAGAGGACAGTAAGCCTTTAAACACCAGCAAAAGGCTTTCCTGGATTCCTTGACCCCCAATGTGCATCTTGGCCCTAGAGATCCTGGGATGCTAGCGAAGGGTGAAGCCTAATGATTTATGATGTATAGCGTGATGGTTCCCATTTCTCTCTCTACAGTCCAGAAACTAGAGATTAACCATTTGTGCTCTAATTTAACAGTGAAAAATTCTTCTAGGGTGATGGGCACACACACATACAGAGTGAGAAAATATCTAACAAAGCTGTCTCTGCTGACCACACCATGTTATGAAGTAAATAATCATAGTGGTTTAGCAAGCATGGCTTCAGGTCAAAAAGTGCTATACCGTATATTGCAGGGAAGACAAGAACTACGATATAAACCAAGTGGAGGAAAGAACTGAAAGTACTGAGGAGGAGGAGGAGGAGGAGGAGGAGGAGACAAAAAAGGGCAAATAGTTCTGGTTGCAATTGAAACCACTCTTCTCATGATTGCAGCTTCTATGGCTGCCAAGGAGTTATTGGAACTGCTTATTTGCTGTGAAGCTCAAGGGAAAATAAAACCAACACTCCACGCTTTATTAATCTTGTCCTCATCTGACATAAAAATGCACCATCAGTCTTTTGTTTGATATTTTCAGACCAATTTGTCAAAACAAGCATCCAGATAAGTCATTAATCACCCCCCCCCATTAAAACAGAGGAAGAAGTTGAAATTCAGTTGACATATGTTTAAATCAGCCAAGAAAAAAAAAAGAACATGTGTGCACACACATATACTTTATGATGTAACAAGAGCCCATTGAAACAATAGTTTTTCTACTGTTGTAACTCTAGAAATCTAACCCACAAGGTAATTACCAAAGGGAATGGGAATCTTTTGTAATAGTCCTCAGATCTTTCCGGGTATTTCTCCTTTTCTCTCTCTCTCTCTCTCAAAAAAACTGCTGAGCTAGTGGATATATTTGGCAGATATAGAAACCCAATCATTATAACATTAGAGTGTTCTAATACAGAAAACAGATTTTTCCTGGGGAGGTTTCAAGGTCCACAAACTGGCAGTAACTCCACAAACAGAGAGGGAAAATGTGTAAAGAAGTCTGATGGGAAGGGGGAGGTACAGTATATAATTTTTTCCTTTTTGAGCTGCCAACTTGAGTCTTGAGCAATTGTGGATTTGTATTTCTCCATGAGAAGTTGGAAGAAAGAAAGCCAAAAAGCTTAACAATTGGAAGGAGCCAACATGAGTGAAAATGAAGCAAGAAATTAAAATCAAGTAATGAAGTTTCCAGTGAGAACCTCCCAACAAAGTGTTGGAAAGCATAACATGGAAGATGAGAATGTGGAAATATCCATATATTGCCACACTGTATAGTGGAGGTCTCATACTCTCTGGCACAGAATCCTTGTAGAAAAATTGAATCTTGAGATGTGTCTGGGTGAGATTTTTTTCTTTAAGTGATGTCAGGTGCACAGTCACATCTTTTTGAGATCTCTGTCTATCATAATTCATCAAGCAGAATGGAATCTGGAGATATGAAAACATGGCAAGTTTTCTATCATTGTGTACACTGACCAGCAGCAGCTCTCATATAATAACTCTGCTGGGAAATAAATCTGCAGGCTCTCGCATGCAAAGCATGCATCCTCGACCACTGAGCTATAGCTTTTTCCTAATTCTCTAAATGTGTAGATAGTTACAAAAATGGATTACATGTTTGTTTTGGAACTTGCATGATGCTTTTCAACAGGGCTGGATCTCCAGATGCCCTGGGAATCAGCTCCCAGAATTCCCAGCCAGCAATAAGAAATTGTAGAAGCTGCAGTCCAGAATAATGAGTGATTCTCGATATTTACTATAGAACCCTGTCAACTTTACTGATTAATATGTGGGTGGGATTTCCCCCCATCATGGCTTACTGGTGCTCTCTATCTATCAATGTTTAGTCATTGCCACTGGTTTATTTAGACTCTGGACTGTTCATACTTCCCCCATTAAATCAGAATACTTTTCAAATTACAGGTAATGCTAATAATGCCATGTCAAACACAAAGACACACAAATTTTAGATATACACCCCAAGATTGGCCAGCTACTAAGGAAACAAAGGACATTAGGACCAGTATCTATGAAGAGACTAAGATGTGGAGGACAGCTTGTATCCTAAACAATCAAATCTTCATGATGTCCCAAGTTTATAACTACAGAATAAATGACCTGTTTAGAACTATGACTACACATCAGGAAATAAAACAAACAACACAATTGGCTTGTCACTTGTCCACTGACCTCTTTAAGTCATTTTGGCAGAGGGTCAGCTGTGTGTGTGTGTGTGTGTGTGTGTGTGTGTGTGTGTGTGTATGTATATATATATATATATATATATATAAAATAAAAACAGCTATAAAAACAGCTATAAAATAATGAAACATTGATACTTCTGTTTAGTTATTACATTAGGAATTCCCCCATTCCACAGTAATATGGGATGTTTTGTGTTTGAGGAAGAAATATTTTGCAGTAACTTGAAGTAGAAATTTGCCATAATAAGGACTGCACTTACTTATCCCATCCTTAGATATATTTAACAGAAATATATCCCATGATTCCAACATTCATGTTAGAGTAATGCCCTTCTTAGAATAATCTAAAGGGCACAAACATGTGCACAAAAGACGTGTTGGGGGGCAGATGAAGGGGAGAAAAATGGAAGCTGTTGAAGTCAAGTAATTTGCACAGTGTTTTGGGATGTAATGGAAAAAGAGTATGAAGATATTCAAATGAGGTTTAGTTATGTGATATGACTGGATACAGATAGACAACCATCTGTAACTAGTTATGTTCAGCAAACTTGGCACTGAGATAAGATTTAGCCAAATCCATTTTTTCCTTGTTCAAAGCAGGGCTTTCCCTTCATTCAGCTTTAGATAGAAAAGTACTGGATGTGTTTACAAAAACAGTGGGATGGGGAGCCATCAAGATGTATGGAACAATTTAAGTGTGCTATATACATCTTTATTTAAAAAAATTAGTAATTAAAATAATCCCATATGTATTCCTAGCTACTAAACAGCATCTGTTTTGGGGTCACAAAAATCCCTTTGCTATCATTCTTTATAGCCATCACAACTTTTATTCATGATAATTACTAAAACACTAAGAACAAAAATAAATTCCCTACTCCTTGGGTGGCGCTGAGATTGGGAGGAGCTCTGGTCTACAGCCATGGACCTCAAAGTCTTTGTTTTGTTCTTGTCTTGCCCATATTGGTATGCGTGTGTGTCTTTGTGGGTGAGCATGCCAATATCCTTCTATGTTCCACTAGATGAGAAACATTACAAGACTGTTGCATGATATATTCAAAGATAAATGTCCATCTTGTATAATTATTTGAAAAAATTTAAACCAAGCATTTTTTTTTTACAAGAAACGCACAGAAAGGACATGGGAAACATTCTAACATGATCTCCCTTTGACTCGAAATATACAACTGGAAATTCTAACAAATCCAGAGGGGTTACGGTACTGTTTGATAAAACATGTCTTTTTCAGGTTGACGAAGTAATCCAGGACCCTTCAGGTCGTTACTTAATATTAAAAGATATCCTGGCCAATGAAATCTTCTCACTGGCCACATTTTACTCTCCAAACAATGACCAATGGCTTCTTTCCTACAAATCTTAGGGAAGATTGCAGAAGGCAATATTGTTATAGGGGGTGATGCAAATGAAGTCCTAGATTACACACTAGACAAATGACATCCCCCCTCCAAAAGATGAAAAAGAAAACATCAGCAGTATCTGACCTCTTGACTAGACATGGTTATATAGACCCCTGAAGAGCTCTACATCCATCTTGTAGAGCCTTATTTTCATTTGATGCTTTGAAAGCCTTTGACAGGTTGGAATGGCCATTTCTTTTTGGGGTCTTTCAAGGAATGGGTTTTGGAGATGGCTTCATAGGAACACTCCACCTTATCTATGAGAAATCAGAGGTGATGGTGTTGGTTAATGGCCCTGACTCAACACCTTGTGCACTTTCCATAGGCACCAGACAAGGATGCCCATTGTCACCCCTACTAGTTGCACTAACAATAGAGCCCTTGGCTAATATGATTCAGCATAATGCTGATATCACTGATATTTGCATCAACAAGCAACACCATAAGATTGCACTTTATGCTGATGATGTGTTGATTTTTTTTTTATTATGCCCAGAATTATCATTTCTACCTCTAAAAAAGGATAATTTAGTCCTTTGGTAGTTATTCAGGTCTAAAAATTAACTTTAACAAATCCACATTTATGGCTCTAAACATTTCATACCAACAGCAAAAATCCTGGCAGGACCTAATGGGTTTGCAGCTGTGTACCTCAGGTTTTTCCTATTTGGGAATAATCATCATGAAAGACACCCAGCAGCTCATACCCCAAAATTAAAACCCAGTAGACATATGGATGCTGCATAAATCTAAAGAATGGAAAGCTTTAAATCTTTCCATCCTTGGCAGGATTTTATTAGTCAAGATGTTCATGATCCCTCTACTCTTTTTCCTGTTTCAAACAGCCCCACTGACTTCTCTCCCATCTAGATTCAAGAAATGGCAAAAAATATTTGATCAATTTATTTTCAATAAAAAGAGGCCTAGATTTCCCAAACCCACTAGACACATCACTTCCAAGAATGGTGGTCTGGCAGTCCCAGATATTGCACTGTATTTCCAGGCTTTCCAATTCAGCCATTCAATTAATTAAGGACAACAGTGCTAACCAGATGGGTAAATCTAGAAGTGTATAATATGAAGTCTACTGAATTTACTTGCCTTTACACTAAAACAGAAACTTGGTAGATTATCTAATTCATTTTTATCTAGCTCCCTACTCATCTGGCATAAATGGAAACACATACTAGCTCAGGACCCCTCTCCCATTAAACCATTTTTTGCATCCTCTTTCTCATTTAGATGATCAATTCCCACTAACAAGGTTATTGAGAAGATGTGGACTCTACTGCACCTTAGACCTGTTCTCTGGTGGATTACCAAGCCCACCAATACCATAAAAACATCCCTACAACAAACTGAAATTACCTGGCTTCAAGTACACCAAACTGCTTCCTTTGTATCACACCTAGCCTCAGCAGAAAAATCTCCATGTCTGCTCTCCTTTTTTGGAAAACTTTTGTTTGAATTCCGCATCTCATACTAAAGGGATGGCGGCAGCTATCTACAAACATTAGATGGAATACATGTATGGGAAAGGCCAATATACACACTCATTTTGGCAAGGAGAATTGAAAGCCATGATTTCAGACACAGCATGGGCTCATATTTGGTCTTCACCCCCATACAAATCCCGTTCAGCATCTGTGAGGGAGAATACTTTGAAAACCATCCATAGGTGGTATCTTACACCTATAACACTGTCTACAATGGTTAAAACACTCTCTCCGGATTGCTGGAGGGGTTGTAAATCTAGGGGCTCTTATATGCATATGTGGACTGACTATCCTAAAGTGAGAAAATTTTGGCATGCAGTTCTCCAACAAATTTCATGTATCATTGATTAAACTGTAAATTTCTGATCAATTTTGCTTTTGCTTTCAATATTTGATAAAAATTAATTCTAACTTGAAACATAGGAAATTGATCATTTTTCTTATTACTGCTGCCAGATTAGGTAAAGGTATTCTCCATTGACAAGGTTGTCAAGGCGTGTCTAACCATAGGGGGTGGTGCTCATCTCTGTTACTAAGCTGTAGAGCCAGCATTGTCAGGGGCTACTCTGTGATCATGAGGCCAGCATGATTGCACAGAACGTTGTTTACCTTCCCACCAAAGTGGTAGCTATTTATCTACTTGCATTTGCATGCTTTCGAACTGCTAGGATGGCAGAAGCTGGGACTAGTGATGGGAGCTCACCCCATCATGCAACACCCAAATTAGAAGTAGCCAAATGTTGGAAGTCAGGTGACCTCTCTGTTAAGAACTGGTGGTCTAGAATTTGGGATATGTGGTTGATGGAGAAACTGTCTGCTATGACGAGGTTTTGCATTGGCCACAAAAGGACTGACACATTTCAAGAAGACTGGATTATCTTTATTGACTATTTTAATCATCACTCCCATTGGATTCAACCTCTTACTTCATAGATGGATCTTTGGACAGACACTCTACACCAGGGACCGGCAACCTATGGCCCCCGGGCCAGTTAAGGCCAAGGTTGCCGAACTTACCGGCCCAGGCTGATCCCTGCCGCCGCCACTGCTGCCACGGTGCGTTTTCTCTTCTGTGTGGCAGCGTGCGCCGCAGCCGCCATTCTAAAAATCAAAATGGTGGCCGCGACGTGTTTGCGCATGCGCAGGAGTACTGTGCATGTGTAAACGAGTCACGGCTCCCGTTTTGGAAAACAAAACTCCTGCGCATGTGCAAATAGTACTCCTGCGCATGCGCAAACGCGTTGCGGCCGCCATTTTGATTTTCAAAATGGCAGCTGCGACATGCGCTGAGGCGGCCGCGGCCGTGCTTGCTACGGTGGCGGCAGCGGAGTGCGCGGGGGGGTCACGCGTGCCAGCATATGTCCAAACGTACAAGCATGATTTTCAATGAGAGACTGAACATCTTGTAGCCACTTTACTGGACAAAAGAATGTCATCACAGCACAGCTGCAGAAAGTCACTTTTTAAAATTATAGCTCCCAAAATTCTAGTGGCCATGTGGCTGAGTGATCCTATGGGCTGTACTTCAAAAAAAAAAAAAAAATGAACTTTTCCAAGGTCTTCAACAGCATTAAACATACTGAAGCCTGATTAGCTAAAATGCACTAGTTTCCAGGATACTGTTTGTAACCTTAAAGCCCAGCTGGAACAGCTTTCTCCCCATCTAGCCTTCTGTCATTACTTTCCTGCTGACAGAAGGGAGGAGACAGAGAAGGAATAGTTAACTCTGGTTGGTTATTCCCAGTTTGCACATAAAGATTCCTATAGTTTTCATTCACCACTTTTAAAAACTAATCCTCTGGCACAATACAAGGCAACTGGCTACTCTGATCAGCTGTAACATCTCCAATCTGATCTCAGCAGCCAGGAAGTGTGATGAAAACTGAGTTACCTAGCGACTGGCACCAATCATTTCACTCCCAAGAACTGCTACAGCACTATCCTACTGGCACTCCCTGCTGCCAGGCAATAAGCAACCAAAATAGAAAACAACTCCTCCAAAATACACTGGGGTGGTCTGAATCCAGTCCTCCAGAAGCATGCCTGATTTTTTTGGGGACATTTTAACCAACAGTGTTTTAACTGCATTCAAAGATTGTGCAACAAACCACAAAGCGCAGCAAAGATCATGCAAAAACCAGTGACGACTTGCGTCCATCTACTATTATTTATTGAAAGCATTTCCATCCTGTTCCTCAGACAAACAGGCTCTCAGGCTGGCTTACATACAATCAATAAAAACAAGGATAGTCCCTGCCTACAAACTTACAATCTAAAAAGGTGCAACACAAAGGAAAAAAGAAATGGACAGGAGAGAGGAAAAAAGCAGGCAGTCTTTTAGCAAGGTTGGTGGAACACTTCCCATCCCATCTCATCTTCTTCTACTGCAATCTACAAAACTGCGTTAAACTATGCAAGACGGGTAAGAGGGCTTATGCCGGTCATTGTTGTTGTGTGCCTTCAAGTCATTTCTGATTTATGATGGCCCTAAGATGATCCTCTCATGGTGTTTTCTCTGCAAGACCTGTTCAGAGAGAGGTTTGACTTTGCCTTCTAAGGCTGAGAGAGTGTGACTTTATATATTTTTAAAGAAGCATATAATACTGGTACTTCTGAAAACAAAACAAAAAGAGGAAGAGCTTAGGCTTGATTTGGGATTCAAGAGTCTGTAGCCACTACTGCGAAGTCTGACTACAGCACAAGTGAGATAAGAGGTATGGAAAAGATACTATGATAAAGAACTACTACAGACAAAAAAAAAATTATACAACACTGCTATATAATCATTTTGCAGACTGCTTCTAGGAGCCACAGGGACTATTACCTATTTGACAATTAATTTACAGAATGGGAAGCTCCCTGTTAAATATTTGGAAGTTACAGCAACCATAAAATGAAGGCAACTGTTCATTTAGCAGAAACTATTCCACGACTGAGGAATTGGCAAAGATAGAGGAGTTGTGTTATGTGGATGTCTCCAAGCTTATTTATGAAACTGCTCCAGGCCTAAAAAGGATGGGAGCAAGCAGAGCACACTGTCAATTTTTAAGCATTTATAACCTGAAAAAGGGAACAGGCAGGCCTTTAAAGTAATAAAGCAAAGTACAGTATTAGCTTTATGGGAGATGTCCAAATCCATTAATCCTTAACCAGGCAAGATTAGAGGGGTGGAGCAGAATTAAAATGTTTTTTTTTCCAAAAGCAATATTCTTTAGACAGGTGATCTTGGAAAATGAAGACTCTAAGGTCATCTTCTCTTTCACCCTGCCTTTGCAAGGGATGGGGGGGAAGACCCTTAAAAATATAGAGCTCCCTCCCAGCTTTAGTTTTATCAACACCATAACATAATACTACCTTAAATCGAATGGTTAATCTTGATAATAGCAGGACAATTAAATCAATAGATGTTACTAAGTTCCCATTGATTCAATGCATACATTCTACCTAATAGCAATTGTAATTGTCTAACCTTGTGGAAGTTGATGGACTGCAACTCTCAGAAGCCCTAGCCCGCAGGCCAACAGTGAGGAATGCTAGTGATTGTAGTTGAACAGTACCTTGCCCATGAAGTGTGATGTAGATCATTCCTAAGCAGGTGAGCAACCAACTTGTGGCCAAAGAAATAGAAAAAAAAAAGATAGCAATAGGCGTATTCAGATAAATTCTCACTATAGGATGCAAAAGTTCCACTTGAAGAACCTGAGGCCCCCAAAGTTCTCCTTTCTAGATTATACTTAACAGGCTGCCAGGATTTCCATTGCTAATAGCTCAGCCACAGCTTAATAACGACCATTTCAAGATAAAGCAAAGAAAACTTTGCAAGATCATTCACAGAATAATGTCTCCATCCTCCAAAGGTTCCACTGCATGTATTACAAAAGCAGCAACATGCAAAAAACTACTGTAGAAAATCATTTGACATGAAATCTAAAACTATTAGCAGTTTCCCCAGCATTGTTCTGAGTATGAAGTTCACTACTCATTTATCTTCAAAGGGACATGTTTGCTGCATAGAACCTACCATAGCCACTCTTAATAAAAGAGCACAGATTTAGCAATTTGATAGACCCATTTCAAACCGGCTTCAGGACAGGCTTTGGGGTTGAGAC
>JAIPUX010001880.1:59524413-59538589 GCA_020142125.1 Phrynosoma platyrhinos | reverse complement strand
CCCCCCCATGTTTTTTAAACAGATAATGTTTCTCCTTTATCTGCTACTACAGCCATTATCTCTCTGATCACTATCACATTTTCCCTTTCCTTTATTTTTTTGCCTCCTTCTTGTTCCTTGTCTCTTGAGACAATATCAAGTGTTTGCTTTTGAAGCATTCTGTGCCTTCCATAGTATTTTCTTTCATTTCTTCCTTTCACAAAGATATGGGGAGGGTGTAACCCGCTTTGGGTTAAATCAGGGGTAGGCAACCTTTCCCCTTTAAGGGCCGAGGGACTTCAGCTCCCAGAATCCCAGGAGCTATTGGCCAACATGGGACTATTGGCCAACATGTCTGAGGCTTCTGGGAGCTGAAGTCCCTCGGCCCTTAAAGGGGAAAGGTTGCCTACCGCTGGGTTAAATCCAGCCAACAGTCCTAATTTCAGTAGTAGTACTGAACCAATGGAACCTACATAAGGATTGGTTTTGAAAGGGTCACTCCACAAGTCATGTCAGACTAATTTTTTTTAAAAATGAGTTAGAGGCCTGTTAATAGGGCTTTGGTCCCCCATGATATATAAATTTAAAATAGTCAACAAAGGTATTGAGAAAGTTAAAGATTTCCTATTTCTTGGCAAGTGTAATGATGTATCATTGAGAGCCTTTGTAGCTGAAGAGTGGGTATAAATACTCTAAATAAATAAATAAATACATAAATAAGTCTGGATTGCCCATGCCATTGTATTTCCAATTTCTATGTATGGTTGTAAAAGCTAGACAGTGAAGAAGGCTGATAGGAACAGAAACAACTGATTTGAGATGAGATGCTGAAGGATAGTTCTGCCGATGCCCTAGACCAGGGGTAGGCAACCTTTCCCCTTTAAGGGCCGAGGGACTTCAGCTCCCAGAAGCCTCAGCCATGTTGGCCAATAGTCCCATGTTGGCCAATAGCTCCTGGCATTCTGGGAGCTGAAGTCCCTCAGCCCTTAAAGGGGAAAGGTTGCCTACCCCCCTGCCCTAGATAGTCAATAAGACAAATAAATGTGTCCTAGAGCAAATCAGGCCTGAACTATCCCTGGAAGCCAAGATGACTAAGGAGTTTATTACACGGGGGAAATCCCGTGCAAAAACGGGATTTAAAAGGTGGGGGAAACCCACAAAAGCGGGCAGATTTTCACACACATTGCTGTTAAAATGGGGTTAGCCCGAACGGAAAGTAGTCATAAACTGCTTTCTTTTTACTTTCGGGATTTTCTGACTACTTTCCGTTCAGATTAACCCCATTTTAACAGCGACGTCGTCTGAAAATCTGCCTGCTTTTGTGGGTTTTTTTCCAATTTAAAACCCCGTTTCTGCATGGGATTTCCCTCGTGTGATAAACTCCTAAGTTGAGACTGGTATGTTTTGAACACATCATGAGAAGACATGACTCATTAGAAAAGGCAATAATGCTTGGAAATATGGAAGGCAGTAGGAAGAGGAAGACCACACTGCAGATGGATAGATTCAGACAAGGAAGCTACAGCTGTGAGTCTACAAAACCTGAGCAGGGTTGTTACTGATAGGATGACTGGAAAGTTTCTTATTCATAGGATCACTATAAGTCAAAGTTGACTTGATGGCAGTTAACAACAGCATTATTCTACTTTTATGTGGATTTGTAGCTTTTTGCTGGACCAAACCTTAAGAGTATCTTCCATGATACCTGATCATCTAAGACATAATGGCAACTGGAGTGCTGGAGGATTGTGTTCTGGACTCAGTGTTGTTAAACAACCTTATGAATAATTTTGATGTTTATACCTTTAGAAGACAGAATCAGGATTCCAGATGTCCTTAATAGGCTAGAGAACTGGGGGAAAACTAACAAAGTGATTTTCAGTGATAATAAATGTAAGATTTGGGTAGAAAAAAACAGATGCACAAAGACAGTATGGGTGACACTTGATTTGACAGAAGTACATGAGAAAATAATCTGGAGGTTTTAGTAGTCCACAAGCCAAACATGAGTCAACAATGTGATGCAGCAACAACAAAAAAAGTGAATGGAGTTCTAAGCATCCAGAATTAAAACATCCAGATCAAAAGAAGTAATAGTATTTTGATTCAGTCCAACCTCACCTGACCAGCATTACTGTTTAAGCTAAATATTAACAACATGGAACCAGAGGAGGGTGATCAATATGATAAATATTCTGAATACATATTAGGTACGGTTAATTAGAGAAGAGAAGTCTGAGAAATGATAGGATAGTCTTCTTCAAATACCTTATGGGACATGGAAGACAGAGCTTGTTTTCTGCTGATCTAGGAACAGGGTCAATGGATTCAATCCATGGAAGCAATGGATTCAAGTTACAAGAAAGGAGATTTTGATTAGACATTAAGAATTTCCTGATGGCAATTGCTGTTTGACAGTGGAATGGACTCTCCTTCACCAGAAGTTTTTGAACGGGGTTGAATGGTCATCTGTCAGTGGTGCTTTAGCTATGGATTCCTGCATTGGTAGGGGACTGGACAGGATTGTCCTCAGGGTTCCTTCCAGTTCTACATTCTGTGCCTCTATTCAACCTGCTACCCCTTAGGTCCTGCTTTTCTGTCCATTCCACACATGACAGTTCAGGACCATTGTGCAACTCAACTATAGGCTGACCTCAAAGACAAGGACAGGTTTTGGGGGCAAAATTATGGATTTTAATGTGACCTGTGGATAAGTCGAGGGCAAAACATAGGGTGGACATGTAACAAAGGATGCAAAGGATGGAACAAAAGAAACTATGCCAAAGAACTTACAAAATTCTGGCATGCATATATGTTTATGCTCACCCTAAAGGCTGGCTGGATGAGGAGGAAACTACCACTGTCATTTTCCCATTCAAAAAGATCAGAAGCAGGGTCACGGTGGAATGAGTAGAGGGTGTCAATGCTTCATTTAGGTACTCCTATGGCAGGCTAAGTTTTTGCCTTTCATCACTCTACTCAGAGAAGGGGATGGCTCCTTTTTGATAAGAGTTAAAGTACAGTACTTACATTGACCCATGGATAAGTCAACCCAGGTTTTTGGAGTCAATTTTTGACTAAATTTTTAAGAATTATACATGAGTGTATACAGTATATTAGTTATGTATCATGAACAGCATCTCATACACTGTTGGTTTGTTCGTAAATTATTATAGCCATTTATTAATCTGGTATGTCTCCAAAGGAGATAATTGATGGCATTTATTTGAAACTATGCAGTAATTTTGGAGTAGAATGCTTGTTGAAAGCCATGTGGTGTAGTGGTCTGAGTGTTGACATACGTCTCTGAGAAACCAGGGTTCAAATTCCTGCTTGGCCATAGAAATCCATTTTGGATTTTCTCAGCCTCAGAGGAAAATAATGGCAAAACTCTGAACAAATCTTGCCAGGAAAACTCTGTAAAAGGTTTGCTTTAGGGTTGCTATTAGTCAGAAGCATAACTTAAAGATAAACAACAACAACAGAATTGTTGTTTTAGGATTATCCTATTCTTTTTCAATCCCCAAAGCATTACTCATTTGAGTATACAATCAACCCACCTTATCCACAAGTGTTTTTTATCCACAGATTCAGGTATCCATGGCTTGAAAATATTCCAAAAAGTATAAATTCCAAATAGCAAACCTTTATTTTCCATTTTATATAAGGGGCATCATTTTACTATGCCATTGTATTTAATGGGACTTGAGCATCCATGGATTTTGTTATCCACGAGGGTCCTGGAATCAAACCCCAGTGGATAACAAGGGCCATTTTATGTCTGTTTTGGCCCCCTTACAATATTCTATGGCAGCAGATAGAAATTATTATCCAGTATACCTTAGGGTCACCATAAGTAAAATATGACTTGGAGGCATACAACAACAAAAACAAATACCTATATTCACATCATATCATAATCCTATCCAGCCAAGAAGTCTAGAAATGAAAGGCACATGAACATTCATTTCCAAACAAATGAGTTTCCAATTTAAAAAAGAGAAAGGGAGCATCTGGATCAGTGAAAACAAGTATGTGGGTATCTTTTTGTTTTTCTAGATCGCTTATATCATAGCCTATAAATGTCTTCTGAGCAGTATTGTATACATGAATTCATGGTATTTATTTCCAGGAAAAACGCATAGGATTACACTCTGAAATGGAAATGTCAGCAAGCTGATAGATTTTGCTATTTCTATTTAGAAATAAAATCTGAACATTGCAGGAAGATATATGATGTTTTCTCCTTTGAAGAAATACCAAAGCTTCAGAAATAGCACACTTAAAATAAGCAACATAGAGTATATTTCTTGACTACAGTGTTCATCTGAAAACCTTGCTCACTGTATTTAGATTGTTTTAAATCAGAGCTGTCTCTGAAAAAAAATTAGCTTGCCATGTACAGCACTCTTTTATCATGATAGACTTTAACAAGGGCTTTCTTTCCCCAACTTGATGCCATTCAGATGTTTTGGAATATACAGTAGTCCCTCCATTTTCATGGGGGATCCATTCAGGACTCACTCACTGCTGCAAAAATGGAAATTTGCAAAAATTCAAGCCCCAAGCCACAGATGTGCACACCATTTTTAGCCCTCCCCACTTGCCAGTCCACGAAGGACCAAGAGCGCAGATTTGAAGTTCACAAAAATTGGGGGAACGCCTGTAACTCCATTCATCCTCCAATTTTTGCGGACTTCAGCAAGGCCATGTAGTGCAACAGTTTTGGATGGCAACAGATTTGAGACAGCTGATCTAAACACATCTCATCCCAATATATATATAACTGAGTCAATGAAAAGACAGATTGTTATTGACAAATTAAACTATTCTGAATGAATTACTTCCCTGGGCTGCTATAACACTAACTTTTAAATCAACTGATAACATCAGGTAAAATCACTTCCATTCTGCCACAAATTCAGCATAGGCAATTCACTTTTAAAAGAAGTTAAAACCTTTCACTGGCATATAAACTATAGGGATCAACATTTCTGTGCTCCTTTGCGACTGGGCAAAGGATAAAACCAGGATGCTAAGTTTTCATCCCCGGAGTGTTTTTTGTGTGTGTGTTTTTAAAAAAAAAATAACCCACACAATAAATACTTCAAAAATAATGGCAATTAATGGAAATATTGAGATCTTTTTCAGCACAGCAACTGTATTTTGCTCATAAACACAGAGCCTATGCACTGGACACTTCCCACCCCCACAAGCCCAAGCTTTTCCATTAATGTATATTGGGTAATTAATGTACAAGCTTTAGGAGACATTCTTACAGCAGAAGGCAATATTTTGGCCCCAAGCCTAAACCAAGTAGTGTGTGTGTGTGTGTGTGTGTGTGTAGAAATCCTACCTCTTGAGTCAGACACTATACCAGATGCAATATGCAGACAGGGGAAGAAGTGAAGGAAGAATGCAGAGGGGAAAGAAGAAGGTCTTTAAAGAAGAAGAAAGAGATGAAATATTTCTTTCAAAAATTGTGATCTTACCACTTTCATTCTTCTCGATGACATCCACTACCTCTCCAGCCTGCAGGCTGATCTCCGAGTTCTCTTGCTTCTCATAGTTTGACACCACCACATACTGCTCCAGGATCATAGGTTCAGAGCTAGCGTCAGCACCTGGGGAAGGGAAAAAGCAAGCTGTGAGCCAGCTTCCAGCCATGGCTCCCCGGGAGCGACCTCTGTCCACACGACTCATGATAGGCCGATTTGTCACCAATGGCAAGCCAATCAGAACAGGACCTTAGCTCCCGGCATCTTCCCAAATGGCTGGCCATATAGAAGTCCTTTCCTCTGGCCCACACTTCCGGAGCACAGAAGAACATTGGAGAGCAGATGAGGATGGGAGAAAGAAAACTATATATATCTTTATTAAAAAAAAATAAAAATAAAAATAAAAACAACACCTAAGAACCAACACTGTATTGTTGGACACTACGTTGCAGGATGGAGTTTGTAAATAATCTTCTTTCCAACATGGTTCCACACCATCCTTGTTCCCATTCAGACTGAAAAATTCACTCTGGTCACAACCAGCATGAAAAGGTGGAGGAGGAAAAAAAGGAAATTTCAGGCTGTTTCAATAAATGGCGGGGGGACCCACTCAAGTCCACAATTTCTTGCTCTCATAGGCTAAACGCCTGCTTCACTCTTACAGGCTCCAGCGGAGAGTCAAAAGGAGGGCTGTGGACGCCAATCATATTTGCCTCATGCTGCAGCCCTTAAATAGAAAACACATGAGCAACGTTGAATAAAGGAGGTGGGGTGGAGGAAAGGAGGAGGGGAGGGCCCAATGGACTGTTTACTTGAAACAGAAGAAGAAGAAGAAGAAAGAGTTACAGCACCAGATTTTTTGCTTCCACAGTTCCCTTCTGCTCCACTCTTCTTTCACCTTCCAAAAAAGACTCCCCAGAATTGTCCCCCTGTTAAATTAAGGTGTACATACACAGCCATCTGCTTCTTACATGTTAAAAAAAAACACCCCACTTCAGATAGTAACACTCTTGCCCTGCTCTCAGCATTTCCTAACCCCCCTCCCACTCACACATATTTTCTCTCCCAACATTGCCTTGTCTCAGATGCCCAGATCTACCTCTAAAAAAATTCCAGAGCAAATTCTCCACCATCACTACCACACATACCAGTTTTCTGGTTCAGTTAGTTCATGTTGATTATATAAGCATAGAAACAAAGGGACGGTCTGCCACCAGGGATAGGATCTTCCTTTTTTTTTTTTTTAAAAAAAAAACTTTTTGCATGTTGCACAGCAAGCTGAAGAAGCAGCATGCCTGCTGAGGCTCATCAGTCACTCAGAACATAAACAAGGGCCTATCCCGCCCACTTCTGAACACCCACAGGAAAATCGACTCTCGTTCATTGCTCCCTAGTGCCTGCAAGAAAGAAATATGTGCTACAAAGGCATTTTTTAAAGCCACTGCTTTTAAAGCACCCCCCCCCCGGCCACTTTTCCCTCCTCCTTCCTCCACCAACTTAGGAACAAAAGACTTCCTCTCAGAGACCTTACAGTCGTCAAGTTCTGAAAGATGTTTATAAGCATAATATGTGTGTATGTGCCTCCAAGTCACCCATCGACTTATGGTGACCCCATAAATTTCATAGGGTTTTCTTAGGCAAGGAATACTCAGAAGTGGTCTTGTCAGTTCTTTCCTCTGAATCAGTGTGTGTATGTGTGTGTTTTTTGCCTTTAAGTCCCTTCTGACCTATGGCAACCCTAAGGTGAACCTTGGCAAGTTTCATCAAAGGGGACTTGCCATTGCTGTCCTCTGAGGCTGAAAGAGTGTAACTTGCCCAAGGTCACTTGAAGCATATTACAAGCTGTCAATTGTGCACATTAAGGTGGACATTTCTTTTCTCGCAACAAATGGCACTTTCCAGGACCTGCTTATCTTCCCTGGGCTCTAGAAGGCAACAGTCAGTCAGATACTGGTGATGACTTTACCATGTTTCAGTATCTCCTTGATGCTTCAAAGGGCAATGCAACATTCTGCTGCAGTCTTGAAATGCTGCTTTTACTACTAGAGCAATATTAAAAGTTCATGCATTAAATATCTTAGTGATGAATGCATTTTAGTGAGTGTTTGGTCCTGCAGGGTGCCTAGCAGGCCCCAGATGCAACAAAGTACAAAAAAGCCATTTTGGAAGGTGTTACAGGCATCCAGAATGCCTTGTATAACAGATTCTATTCACTTCCAGTTCTGCAGCTTTGTTTTGCCAAATCTCCCAGCATGAACCTCTTACCAGATGCAACATCTCTCAAGCACTATTTCTTTAATGCCAAGCTCTGGAGGGTTCTCAAAGACAAGGCACTATGGAAGAAAATTGCCTATGCCTTTTTCAATAACAAATTCCCAAGTGCCTTGGTTCCAAGGACTGCTTGGCATATGCCCAGTCCTCCAGAACTGCTGGTCTTCTGTTTCCACAGGGAGGCCTTCAATATGTCAGTGATGTAAATTGTATAGTTGGTTTTACCCTGTAAGATCCTGGCCAGTTGTACCAGTTAAAATCAAAGGAGCAGTGTCCAGTCCAGATCATCTGTCTGGATTCGTTCATCACCTGTGTTCATTTAGATCACTTCTCCCTTATTATCCCTCCTTCAAGGTCCTTTCTCTTACAACTAGAGCCCCATTCTGTCCAACCCAACAGCCTTTTCCAGCTATACTCTATAATTTCATAGAAGCAAGGATGAAGGAACCCTTTACCAAAATAATCCTCTTACTTGTTAAATTCATACTGCCTCCATAAATATGTCTCCTAAAAACCTTCTCTGAGAAGTTATCTATGAATAGATGGTTCCAATTATCAAGAGTTCTTTTTATAGAATAGAAAACCTCTAAACAGAGATTTCTTCAAAGATTTGGCCAGACTGGCTATTAATTGTATGTGAATTGGGGTCCTTCCAACATTTTGCAGGATGTTTCTATTTGCACTTTCTGCTTTGCTGTTAAGCAAATGGCAAGTAAAATATGGATGCAAAAGTGGGGAAGCGATGAGGACAAGTGTGAGATTAAGGATGCCACTATTTCTCCAGTAAGCATCAGGCTATTTGAGACTTATTTTCCTTTTAGAAGTGAGTTCTAGGAAATCATGCGTATCAGACATACAGCCCCTCAATACCAACATGTCAAAAGCAATAGGAAAGGGTTCTGCATGTGCTTAGGAGCACACTTTATCATCATAGTGCCCAAGCTTAAATCTTCACTGCACTCAGAAATCACAATGGTTAATTTTGACAGAAATTTTGACAGAAATAGATCTAGCTTCCTGCAACCTCTTTGTGCCACTCTCTTCCCATGCATGTGAGGAGAATGGAGATTTTCTGTTCTAGTTTTGATTAACTATGATTTGTCATGTCATCTGAACTCTGCATTGTCAAACTGTGGCTCCTTCCTGCTTTCTACACCTTTTTCCTCACTATCATCATCTGCTATATTCCATTTGTATTTACTGATCTCAAATCTCATTTCCCCCTTTCCCCTTTATCCTTCATCTCATTTATGACATTTTACCAATTCTAGGCTTTGAACTGGAAGACCAGGAAAGGTTTCTTCAATGGAACAAGTGTTTTAATGAACATCCACTCTATATGCCAGGAGTGGGAAACCTGTGGCACTTTAGATGCTGTCAGACTGAAGTTCCCATCATCCCTCAACCTTAGCAAGGACTCAAAACCTTTAGGGGTAACAGCTAAAGCAGTGGTTCTCAAACAGTGGGCCAGGACACACACACACACACACACCTGAGAGTTGCTCAAGGTCAGCGCAAGACATGGAGACCCCGATCCCCCTTCCTCCACTTCCCAAATCTTTCTCTCTTGGAGGGGAAGAGAAAGACTAGAGCACTTGGAGCTGCCACCTATGCCTGAGAGAGGAGGAGGACAGTGGGGAAGCTTGCAGGATCATGGCCTCTGCCTTCTTCCACCACTATCCCATCAATGCCCCAGTTCTCAGATTGAGATGCTGCTGCATGACTATATTCCTTCATATTCATGAATATACATGAATATGAGAATGAAAATATACACACTAATCAAACAAAACATTTTTATTCATTTACTACATCCAACTACATTGGGTATGACATCCATATGGAGTTTTAAAAGGGATCAGAAGGGCAAAAAGTTTGAGGATCACTGAGCTGTAGCATTAGCAATGGCCACTACTTGAACAATCTTATTGTTCTTCATTGTCTGTGACTAACAAGCAATTTCATATATTTGGGATCCATTGTTTAATATTGTTTTGGTTAAATTCTTTGAATCCATAATGAAGTGTTTCCCATACCCTTTCCATTGCATGTACTACCACACTGCCATTGAAAAGTAACTTTTTTTCTATTTTTCCAAATCAAATGCTAGTAATGGGGGTGAGCTTTTGTAATCAATAAAAGCACTTTGGGAAGCCTCTCAGAAGTGCTAGGTTTAATCACCTTGTTCCCAGTGTATGGATGACCAACAAGACTATTAGCATGTCCCCAAAGCTTCCCACAGCTGTATTTGCTTTTATAGAAGCTGTTCAGATTGGTATTTGGCATATAGAGAAGGAAGGAAGGAAGGAAGGAAGGAAGGAAGGAAGGAAGGAAGGAAGGAAGGAAGGAATTGGCAGGGTGTCAGTATTAGTGTTGAGGTGAAAGAAGTACAGGAATTCTTCAGAGGGAACTGCAAAGATTTACAAATCTCCTCTGAACAAATTTTGCCAAGAAAATCTCATGATAGGTGTACCATAATAATAATAATAATAATAATAATAATAATAATAATAATTTTTATTTAATATCCCACCCCTCTGAGATCAATTGGGGCGGCTTACATAATAAAATCACAATACAACATTTAAGAGCTATTTCCCCCCCTCCCACCCCTTAAGAAGTTATTAAATCCATACAATTTAAGAACACCAAGTAAAAAGAGGATATGTACCTTAGGATCGTCAAAAGTCAGAAATGACTTGAAGGCACACAACGTACACACAGACTGTACTCTGTGTGGGGCTGCCCTTGAAGAAGACTCAGAAGGAGCAGCTATGTAAAATGCTGACTGGGCTATCATACAGTCAGTATGTAATAATTAGGAATTAAGAAAGAAGTAAGAAATAAAAGAATTGCACTGGCTGCCAATACATTTCCAGTCTGATTTCAACATGCTGGTGATGACAACAGAAGCACTAAATGGCTTGGGACCTCGATACTTGAGAGGTACTTGAAGGAGCACCTGTCTTCATATGTACCTGCCCAAGAAATAAGATCTGCTGTGGGGTTTCTCCGTGCCCCAGTAGTGAGGTCAAAACACGGTTTTGAGACATGGAGAAGGCCTTCTCAGCCCTGGCATCATAACTGTGGAATGTTATACCATTGGAGGCCCAATTTGTGCCAACACTCTTAGCATTTAGGCCCCAAGTTAAAACTTAGCTATTCACAAAAGTCAGAATTATACAAGCCATTGTATTCCCTATTACCATGTATGGATGTGAGAGCTGGACAGTTAAGGAAGAAGATAGGAGGAAAATCAATTCATTTGAGATAATGTGGTGCTGGAGAAGAGTGCTAAGGATCCCATGGACAGCCAAGAAGACAAACAAATGGGTCTTAGAACAGATCAAGCCAGAAATTTCCCTGGAAGCCAAGTTGACAAAACAGAGGTTGCCAAACTTCAGACACATCATGAGAAGGCACAACTCATTGGGGAAAAAATAATGCTAGGAAAGGTGGAAGGAAGTAGAAAGAGATGAAGGCATGCAAGATGGACAGACATATTATGGAGGTCATGGGTATGACTTTGTAGGAACTAAGCAGAGTAGTGGAGAATAGGGAGTCTTGGAGATGTCTCATCCGTAGGGTCATCAAGACTGAGATTGACTCGAGGGTGTTTAACAACAACAAATTCATCAAAATTCTTGGGGAACATTGATGTAATCCAAAGACTGTTAATTATAGTTTTAATTTTTTTTAAAAAAAAATTAAAATCTGTTTTCAACTCATTATACAGTCAGCCCATAGTATACATGGATTGTTTAGCCATGGATTAAACCATCTACAGTTTGAAAATAATCAAATATATATATAATTTCCAAAAAGCAAACCTTGATTTTGCCATTTGATATAACAGATACCATTTTACTAAACAACTGTATATAATGGGATGAGCAACCATGGATTTTGGTATCCATGGGGTTTCCTGGAACCAAACCCCAGCAGATACCAAGGGCCAACTGTACTGTTTAATATGTTTTCGCTTATTTATATTACTGTTTTTAACCTAACTTGTCTAAATACCACTTGTAAGCCAACTTGTAATCTCCTGATATAAGGTAAGACATAAATATTTCAATAAATAAATAATAAATAATTTCTTGTGAGTTTTCTCACTATTGCATTGTTTGAAATCCTGTCCAATAAAAAAGACAGTTACTTACACTGGGGCAGTGCATTTTCACCATGAAATACTAACAACCATAGTAAGCTCTACATTTAGAAATTGTTTGATGTGTAACTTCTTGTAGGAATTTGATTCCCAAATTAGGCTATTTCCCATTCCCCACAATTTCTACAATATATTTAATATTTAAACATGTAATGCTTAAAACTGATGGCTTGGGTTTATGGTAATTTTGAAAAATTAATATATTGTGGTTAATGTTGTTAGTTTTAATATGTTATTTTCATGTTCTGCCAATAGCTTGTCTGGACAGGGCTGATGGGAGTTGCAGTCTTGCTGCTGACCTGTTTCACAGTTACCAATTATAGTTATACACAGTTACGAAGAGCAATTCTTCAAATACATGGCTAAAAATATGCAACATTTAGTTGTCCCACTGATATTTTGGACATATTCTTGCTCAAGCAGTACCTGGCCCTGTCTTCTATACAGATTTTAAAATTTTCAAAATAATAATAATAATAATAATAATAATCGGTATGTCATGGCAACATGGTAGTTTCATTTTTTTTTAATCCCCTCCTTTTTAGATTTGCTAGTTTCAGAGAAGACATCCAGCCAAGAAAAAGTTGAGGCAGAGGAAAGGGTGAAGTCAGATTCTTTTCCCCAACCACTTTCTTGGAAAATTGGCTCACACTCTACAAAATGCAATCAATGAAGTTACAGGTAGACAGAGTTAAGGCAATGGTATTCCGCACACAGATGTGTGGAAACACTTGAAGCACATCCAAGAATTTACCAGATGGAGATCACCTAAGTACTTTGGCATTTGACCCATTTCAACTGGCTGCAGCAAGTGTGGATTCTTTTAGTTACACATCCAAGAGAGAAAAGGGATAGTTAAGAGAAACTGAGATTGTGGAAGAACATTCCTAAAGGTGGCAGTTTGGCAGACAGAACTCAAGCAACACAAAACTAATAGACCAGGTGTTCTCTCTTTATTCAGACCAAGTGCTGATCTATGTATCTAGGCAACCACATGTTTCTCCAAAGTGCTTTTGTGGGGGGAACAAAAATGTGAGGGAGGGGGTGCTTGACCAAGAATCACACCTGTTGATTCTTCCCTGGACAGCATTTCCCACAGCTAAGGAAAAGAAAATATATATGTAACTAAAACCAGCTGAGAAGTCTTTGCATAGGGAAGAAATGGTGAACAGGGGAAGAATTAACCCCCCCTTCCAACTCACAGCACTCCCCTAAAATGGTTGTATCTTGTTAACTATCAACTTGAGTTTTAAACACAAGTTTTTCTTAGGTGAGACCTTAGAACAGGGGTAGGCAACCTAAGGCCCAGGGGCCGGATGCGGCCCCCCCAGGCCTTTGGACTGGCCCCAGGCCAGTCCTGCCGCCACCCCCCCCCCGCCGCCCCCACCGCCCACCATGATGATGTTGATTATTGTTATTACTTGTTCTTGGGGTTTTCTTGGCAAAATCTCCACAGGGGTTTTGCCATGGCTTTTCTGGGGCTGAGAGAGTGTGCATGCATATTTTTTATTTTATTTTTATTATTTATTTATTTATTTTTGGTGCTTCGCCCCCCCCCCCCCCCCCCCCCCCATTGTCTGAGGGACAGCAACCCAGCCCCTGGCTCAAAAAGGTTGCCTACCCCTGCCTTAGAAGATGTTGGAAGGAGAAAGACGAAAATGAAAAAGAAGGCAAAATTAAGAAGGCTGTGAATGGAGGGAATGGGCAGACCCACAGTAATGAATCCTAGCCATTAGCTGTATAGAAGGTAAAGGCTGAGAGAGGGGATTCTCAGCCCCATGTGTAGTTTCCACCCTCATCTGAAACATCACTGCTAAGGAACTTGCAACTGAACTAAGTTTTAAATGGAACATGTATAAGAAATGGAAAAATGGGGAAATCACCAAAGAAGAATTTAAACAAATAGCTAGCACGTGTAGGGGTAAAGTCAGAAAAGCTAAAGCGCAGAATGAACTCAGGCTTGCTAGAGAGGTTAAGAACAATAAAAAGGGCTTTTTTGGGTATGTCAGCAGCAAAAGGAAGAAGAAGGAAATGGTAGGGCCACTGTGTGGAGAAGATGGCAAAAAGTTAACAGGGGACAGAGAAAAGGCAGAATTACTCAACACCTTCTTTGCTTCAGTCTTCTCAGAAAAGGCAAAGGGTGCTCAACCTAAGTATAATGGAGCAGAGGACAGAATAGGAGAATTTCAGCACAGAATAAGTAAACTGGGTACAGGAATACCTGGTTAATCTAAATGAATATAAGTCTCCTAGACCA
>JAIPUX010001880.1:59497991-59524313 GCA_020142125.1 Phrynosoma platyrhinos | reverse complement strand
TTGAGGAGGGAACAAGCTTGTTTTCTGCTGCTCCAGAGACTAGGACTTAGAACTATGGGTGCAAGCTCCAGGAAAAAAAATTCCACCTCAACATTAGGGGGAACTTCCTGACAGTTAAGGGCGGTTCGACAGTGGAACACACTTCCACAGAGAGTAATGGAGTTTCCTTCCTTGGAGGTTTTTAGCAGAGGCTGGATGGCCATCTGTCAGGGATGCTTTGATTGGGAGTTCCTGCATGGCAGGGGTTGGACTGGATGGCCCTTGTGGCCTCTTCCAACTCTATGATTCTATGATTCTATGATCCATGAAGAGGAACATCAGGACTGCTTTGGATGTTTGGTTCTCCCTTTCTTGAATTTTAAATATGCAGAAGGAAACTGCAGAAGAATAAATGCAACACCTAAATAGCTCAATGGAAATCTGGAGAGAAACTGGAGAAAATTCTCAAAGCGTGGCCAATCCCATTTTGAGAGAAAGGCAAGGTACAAACCCAATAAATAAATGAATAAATAAATAATATGTATGATTTTAGGTTTTATGTTAAGACTATTCCCACGTGGTGTAGTGGTTTGACTGATGGACTATGACTCTGGAGACCAGGGTTTGATTTCCCTTTTGGGCATGAAACTAACTGGGTGACACTGGGCAAGTGACACTCTCTCAGCCTCAGGGGAAGGCAATGACAAACCTCTTCTGAATAAACCTTGCCAAGAAAACCCCATGATAGGGTTGCCTTAGGTTTACTATAAGTTGTAAATGAGTTGAAGGCACACAACAAGTTCCTGCAATACAGTGATACAAGTCTTCAGTCATTTTGGAATGTGGCCAAGAACACCTCAAGATGATCATTTCTGGCACTGCACAGTTATTCAGAGTCCACATGGAAACACTGAGAATTTCAATGGATGAATTTGCTAGGTGGTTTTGGTATATTTTCTTATTGTTCACCATTTTAATTCAATGGATGAGTGTGCCACAGTTATGCATTCCAGCAAAGTTGTAGAACTGGAAAGTACCTTTGGCCCTAAGAATATTAAAATCTAAGTAAGTGTAAATAATATGCTTCCACTGCCTGCCTCAAATACAATAGTTTCTTCCTTTTCTAAATAATAATAATAATAATAATAATAATAATAATTTTTATTTGTATTTTCCCGCCTCTCCCTCGAATGATGCTAGCATGGTGCAGTGGTTTGAGCATTGGACTATGGCTACCAGTGTCTGAAGTCCCACTCAGTCATGGAAACCCAATGGGTGACCTTGGGAAGTCACAGTCTCTCAGGCTCAGAGGAAGGCAAAGGTAAAACCTTCTGAACAAATCTTGCCAAAAAAACTGTGATAAATTCACCTTAGGGTCACATAAGTTGGAAATAACTTGAAGGCAGACAACAATATCAGTCCTACAAATGGTTTGATGGTTACTAAACTGACTTTCACCAGAGGTCAAGCTGTTCTCAGCTTGTCACCCCAATAGATCTCTGCTAGGTAAAACTGTAGAGTCCCAAAGAGAAAGTGTGGCTCAAGTAGTAAGATACATTTTACTACTTGAGAAGTACAAGGTTCCCTTCTCAACTTCTCTGTCTTTTACACATGAAAGTATGTACTATGTGTTTCTGTGGCCATATGTGCAAAGGGCATCAGATGAGCTGCCAATTTTGCTTTCTGTTAAAGTGCTGAAAACTATAATTTGATACCTGAAAGAGCTTGGAGTTCTCTAAACCTAATGAAGTACACATGGCTTCCAGTTTAAGGCATGCATAATCTGAGGACAAATCTTTGCCTCTAATTTTTCAGAATGCTTTCCCCCTTCCACAAGATCCAAACTGCTTCCTGCACCACCCCCACCACCCCATGTAAAAGTATTTGTTATTAGAACTTAAGGCTAGATATGGTTGCCTCTTCCAAGGAGAGATACCTCAGCTGGCTGAGGCTGCATCTGCACTGCAGAAATAATGCAGCTTGACACAGCTTTAAGTGCCATGGCTGAATGCTATGGAATCCTGGGATTTGTAGTTTGTTGTGGAACCAGAGTGCTCTGACAGAAAGCTTAATATCTCACAAAACTACAAACCCCAGGATTCCACAGCATTGAGCCATGACAATTAAGATGATGTCAGACTGGATTCTTTCTGCAGTGCAGTTGCTAACTAAATCCTCCGTATGTTTACTTTGAACCCAATAAGATGCACAATCACATCCAAAGGAGCAAATTCTGATGCAAATAGTAAATCCCTGTGTCCATGTTTCTCAAATAATATATTATCAGCACTCAGATTCTTTGAAACAGTGAGTCTACATGGATTCACAGAATTATCGGCCAGGCTCTAATTTGACAGCTGGATGTCACTGATCTGGGTTACATAGGCCAACACAGCCTTTGCAAAAGAATCTCAGTTATATATTAGTTGTCTCCAGGCATTCAGTAACTGTGTAGCCTGAACATGTTGAGAAAGGGAGCACTAACTATCCCAGGGTGGGGAGGGAAGATAAAAGAAACTAAGTAGGCAATTTGGAGTTCATAATGCCATAGACATTATGGGCAAAGTGTAGCCGTCAGGACTCCCAAAAGCAGCCTCTGAAGCTTGCCAAAAGTTCCCGACTAATTTTATTAAGGGGTAATTTTGGGATAACCACCCAGAAAGTGCCCAAACCATGGCAATTTACTTCCCCAGTCCCTTAGTAGGGACAGAGCAATTAGTACAAGTAGTAGTAATTTAGTAATATCTACATCAGGGGTAGGCAACCTTTCCCCTTTAAGGGCCGAGGGACTTCAGCTCCCAGAAGCCTCAGCCATGTTGGCCAATAGTGCCATGTTGGCCAATAGCTCCTGGGATTCTGGGAGCTGAAGTCCCTCAGCCCTTAAAGGGGAAAGGTTGCCTACCCCTGATCTACATTAATGCAAATAGTAGATCAGGAACACTTCTCTTGATAGAGGCAGGTTTCAGTTTCCATTGCCCCAACTTACAACATTTCAAAAATGAAAAATTTCTCCAGAAATACATAAATAAATTAATGAAAGTCTCACCCAGAGTGGATAGCTCTCCCAGTATGCCTGTTGAGTGACATGGAAAAGCAAGGAGAGAGAGGTGAGAGAATGAAGAGGATGAGGTGAGAAAATGAAGCTGTTTGGAGTGTTGGCATGGAGTTTTGGGTGGTAAGAAAGTGACTGGACTGGTTTTCTTCACCTGTCGGGCAGCGGGGGGGGGGGGGGGGGGGGGGGGGAGAAGGGAAATGCAACTGGAATCTTGGTGTTGCTGCAAGGAAGGTTTTTTTCTTTGTTTCTTTAGAAGGGGGAAGCATGCAGGAGAGAAAAAACTTGTTATGCTTTGGAAGAAGGGGTCTCCTTTATCTGCTGAGAAGCAGGGGACCTGGGGGAGAAAAAAATTGGCACTTCATGTTTTGATGTAGCTAGAATGGATTTCCTCTGCTGGCTTAGGTGTGGAGTGTACAACTGGAGTCTGCTTCCTTCACTTGGCAAGTCTGCTGGAGATGGCACAGCAGGACTTGTGCTGTCTCTCCTCCAGCTGTACCCTCTGCACCTGCTGCAGAAGACACAGAAGAAGATATTCTGCATCTCTTGCTTTCTTTCCTGATGTGGTTTCTCTACTGGACAAAGCACAGTTCTTATCATTTGCTTACCGTATGTGTGTTCCATTGAAGAGGAACTGTTATCTAGGCAAGCCAGCTCACCCTCGTTAAATTACCTTGGGATCAGTTGCCTCTTCTGATCCCTCTGGGAGCACCTGCATATTTCTCTATGCTGGAAAAGGTAAAGTCTGATGCTTTGTGATTTAAACCTCTTTAAAACTGGGAATGCTTTAAACTCTGTATGTTTTAAAATGCTGTAACCCACCTCGATTGCTGAGCAGAGGGGCGGGCTATAAATAAAAATTTATTATTATTATTATTAAAACTGGTGGTGAGTTGTGTAAAAATTGCTATTTTATTTTTGGCTGCTTCAGCATCATTGGAACACATTCACCAGTCTCAAACAATTCCCTATTAAACTAGCTTCTCCCATTTATGACAGTCTCAATTTACTTCACAAGCCCAAGACCACAACCTCATGTAAATCGAGACCTGCCTGTATCTGCTGTTTTCTTTTGGGGATCTTTACATGCAATCTTGAACTATCTTCAGAAGTCAGAATACTGACCCACTCAACTGTTTTTCAAATAGCTCTATTTTAATGTCAAGCAACCATCACTACTTGAGCACTTTTTTTTCATCAATGACAGTCAAATCACAATGATAAATACAAACACATTATCAAAACTAGACAACAAGGAGAGTCAGAACTGATTACTGCATGCTTTAAATATATCTGTAGATGCCTCTTGTGTTTGCTTTAAAGAATCTCCAACTTGGTTCTCTAGGTTCTCTACCATGTTTCATACCATGCTTCAAGTATAGAAGAACCTAAAAACATAGGCATCCAGCAGTAAGTTGAAACAGTTTCTTATTAATACTCCAGTCTCTCATTTCCTAAAGGGTTGACTCATCACTATGAACATCTGGTGTCAGATGCATTAGAAATAAGCTGTTGATAAACACAGCATACTTGAAGCAACAGCTGATGAGGGGAAGGCTGTCATTCTTACATTTAAAAATGAGACATCATTGAAACTACAGAAGTAAAATAAGGAAGAAAGCTACAGTGCAAAAGCAGCAATCACGTGAAGATCATCTACTAAAATGGTAACCAGATGCTCAGTGTGTAGCAATATTCTCTTTGGTAATTGGAATTAAACTCTAAAAAACAGTAGCCTAGATGGGCATAGGACTTTTTGTTTCTGCAGAATCAAGCAGCCTCCCAGCCTGGACATTGTTTCTTGCTGTGCTCCTGATTCCAAGAAAAAGTAGCTTTTTACCAATAATATAACTGATGTGTAGTTCAAATTAATCAAGACAAGCCCTATTGCCACATCCTCAAAGACAATCCAAAAAAGGCTGAACGCTTTGTCGATCCATTATATATACAAATTGTTCTTGTGTGCCTTCGTGTCTGATATAGGATGACTCTAAGGTGAACCTACATGGGGTTTTCTTGGCAAGTTTTGATCAGAGGGATTTGCCTTTGCCTTCCTCTGAGGCTGAGAGCGTGTGACTGCTCTTTGCCAATTATGAGGCAACAAGAACTGACACTAACACCAGTGAGGAAGCAGGGCAACTTCATCACATTCACACATTTCTTGTAAGAAATCAAACTGCCAAGAGGTCAGCTGAGCAAGGAACTCTGCCTGTTCTTCTGACCTGAGATTATCTGATCCATTCTTGACTTTGGTGATGATTTTGATGGATGCTCCTAGGAAGGGTAAGAAAACCTGAGCCTTTCTTCAAGAATGGAAAATCTATACATTGAGCCTGTATGTGCTAAGGCTGTAAACAATATAATTCAAGGATGTTTTGCAAGAAACCATTTTACTTTGTAAAGTGCTTTGAGAAACTGTTTTTATTGAAAGATGGCACATAAATATTCCAAGAACTAAATTCAACTTTCTATTGCTTGTTGCAGAAAGTTTATTTCCATCCGCTCTCCCCGAGTCCTTCTCCTTACTCAAAGAACAGTTCCAGAGGGTTTCCTAGACTGTAGACAGTGGGGATTACACAGGGTCTGCAATGGGGAGATTTCCTCCCAGTTCCACCAGATCTGTCATTCTGCCAATACTGGCTGAAATCAGGGTTGTAGCCTGAGGCTACAAAAATAGCTGGTGTGGGGTGAAACTTAACTCCCTGTATATGAAGCCTCCTGAAATGAGGGGGTTATAGAAATGTAGATAAACCTGGTCCCCAGGTTTAAGTTCAGGTTAAAGTTCTTCTATTATAGTCAGTGCATCTCCAAGGATTTAAATGGGCATACTGGAGTTTAGGAAGCATTCCTCTTCTCCCAGAACTTCCAAAAGCCCCCAAAAGCTTATAAGTACATGAAAGAAATGCTCCCAACTCAATACCTTTTGAAGCAAGTTAGGGATCATAATTTCCTGACTTCAGAAAGATAATTTTACTCAACAGTTATTTTTCTACATCTAAATACTCTAAGGCACCAGATCCATTCTGATCTTAGAAGCTAAGCAGGGTGAGCCTTGGTTAATACCACCAATGGAAAGCGAGTGCTATAGGCCATATTTCAGAGGAAGGAAGTGGCAAAACCACCTCTGAGTATTCCTTGCCTAAGAAAACCCTATGAAATCCATGGGGTTGACATAAAAAGGCAAACACACACACACTCCACCTCCTTTTGCAAACACATTAAAATTAAAAACAGCATAGAAATAGAATAATGCAATACTTCTATGCATAAAAGTTTGGTCCAAGTTTCAAATATCAAACAAACAAATTTGCAAGAGAAAAAGGCATCTTTTTGATAGCATCACTGCGCCCAGTACTAAAATCAAAACAGGAGATTGGCATGTCCTGATGAAGGAACAACCTCAAGTTAGAATTAGCTCAACATATTCCTGTTACTGCAATTTGATTCAAAGTAGTAAGTAGTGCATGAAAAAAACCTCAATGTCCCCTCAAAATTATGCAGAATTATATAAATTTGTTCTGACTGTGTTATCTGCTGTTGGAAGTATAGAGCATTTTTCAGGAACAGGCCTGTCAGAGAGCAAATAATGGAGGTAAATAATAATGCATGGAGAGGGACACAGGAAATGAAAGATGAAGAACTAGATACAGTCTAAAAGTGAATGAGTTATTCCTAAGGGCACACATCAAGAGGCTCTTTTGCCCAAACACATTCTTCCCCTACAAAGTCAAGATTGAGAACTGGGGCTTTCAAAATAGATAGAACAGCCCTACAAAAAATTGACAATTCATCACCTTTAAAAGTTATTAAGCCCTGGCTGAGGCCCTCTTCAATTTTTAATTCTTCAACTACAATAGTCAACACACAATATCAAGTCTTTATAACATCATATAGAAACATGTTTTTTTTAAAAAAAATCAAGTAAAGAAGTGAGATTGTGATACATCCAGGGCTACTTGGCCCATGGCAGTGGACTGGCACAAGCCATTCTGCCTCAGGTGATGGTACAGTCTGTGTATATCCCTGTGAAATGTCTTTCTGTTAACGGGTATGTATGTCTGAGGCTATATATTAGCTCTCTATAGTTTATAGATAGCAAATTTCAAATTTCATATTTTTAGAAAAGGATTCTCTTCCTTAACCAGCTAATTTTTGTCTACATGTACCAGGGGTGAGCAAAATGTGGTTTGTAGTTCACATGCAGTGTTTCAAGACCTTTCTTTTGCCTCATGATAATGCTTTTCTGTAAGTTAAAATATATTTTTCCACCCTAAAAGTTGATTTCCTGCCATTCCTATATAGTTCTAGGAGCAATGGTTTGTACTAAAAGATACATACACTGCTCCACATCAGACAAGAAAAGGTTAAAACTGTAAGTAAACCTCCAGCTACTCCAAGTTTGTTTTTCAAATTTTGCTTCCAGCATTGTTGGGCCTAGTGCGGGTGATGGCTCATTCCAGGACCTAAGAAATGACTCGTGTGGAAGTTGCTCACTCCAGTGTCCTCCTAACTTCATTATCATAGTTCCCTCGGCATTCTCCAGGTAGCCTTTATCTCTTGAAATTAAGAGACTAAAGTATAGACAATTATTGTATAGAGTTACAGGACTCCTGTCACTTACTAATTGATTATGTTCCTCTCACAGAGGTGTTTAAAGGTAGAAGTATTGTTAGGAAAGAAAGTGGTGAATAGCATGCCCCAGATATTGTTGGCAAGCCTACCTGTTTTTATCTGATTTTTATATGTGGTTTATGCCATGGTTAGGGCACTAGGGGAGCCATTATGAACACTAACCATTTTGCTCCCAGAGCATTGTACCAAATTAACACAAGGTTCAAGAGCCAGAAGTGGCTCTACCTGGATACAGGATTGTTTGGCTATTTATTGGGGCTCAGCCTACAGAATAGTGTGTTTGTCAAAAACTGGACTCTCTCTTGGCCCTCAGAAGTAACAGGGTGACCTTGAACTACAGGTCCAGGAGTATATTTTCTTGTAGATGTATGCAGATGTAGAAAATTTTGTTGGGAGAAAGGTGGGATATAAAATCAATCAATCAATCAATCAATCAATCAATCAATCATCAAACAATCAATTTCTGCCCCTGGGATACTCTAGGTGCCACATAGTGTGCTCCCCCCCCAAAAAAAAAACAGTTAGAAGTCCACTTAAATGGGTATATTTGCAATGCACTAAAAAAGGTGAATTGCCACTCCTGAAAGCATCCAATAGAGGAAGTTGATGTGGGGGGTTTTTTGGTCCAGGGCAAAGGAAAGTCCAAGGAGCCTGGAGAGGCTGAGGGCTGCAAAGAAAACCTGGCAAGTACATGTCAAACCAGGGCTGCACTTTGACAACCTCTGCTAAGTAAATGTCGAAATACAGTCGGACTTCCATATTCATGAGGGATCTGTTACACACGTGCGCGCACACACACACACGATATGAAAATCCACACATGCTCAAGTCCCACTGAAAGTAATGGTGGCACAGCACATGTGCACCATTAACTAAAACAGGGTTTGCCATTTGTGGATAGTTAAATCCGTGGATAGAAAGTTCAGCTAAGGAGGGTGAACTGTAATATGTTTTTTGTACCACCATTTTGCTATGCAGAGATGGCAAAGCACATTATCTGGAGCCTAAAGCAGTAATATAATTCTCAGAGTGAATACATATGAGTTCTAGGTATTGGATGTACATAACACAAACTAGAGCCTGACTTTCACTTTACCTGTATGGCTACAATGGAGCTACTTATATAATGTAAATGAATTACGTTTAGGTCTTTGTAATATTTTGACTTGCCCAGCACCACCATTTCCTGAGAAATATTATACCAATAAGCACTGGGGAAAATCCCTTACTTTTTCTTATTATGGATAAAAGACTATTAGCAATATAGTGTTGTTGAACTGAATCATGAAATATTGTTAATGTTTTTGCCTTCAGACACATACACCAGTATTTCTACTGACTGATATAATATAATTAGCTGTGCAGTGTCACAGAACTAAATGGGCCAGCTGTTTAATCCTTTTTTTTTTCCTGGGAAATGTGTAAATTTTGGGGAGAAATTGTTCTCTATTGAGGACATTATGCAATAGGTCATTTCAACACTTCTAAAATTATAACCAAGATTTGAACAATTTTATTTGTATACCACATTCCTTTTGTAAAAAAATATCAGAGATAATTAAATATGGCATTTCCTCTCATTCTTTCTCTGGTCAGAACTATGGAGTATCCAGTTCAAATACTTATCATTATTTAAGAAATAATTTATTTAAGAAATAAGTAACAAGTGATAAGTAAAATCAAATACTCAAGCAATTACAGAGAACTTGAAAGGACCATTTTAAAAGAGAGGATGAAAGAAACAAGGAAAATATGCGGCGAGAGAAATCTAAGAATTTCCTAAAGGGAACAAAGCAACAAGGAGTTAAGACAGGAAGATAAAGGTAATTTAAAGAGTCTGGCAAAGATACACACTAGGAAAATAATGGATTACCATCAAATTTGCACTAGAGAATCTGGAGGTAAAGACAAGTCTAAAAGTAGGAGCTAAGATGACAGTAAATATATAGAATAGCTAAATAGATTAGAACATGCATTTAGACATAAAATGAAGAAGTGGAAAATGCCTGAAATGTTTGGGAAGACTCTGTAAATAATTTTCTTCAAATGATCTGGAAACATCACATAGCCAAGAAAGAGCAAAAAAAAAAAAAAAAAAAAAGTGACTCCACTATTATTGTTGTTGTGTGCCTTCAGGTCATTTTCAACATATGAGCTAATATCAAGGTTTTCTTTGCAAACTTTGTTGAGAAGGGGGTTTGCCATTACTGTCTTCTTAGGCTAACAGAGTAAGATTTTCCAAATGTTACCCAGTGGATGTCCATGGCCCAGCAGGATTCAAACCCTGGTCGTCTAGAGGCCTGGTCCAACACTCACACTGCTATACCATGCTGGCTCTCTGCAATATTAGGCTATAAGAATTTGACCATATTACACTACTTACATTTTCATAGAATTTGTGAACTTTGGGATTAACTGAACTTTAGACCAATTGAATGCTTTACGTGATGCAGTGAGGTCTAAATACCCTGAAGGCACCAGATGCCATCCGATCTTGGAGGCTAAGCAGAATCATCTCTGGTTATTACTTGGATGGGAGATCACCAAGGAAAACCAGGTGCTATAGGCTAGATTTCAGAGGAAGGCAATAGCAAAACACATATGTTCTATGGTCATATTAAAAACAAAGCTGGACAGCTACCTGCTGGGGGTGCTTTAGCTGGAGATTCTGCACTGAGCAGGGGGTTGGATTCAATGTCCCATGATGACCCATCTAACATAATACCCATATGGTGTTTGATTATGGGTGCATCCACACTGTAGAAATAATGCAGTTTGACACCACTTTAACAGTTTCATCCTACAAAATCTGGGATTAATAATTTTGTGAGACACCAGCATTCTTTGGCAGAGAAGGCTAAAGACCTGTAAAACTACAAATCACAGGATTCCACAGGATGCAGCTACAGCACTTAAAGTAGTGTAAAACTGCATTATTTCTACTGAATAGATGCACCATATGCTGTTTGAATTTTTTTTGCTGAGGGCTTAAGTTGGAAATTATTTACTTTTTATCCTGTTCTGTGATTATTTGTTTTAATGTTTTATTGTTTGTAAACTGCCCAGTGCACATTTATTGGCCAACATAAATGCTATAAAGAAATTAAGAAAAGAAATTAATGAATGAATGCAGCCTTATTAGTATTGTTTAGAACTCTGCTGTAAAATGTGAATGTATTCTCATGCCATTTTACTTCCTACAGCTTTTCATTCTGCAGCCATCTGCAGAAAAATTTGCTAACAATTGGTAGTTGTGTGTCTTTCTAAATTTGATAACCAAGAAAGCAAGCACAAATTCACAGACAGAAACCAAGTACCTGCAGCAGCCTTCTTTGGAGAATCAGACAAGCTGGACATCCAGACTTCAGAATCCAAGAAAAGAAGCAGCAAGGAAATAAGGAAAGCAGAAGAGGCATTAGAAATACAGAGAAGCAATTTTATAGCCCTCTTTTAAAAATATGCAAACTGGAAACTAGTTCTATAAACTGCACAGCAAAGGAAAGATTGAGAAGATCATTAAAGGTGTTTGCATGGCAAAGTTTTGTAAACAAGAGAAAGAGGATGGGGTTCATATAGGCTGAATCTCTCTTATCCTAAATGCTTGGGACCAGATGTGTTTTGGATTTCAGATTTTTCTTTTGGATTTTGGTATACTTGCATTTGCATATATGTATACAATCAGATATCTTGGAGATGGGACCCACATCTAAACACAAAATTCATTTATGTTTCATACACACATATAGACATAGCCTGAAGGTATTGTATATAGTAATCATGTATAAATCTAGCAATTTTAGTCAAAAAATTGACCCCAAAAACCTGGGTTGACTTATCCATGGATCAATGTAAGTATTGCACATTAACGATTATCAAAAAAGGAATCATACTCTTCTCTGAGTAGAGTGACAAAATGTGAGAGCACAGTCCATATCGGAGAAACCTAAAAGAAGCACCAATTCCCTCTACTTTCTCCATTGTGGCACCACTTCTAGCTGGGAAATGGTGGTGGTAGATTCCTCCTTATCCATCCAGCCCTTAGGGTAAGCAGAAACATTTATGCCTGCTGGGATTTTGTAAGTTCTTTGGCATCCTTTTCCTTGGCTTCATCCTTTACATCCTTTGTTACATACCCTTAAGTTTTACCCTCGACTTATCTACAGGTCATATCAAAATACATAATTTTGACCCCCAAACCTGCCCTCGATTTATACATGAGGTCAACTTATAGTCAAGTATATACAGTAATTTTATGCAATAATTTAAATAATTTTGTTTGTGAAACAAAGTTTGCATATACTGAACCATCAGACAGTAAAGGTGTCACTATCTTAGCCGCTCATGAAAAAGTTTTAGTTTTTGGAATATTCCAGATTTCAGAATTCCAGATATGGGATATTCAATCTATATAGGCATTTCAGACCAGTCTAAAACAAAAGGTTTCTCTTACAATAAAAGAATTATTCTCAAGAAGATCATCTGAGCATTTGCAACAGTAAACCAAAACCATGAAGATTACCACTTAAAAAAATAAAATAAAATTGAGGCAAAGCCATAGTTTAAAGTGATTCGCCACACACAGGCGGGAGTTCACCCCTTGAATTTGGCAGATCAGATTACTACAATATATGAATGTGTTTAAACGTTATTAAAGAATGTTCAGCTGATTATCTATTTTCCAACCAGTTTAATGAATTCAGAATTCTCTGACAAAATCATAGCTCAAGTCAGAGCAGACAGAAATGCAAGTTAGGGTTTTTACAGACTGCCAAAAATAGTGCAAATTGAGGCCACTTTAACTGTCCTGGCTCATTGCTAGGGAATCATGGGGATTGTATTTTTTCTGGGACACTGAGCCTTCTCTTTTGCTTCCCAGTGTGTTGGGCAGAGGTAAAATATCTACCTGAAACTTTTACTTATAAGACTGAACATTTACAGGAAAACTTTTACTTATAAGACTGAACATTTACAGGATAACATTTCTCAATAGTTATGATCAAGAGCTGAAGAATTTATCTTCTATAGCGGGAAGATAAATTTCCTGCTTAAATTTTCTCCCACCCCTTCTCTCATTTATTCATCTGCAATGGAAATACACAAGCAGAGGAGTTGTCTCCGTCACTTCTCCATGCTTGGAACATTTCTTCAAGACAGAAATCCAAATTTATATCCAGCACTAAGACCTCCTCTCTATGATGGTATTGTGTGTTCCTGGCTAAGTTTATATTTCATTTCAAACCATATATTTCAAGACCCCAAGCCATTTACAGTGTTTTCATTCAAGGTGTCAGCTTTGTTTTGTAAACTAGTACAGGCCCTACAGCAGTGTGCCACGTCTCAACCACTATCATGTGAAACACTGACGATTCAGTTGGCGCACAGTACGAGGCTGGTCCCAAAGACCTCTGCTTCCAGTTGAATCAAATGTAAAATAAAAAATTAGATACACATTCCCAAGGAGTATCCCTGGGAAAGGAGGGCATATTCTTCTTTGTGAAAGTCTTGACCAAGTCACAAGAGTCCAGATGTTGACTTGTCTGTGGTTGTGAGGACAAAGGCATTCTACAAATGCTCAGAATGCTCAAGGAGGCTGGAGTGGATTCAAGTTTACCTAGACTTAGACAAATCCAGTTGACTTTATTCAGTCTAGTGATTACCAACCTAACTCCCATTGATTGCAATGGGTCTGTTCTAAGCATGACTAAATGTGGATCTAACTCATTGTTATTTTAGATGGTCTGAAGCAGAAGCCTGACTAAACCTTTGCCATGAGGCTTTTGTTTAGAAGGAGTTCATGCATGGCAGCTAAAACATTAAACCAGTATATACGTACTGTGCCTTACTATTGAGGTTTGTCTGGATTAGCAGAGGTGAGTCTATAATGAAATAAAGCCATAAAATAATTCCACGGGGGGGGGGGACTTCAGAACTACGCAACTACCCCAAACAGAGTTTGTTCTGACTATGCAAAACCAAAGAGCTAAAAAATAGGCAATGATGAAAAATATCTGGAATAAGAAAATGCCTAGAGCTTATGATTCTATTGGAACCATATGCTCCTGCAGTGGCACAAGATACTTTTTAAAATAGTATGCAACTGACCTACTTGGGGAAGGGGATTTACAAAGAAGGGAAATCAGATTTTATCCTTGAACTACATTTTGTAGGAACAGCTGAAGTGCAACCAAGTTGTTCACACAATTGCCATTTAATCAGATTGCCTTGAATGCTAATTGGTTGTACATTTTTAAGTAAGGCATTTCTCCCTCTGTGCATGTGTGTGCAGATGTATACATACACACATACTTGTCAACAGCAGCTGAGCCAAAGCAGAGCACAAAAGGCAGAAACTGAGAAGCCAAACAACTGGCAAACTATAATGCAGATTTCCAAATAAAAAGACATATGTACATATAGAAAGGACACCAGAGGCCCCCTCATCTGACAGCAGCTAGACAGGGATGAGATTGCTTCTGAAGAGGAAGACAGCTAGAATATTTCAGTTTGGAACATCTGTTTAGCATTATTTGTAGGGTATTATTTTTTTAAAATAGCATAGCATTTATGTCCTAATTGGCCCAGCCTCTACAATAAGGATGGGCAATCTGCAGCCCTCAGTTCCCACATGACCCTCAATTTCATTTTATATGAGTGGAGGGAGCATGAAAGGAAAGAGAAAGAAGAATGGGAAAGGAAAAATTATTCAGACTTCTGGAAATAGCAATCTATCTCTCCTCTGGCAGCCTGCTGAGCAAGTTGGAGGAGGCAGAGAAAATAGGGGGACCACAGCCTCTGCCAGTCAGAGCCTAGGAGTTATTTTAGACTGACCAAGCTGGATGGAAGATTTTAGGAGTTGTGGTCCAAAAATTAATTTCACCAGACTTTATTGTCGGTACACCATCTGTCCTCAAAAATATTACAACTTGTCAGGAAGGGAAAGAATCCTCTGCTCTACAAAATTGTCACTACTCATAATAATACATATATGAATTCATGAAACCATTTCCATCCTATTATGGCATTAAAAGGCAAGAAAATAAAACTCTACAGCAGGGGTAAGAATCTTGCAGTACTCCAGATGTTGTGGGACATTAGTTTGTCAGGTTCTGGTGTTTGTCCATTCTCACAATGCTCCTCCAAGTGCTGCTCCAGGACAGGGACCTACTCTATGCATCCTCTACTACTGCCTCCCAATCATCTACTCCACTGGCAGAACTGAGAACTGTGGAAATAGTGACAATAATTTTGAGATCCCAATTTCAATCTTTCAAAGGTCAATCCCCTACTGGGAATGACAAAGAGTGGAGTGAAAAGACTGGAGGAAATAATCACTGATGTCAAGAAAGAAATTAAGTACTAAGTGCACACCAACAAAATCAAAGCTGCAATCATACACATAAAACACTTAACAAGGTCTGAACAGAACAGGGATACATTGTTAGTTCAGTTACTATGTCTGTAATGGTCTTGGATGAACTTACATGTCACCCTCTCCCTCCAGTCTTTTGTAAAATTTTGTATTTTGTTTAAGGAAGAACAAATGATATGCTCTTCTTCTCTCCTCATTCTCTCTTCCTTTTCTATCCTATCTGTTAAGAGTGGAACACTGCAAGAAGGCTACTTCCTTGTAGAAAACTTATGAAACTGTAAATAAAATAAATGCTAACAAATAATTGGAATGCCTGTTTTAAGCCACTTACTAGTATGTATATGCAAGCACACCTGTATGTATCCCCACCAGGAACTCAGTGGACGTTTTTCCACCAAAAAGAAAAAGCATGGATTGTCTTCAACAAATTATTAAACAAGAGACGTTGCCTGGAAATCTTCCTCCCTTTTACTAACTCCTCTCTTCCCTCAGTAGCAGATAATCCCACACATCAAGTATTCTGTCAAGAACAAACCTGCTATGAATTGGTTTCAGTAGTAATACATCCTGTTCTCCATGTCGTCCAGTCATATTTTATAGACATTACATATGAAGTTGCAACATGTTAGCCTCTTACATTAAGACACATGCACACACACTCTCATAGGGTACCAATGTTAGCTCATGCTGTGTTAATTTAAACAACATATTTCTATTGCATCTTCCTTTCAAGCATTTTGTGAAGTAGGTTAGTCTGAACCACACTTAAAGTCTTTCCAATAAGAAATGACAAGACAATGTGTAACCCCTACATGCAAAGTTCAAAAGCAGAGCTTATCTTTCCCTTTCTTTCAAGGCATCTTGTGGGCCTGTCTAAATTACCAGCCCTTCCCTTGTACTATCCCAGACCAAGCAGGACACACTTCCATTTTGCCACATAAACATAACTGCCTCGCTTATACTCTTCTCTCTCATACACAACACACTTGCTAATATCCACATCTGGCATTCATGTGACTGAACACTGCTTCAGAACTGATCATGTGGGCCATGAAACCTGGGGAGGGGGATTAGAATGGAAGGAGAGGAAAAACCCAGTAAAGTCCAACCCTTTTACTGCTAGAAGAGTTTACTTTCCAGACTGTAACCTCAGCAGAGGTATTATGCACATTCCATGTAAACAAAGCACAACTGGCATTTCCACAATTTGATTTTCAACAATAAGACAAATTACTTGTCCCTGGGATACTGAGCCTCATAGTCCAGAAAAAATAAGACTGTAAACTATCACAGTTGCATTTCAATTTTAGTATAATACACCTTCTGCTTAATCCTCAAAAAAAGAATACTGATCCCATTTAAAACATTACGAATCTATAGGATTATTTTGTTTTGTCTGGGCACTCTAAGTCCAGGGTGAGCTTCCCGACTTCAGGAGACCAGACAGATTGCAACCACCACCCCACCCTCTCCCCATATGGTTGCTATATTAAGCCAGCATGTATTCAGGTCTGAAGGAGGTTGTAACATGGCTATTTTAGGGTCCAAGTGGTGCAGCTGGATGCTGAGGAAAAGAGTCTGGATAACTTCACTGCTCCATCAACAATATTTACAGCTATGTAAGCTAGGAGGAAATGGCAGGAATTTGGGCAAAAGCTGAATGCCTGCCAAAGACAGACAGGAAATTCTGGCTCACAACCAGACTGTGTCACTTAGCTGATTGGGTGCATTTGTAAGGACTTGTGTCCCTATAAAGAACTATAGAGATACTGCAGAAATCTTGAGCTAATGTAACAAAACACAGGCTCTTTTTAAAGTAAACATTGGTATTTTTTGGTTCAAAGAGTTGCACTGATAGACTTCTTGAGAGACAGTAGTGTATTTCACAAGCAGAGTAATTTAGTATTCACAAGCAGAAGATGAGTAACAACCAGTGCCATAACTCCAACACCCCCACACAAGATCTAGCAGAGAAATAAAGCAAGCTTTGCCTAATGTGTAAAACACATATAAAGTAAATTACTTACTCAGTATAAAAGATTATATATCATCCCACAGTGAGACATTCTGCAATCATATGCTCTTCAAACAAAGAGGGAATGTTTACTTAGAATACAAAAATGGAAGATGAATAAACTCAGTCTAACTGCAGACTAAATGTTGCAGGAAGAGAGAGGATGTGACTAAAACCAACAAATAGAAAAGGGTATTACTTAGGTATACACTACACCTAAGGTTTTAGACTTGCAAAACTAACAACTACTGAGTATAAGCATGTTAAGGTTGCTCCATGACAGATGTTTCTGTGAAAGATGTTTTCATAATTTTTAAAGCACAGAGCACCACAGCATTTTGTTTAAAACAGGAGGAAGTTATCACTTAACATCTCCAAAATAGCCTATTCCCTCTTATGCAGGTAGGTTGCAACTACTGAAAAAGCTGTCAGTCATAGCCACTCATCTCCCATCACTTGGTAGGAACACCTAGAAATGGTATTGGTTTGTGAAGGTAAATACAAAAGGAGATGCTCCTTCAAATAACCTTTTCCTGGGTTAAAAGCAGCACGAATTGGGCTCAGAAACAGAGTACTAATCATGCAGAAATAGAGTACTTCCAAATTATCATCTTGTTGACAAGTTCCAGTTAACAGATTAGCACTCTGTTTTGGACTGAGTTTCCATACTATTTCCAAAGGCATCTGATGTGTAACAAATTGCAATGATCTAAGTAAGAAGTTTTGTTGCTGTTGTTGTTTTTGTGTGCCTCCAAGTCATTTCTAACATGGCAACCCTAAGGCGACCCTATCAAAGGGTTTCCTAGAGCTGAGAAGGCGTGACTCACACAAGGTCACTCAGTGGATTTTCATGGCTGAGTGGGAAATCAAACTCTAATCTCCAGTGTCTCAGACCTATGTTCAAACCACTATACCATGCTGACTCTCAACAACAAGTTACCAGACTACATATAACTGGTCTGCCCAGGTTGAGTTGTAGCTGGTATAGCATTCTGATCTGTTTAAAGTACTATGACAAAACTAACTGTATCTAAGGACAGTGACAAATCCAATACCATCCCCAAAGTGCAAGCCTGGTGGTTTAAGGGAAAGTGCAGCCCTTCCAGCCCAGGCCAACCACCCACAATAAACCAATCAAGGCTGTGGAGTTATGAAATTATGAAGCTGGAAGCAATTTTGGGTGGAATCAGAGTTGGTAGAAATTTACTAACTCTAATTACAGCATCAGAACAGAAACATAATATTAAATACCTAGTTTGTGTGTGTATATATATATATATATATATATATATATATATATATATATATATATTCACAGATATTTTAAAAGTTTCCTTGTTCATAAAAGTATAGTTTATGTTCTATCAGTCTACAGTAAATAGCCTGATGATTCATGTGGTGTTGTTGAAATGCCCCATGCTACCATTTTACTATAGCAAATTTGTTATTGACAACTAATATACATTTAGCATTGGTGAAGGTGTTGGGAGTCTGACAGTAGAAAAATAGAATAGTTTAAAGTTTGGTGTACTGACTCCACAGCTCCACAATTATCCCCACCTCATCTGGACTGGTTTTATTGCTCTTCATCCAGTCCTCTGCACTGTCAAAGTACTACTTCAGAGTATCTACTGCTTTGTTTGTATAGAGGAAAAAGAGAGCTGAAGCTGGGTCCAATTCTCATAATGGTACACATTCCTGGACAATCATGTAGAGGTTGAAATATATGGAGGATAAAATACAAGAACACCACAGCACAGTTGTCATGTAGGAGCAATAATCCACCGGCACCAATTTCTGGAAATGGTCTTTCAAGTAGGAGTAGAACTACTACAATACAGCATTCCTGACACATTTTCCAGAAAGCTACCATAGTTGGTGGTATCAAAAGCTCACAGAGAGGTCAAAAAGAACCAACATGATAACAGTGCCCTGTCCCTCTCTTGGTATATGTCATCCCACAGGACTACCATCCCACAGGGCTTCCTAAACCTAAGCCTGAAACTAGAATGAAATAGATCTGGAAATGGTGTGTAACAAATTGTTTCCATACCAGCCTGGGTCATTTGCATGTCTAACTGAAGGGTACTATGTACAGTACTATGATTCTACTTTAACCGTCCTGGAAGCATCCACTGAAATCCTCAAGTTTGTAGTTTGGTGAGACACTAGAGCTCTTTGGCTGAGATTTCTAAATTCCCAGTATTCCATATGATGTTGTCATGGCAGTTAAAGTAGACTCATAGCAGTATAAAGGGTGTGAAAGGGTCCAAAATATGTTCCCTTGGTAAGTGGGTAAGAAACAACAAATCATTGATAACAACTTTTATCGAGTCCACCATGTTTGGTCAACATCATAATATATGAGACTGGGTTACATACATTCCTCAGATGAGGCAGTCCATTTTAAAGTCATTACTAAACTGCTTGCACACTAGGGAATAGCTCTTAAAGCATTCAAGTTGTCAACTAGAGAGGTTAGAATTTTAAAGGAGCCTGCCAAATGAATTTTAAGCACCATAAACAGTTGGCTGGCATCAGCTGAAAAACTAACACTGAGGTGTGAACCTTGAAGAAATCATACCAGGCACTTGTGGTTCATATACCTAAATTAGCATTTCCAAATGCTGCAAGCCAGACTAGAACAAGTCACACAGCTAGGAAAATATTTCAGAAGAAAAGAATGCCAGAAGATGCCTCAGCTGCCAAATGGAAACACAATCCCCTTACTCCAATAAACCTTGCTCTAGCAGGCCTCTGGTAACTTGTTGTGAGGCCTAGAAGGCTCAAATGGATACGTATTAAAAATAAGTGTACATTAGGTTTATTTCCTCTAATTTGCCCAAGAATTTCGCATGAGATCTTTTTCTACTGTCAGCTACAGCAAGAAGACTATATACTACTAGACTGCAAGGAGAATGAATATATGCTACAAAACTGTAGCAAACTTGCTAGATTTCAGTGGGTGGAAAATTCTATTCTCAGTCTCATGCAGAACCAGGATGCAAGCATATTTGACTGAGATATAGTTGGACTCTGTTTCAGATACACCAGAAGATCACAAGTTGGAAAAGAAAAGGGAGGGAGGGGGAGAGAGAAAGAGAAAGAGAGACACATTTATATTCCAAAGTCTTCCTAAGCTAGCATGTCTACTAGGGAAGTAGTTTTCCCTTCCAGGGATTCAGGCATCATCACCACCTCCGCCATGGCAGAAATCTGGCTAACAATAAAGACTGATGGAAATGTACTACACTGTAGTGCATGCGCGACTGTCCCAGGCATATAATTCAGCCTCACATTCCTGTGTACTCTCTCCTTCCACAGAGGCTAGCCTCCCTTCTTTACATTCAAACTGGCAGAGTTAATGTGCTGCACATCATACATTGTACAGAATTTATCTAGCCTCAAGGAGGGATCTAACCCCCTTGTTATCACAATACTGCAGATAATAGTAATAATCTTAAATCAATGCAACACCCTTCTATCAGACACTTCCTTTTTTTATTAGCCTCCCTTTGGCATTGGCCAAGTGGTGGACTTGGACCCACATATTGATCACACCAATGGAATCGCCATTTTAAAAAGAATTAAAAAGAGAACAAGAAATATGCAGGGATGGGGATGAGAGCAGTGAGAAAAAGAGAAATCACATGAGCAAAGTGTTGTTGTTGTTGTCTGCCTTCAAATTGTTTCCAATGTTGACCCTAAGGCTTTCCATGACTAAGTGGGGATTTGAACCCTGATCTCCAGAGCCTCAGTCCAACGCTCAAACCACAACACCATACTGGTTCTTAAGAGGAAATATCATAGCTCAAAAGTCCACAGAGCATATGTTTTACATGTAGAAGGTCCAAGGTTTAACCCCTTACATCTCTAGTTAACAGGACAAGTAGCATGTACTCAGACCCTGGTTTGCCAGTGTCACTCAGAACAGACAAGACTGGGTTATATGAACAAACCGCCTGATTACTGAGTTCTTAGAGATGATATACATGTTTTCCCTGTTGCAAGCTGGAGTTAAAGGGAAGTGCCAGTGCTGAAAAATTTGGACATCTGCCCTGTGGTCTCAAAATGCTTACAGCATGGGTATGTTTTAACATGAAGTATCAGAGCTGCATAAGAAAGTTTGCCATGCTTCAAATATAACCAGCAAGTCTTCACACAATGGCTGCTGTGTTTATGTCTGCGTACAATCTGATCTGGCAAGAGTCATGGGAATTGCATCAGCTCTGCCCTTGAGCTCCAGGGGTGATGGGAACATCCCCCATGCCTCAGGGTATCCTGAGAAGGAATGTATCCCCAGAATGTACCTCAAGTTATTAACACTAAGTGTATATACAAATGTATCCACCCACTTTGTTTCAGCCAAGCTTTTAGGGGGATTTTTTTAAAAACAACAACAACAAAACCCCTCAGTCAACCAACATGATGGCTCAAACATTTAGTTTATGCCTTTATTTTTTTAAATGCCAATCTTCCCCCTTTCACAAACAAAGTACTGTTCTGGATGGGTGGATGAACAATGTTTTGCCTTGGCACAATGGTTGGTCATTGGAAGCAAGAATAGAACTGGTTGTGCAGATTTATTTTTTTAAAATAATAATAATTTTAAGCACCCCAAATTTGTTGGTGTCAGATTTTAGAATTTTACAACGAAAAAATAAGCAAATATTTCCTCCATTAGTATAAATGAACTGTGATTACAAATAAACCTACCCTAGCACAGCCCTCCCCAACCTGTTGACTTCCAAATGTTTTGGACTTCAGTTCCCATGATCTCCTATTATTGGCTGTGTTATCTGGGGAAGGTACTATATAAGAGAAGGCTGTGATAGACAAGAAATAATCAAGTTGGATATGGGGGTCTGTGAACATGATGTGTTTGAAAAGATGGGGATATAACTTCATCTTTTTTTCCTTTTGAAATATCTTGCCATATGGAACCACATAAAGAGAACATACCATACCATTAAAATTATCCCTTCAAAAGATGCACTGTTCATTTTTATCTTATCCTTCACCAAAGCTCCTGGAGACAGAGAGGCCTTATCTTTCTTTGCATCTGACAGCCTAATGAGCCAGTATTTGAAGCATGTATCATACAATAATTGATAATTATGGCATGGCTTTACAGTAAGGCCAGATTCCCCCAAACAATGCTAATGTCAACCAGAAATTAACACAAACAGGAGACACAGAGAAACAATGGGCCAGTAACTATTAGGGAATCTCTATGCTCTTGCTTACATGCTGGCTAAAGAAGTAACTTTTGGCTACTGGATGAGTCTGGATGCTAATCACTGCACCTCTACTATGCTAAGAAGTTATAGTATTAGAAGAGTTCTGGATTATAACCAAAGCAGATCAGGTCACTAAAGTACTGCTGTGGGTAGGGGAGATGAAAAGGACTATCCCACTTGGGAGGGGGCACCCACACAACGTTATAACTATCAGAGGAATTAAAAGTATATTTTTTAAAAAATAGTGATGGCATTTCATTTTGGATAACACTTTGAATTAAGTTATAAAATGTAATACTTGCAGCTCACATGCTTGTATTGGATTGGTTCGCCACAGGGCGGTATACAAATTATTATTATTATTATTATTATTATTATTATTATTATTATTATTATTATTATTATTATTATTATTATTATTATTATTATTATTATTATTATTATTATTATATAGTCTGCACTATAAAAATGTTCTACAATGTCTACATTCTACAATACAAACATTCATGACCTATACAAACATACAAGCAAATATTCTACACGTGTCATACCAGGCATAATGTTAGAAGTGGCATTCCATTTTATGGTAAAGAGAGCAAAAAGATGGGATGCCACATATAATATGGAAATTGCTATCCACAGTTTCTTTAAGCACTTGGAGTAAAAAACGTATAATCTGTAGCCCAATTAAATACACCAACTTAAGTCTTACTGGACCTGCTGAACACTTCAGCCACAATATTAATATTTGTGAATCCAGTATTCTAATCATCTGTTAAAATGCCATAATACTATTTTACTAGTGGGTCATGGGCAGCAAATGTTTATGTCACAATAACTTAATTATTCAAGTGTAGCAAGAAAGAAAATCCTCATTGGCTGGCTGATGAAACACTTTAAATAATTAGAGACAGGGGAGAAAGAAAAGTAAAAGGTGACAGAAACAGGATTAGAATCTTTAATGTAATTGTTCAGTGACTTGTGTATAGGGCCAAAGTGAACTATTAAAATAATCAAAGTGAAGAAACAGAAGAAGACAACAAAAAGGTTAAACAAGAGACCTCTTCTACAAGATCTGAGAAATCAAAGGAAAGTTTAAATCAACAGTAGGTCCAAATAATCAATGGGGAGAATTAAAAATAAAAATGGAACAATACACTGAAGAACCATACAAAACATAAGAAAGAGTGATAGATTCCTTCAAAGTAGAACACTTTGATGATAAACCCACAATTTTAGAAAGTATAGTGGAAAAGGCTCTCAAAGCACTTGGGAGAAACAAATCAATAGAGACAGATGAGATTAACAGTAGAAATGGTTCTAGCTACTGAAACAAAATCCATCCAAATTCTAACAAAAAATATGCCAGTATACATAGAAAAATAAAAATTCCACAGACTGGAAATGTTCAATATAATTCCACTTTTCAAGAAGGGGGACACCAGAGATTGCAGTAACCATTGGAACTATTGGGCTAATTTCCCATACAAGCAAAAAGATACTCAAGACTGTACAACAAAGATTTTTACCATATATGGAGCAAGATATGCCAGATAATCAGACTGGTTCAGAAAATGAAGAGGTACTAGAGGTCATATTACAAACATATATACATTGTCTAATACTGAGCACCAAAGAATTTCAGAAGAAAGTCAGATTCTGCTTTATAGGTTACAGAACAGCCTTTGACTGTGTAAAAAGCTGATGAAAAAACTAAACTAAAAGAAATGAGAGTGCTACAATATTGTCCTGATGCATGATCTATATTCTGGGCAAAAGTACTAAATATGAAGAGGTACAACCATTATCAATTGGCAAGAGGGCCAGACAAGGTTGTGTTTTATCACCCTATCTATTTAATTTAGATGTAGAACATGTCATATGGAAAAAGTACAATTAGACCATGAGGAAGAAGGTATGCATACTGGAAGAAAGAACATCATCAATTTAAAATATATAGAAAATAGCATATTGCTAGCAGAAAATATCAAAGGCTTGGGAAAATTACTGATGAAAGTTAAGGTAGAAGAACAAAAGCAGTTTTAAGATGACTATTAAGAATGATCACAGATGATTTACATAACTTAAAAGAGGATGATGAAGACATTGGAATAAGGAAAGATTTTCTAGACCTTGACTTAGCCATAAAACAAAATGGTGACTGCAGTTTAAAACAAATAGTCTACACAACAGTGATACCTTTATTGGATCAACTAAAAAACACAAAATACATTAGGCAATTTTTCAAAGCTTCATTGACTTTGAAAGGTGTTCGAAATCTTACAAGAGAAGAAAAGTGATTACGTTAGAATCATAGGCCTACATTTTGTCTCTGTTGTCAGTTAAGATAGAGCAGTAGTTCTTAACTTACGTATAGTCCACATAGACACCCTAGGGGACCACAATGTCCTCACAGGGAGTCCACAAAGGCTTAAAGGTTGCTCAGTCCACCTCCTCCCTGCAATGGAGTGGCCATGTAAGTGAAGGCAAAGGCTGACTAGGCCTGTCCACTGCCTGTCATGTGGCTATTCTGCCATTGAGAGGAGCTGGGCTGAGCAACAGTGGAGTAGACAGCCAGCCAGCCAGCCTTTGTCCTTCTTTCTATCCTCTCCTTTCCAGCCAGGAGCAGTCCAGCCTCCTATCAGAAACCCTCTTTTGTCTTCTTCATCAGGATGGAAGGCATCTCAGACAGGAGGGAGGTAGGGAAGGAAAGAAAGAAAGAAGAGAAGGAGGGAATGCAGACTAATAACCAACCAAGCAAGGGCATGATACTCCTCCTGAGCACTAATGCCAACTAACACTAACCTATTTAGAGTTAGGGCCTATACAGACTGCCAGAGATAATCCATCTTGAGACCACTTTAACTGTCCTGGCTCAATGCTAGGGAATCATGGGAATTGTAGTTTTTTTCTGAGACATTGAGCCTTCTCTGTCAGAGAGCTCTGGTGCCACGATAAACTACAGTTCCCATGATTCCCTAGCACTGAGCGCGGGCAGTTAAAGTGGTCTCAAGCTGGATTATTTCTGGCAGTCTGTATAGGCCCTTAGTCAGGGCATTTACATACAATACAGCTCTCCATCACCACCTGTACACCTTGAGTCCTCCTTACCCTCCTTCCTGCCAATAGCCCCATATTTCTCTCTCCTGCCTTGACACCATGGCATCTCTGCCTTGCTCTTGCTTCAGCCAAATTTCAAACCCACCCCACTCCAACTCTTTTTTTACTTCCCAGTTCATTTCAGATCCCATCAAAACATTCTTAGGGATATGATAGACTTATTGAACCACAGAATCATAGAGCTTGAAGAGGCTGCAAGGAGAGCAGACCTCCATGTACATAAGTCCCTTTTTGAACAGTGCTTCATGATTCCCTGCTTTTGGGGAACAGAGTTATTGACCTCCATGTGCACAAGTCCCTTTTTGAACACAACTGGACTCCTCCCTGGAGCAGAGTAGGCAACTGACAGGAGCAAAGGCAGGCTGGCTGGCTAGACCCGCATGTTGTCATTCAATCCACTCGAGCCACAAATTGGTAGAAAGAAGCAGGAGAAAAGTCTTCCCTCCCCATCCAGCACCTCTGAGGGAAGGTTTAATAGAAGGTATAATTGTTAATTGTTCAGATGATGGTGATGGTGATGATAATGATGATGATTTTGTGCTTTAAATCTTGAGTTAAGTCTTGGAGGGTCCATGGCAACAAAATATATTTCAAGGGAGTCCCTGATAATGAAAAGGTTAAGATCCACTGGTCTAGTGCAGGGGTAGGCAACCTTTCCAGTTTAAGGGCCGAGGGACTTCAGCTCCCAGAATCCCAGGAACTATTGGCCAACATGGCTGAGGCTTCTGGGAGCTGAAGTCCCTTGGTCCTTATGGGGAAAGGCTGCCTACCCCTGGTCTAAAGGGTTATCAGTGTACGCAGAAGTCTCTCCCCTTCTTGGTCATTTGAGGACTAGGGACAAAGAGCAATTAACGACTGTAAATGAAATTTCAGGGATCTAGGAATCCAGGTGGACCACAAGTTGAACATGAGTCAA